>OW443296.2:29494676-29788785 GCA_937001585.2 Brachylomia viminalis
CTGTGTCAAAAGCCTTGGACAGGTCCAGAAAGATGCCCGTGCACACGTTGGCAGAACAGAGATGGGTCAGTATTTATTGACACAGCCTCTGCTCCCACCCTTATAAATAGGATGTCTATGGTTTTTTAAGGCCATCTGGGAATAGCCCTAATTTTATGCTAAGGTTGCAGATAAAGGTTAATGGTGGAATCAAGATGTGACGACAAATTCTAAGCAAGACCGACGACACCCCATCCCAGCGCACGGCACAATCGTTATGGTTTATGTGTATAATAAGTTGATATTAAAGGAGGATGGCGAGAGAGAGTCACCAAAAACTCGATGTTTGGACATGTCGTGTCCCGTGCGCAGTAGTGGCGAGTTGCTCTCGCTAGTACTTATAGAGGGTTGCTGTTACGGGGTGTGACCGATTTGCTGCGTGAGACGTGATCGACAGGCGAGCTGAGGTGCGATGCATACAACGGTCCGTAACAATAGTGCACACTGTGCACAGCCCCGAAGGCAGCCATCAGAAGGTGTACAGCTATAACTCACTACCAGTACCACACGTCATCTTCATTAGGTAGTGCTGGCTAACTTCATTACTGACCACATCACACTGCCACTCTTTAATTTGCATTTAGAACATTTCGCGAACTTGTCATTCATTTAAATAGGGTTTTGATAATTCTGCATAGCTTGCAAATAAACCGTGTGGACGTTGCTGTGTTGTTCAAATACTCTGTTTATTAATACTAAGTCTAATATTTTATTTTATAATGGTCTAGTGTTTCGTTTCTTCTAGTTCTATGTTCAAAGGTTACAAATACATATATCTAAATATCCGGAGGTCTCCTTTTTATTTACACAGTTCCAAATACACATCCTAAACAACTTATTTATACAATCAAATTATTTATTTATTATTAAAGGTACACCAACAGCTTCTGTATACAAAACATCAAATAACAGTAGATAACAGTCGAGGGCTTATACAGTTGCCAATAATAGGTAAACCAACATTCTCAAATACAGTGCTAACCTAAGGCAAAAACATGTTCAAGCTCCATGAGCTGTCCCTCTCGTATAGGTGAGGACTCAGAGGGAAGGCACTCCGGGATAGCCTGAATAAATCTGTGAGCTCTACGACGTGACTCTAGAGTGACCGCCACCACCGCGCTCTTGCTCGAAGCCGGCGCGCGACGCACCGGCCACGTGACGAGACGCACACCACGCCTACACAGACACGTGCCCGCAATAAGAGGAGGCTCCCTAAATTGTATGCCAATTTGGATTAATAAATTAATTTGGATTATTTGGAAACAGTTACACGTACAATCAAAATGGAACTTTAGTATATGATTTATTAGATCTGTTTCTTTCCATGTACAAGACAGTTACGTTATTGTACAATTTACGCTCGACTCTTTTTTTATTCGAAAATCATGTCTTTTTTAAAGATTATTCTAATTAAAATCAAGATTGCTCGGTTTTTATGTCTCAAATAAATACTAGCAGTAAGACAATTTACTTTATTATAATAATAATAATACTTTATTGATACAAAAACCTTAAAATATTAATGCTTAATATCTAGCAAAGTTCACAATAGTTAAGGCGTACAAAAGCTGAAACCCTGACTCCTAAACTAGGGAAACCTGTGACTTAGGAGTCAGTGTTCTGCATATCTGACGGACAGAGCCGTCATCTACCCCGGTCGCGATGGGGAGTGGAACCGGCGAGAGATGTCGTGCGGTGTCCCACAGGGATCGGTTCTAGGGCCGCTCCTGTGGGACATCGGTTACGACTGGGTGCTGCGGGCCGACCTCCCTGATGGCGTCAGCGTGGTGTGCTACGCTGACGACACGCTGGTCCTGGCGCAGGGGAGGTCGCATCAGGCGGCGGCCGACGCGATGACACGCGGGGTTGCGATAGTCGTGGAGAGGATCCGGCAGTTGGGTCTCGAGGTGGCTTTGCACAAGTCCGAGGCCATGTCTTTCCATGGGCCCCGGAACAGGCCACCATCGGGATCCCAACTAACGGCAGGAGGGGTTCACATCGGCGTCGAGTCCACGATGAAATACTTAGGACTCGTGCTCGATAGCCGGTGGAACTTCGTGGAGCACTTCCGACGTTTGGCCCCCAAACTGGAACGGACTGGGGCCGCCCTCAAGCGGCTCCTGCCCAACCTGAGGGGTCCAAACGCCTCCTGCCGGAGGCTTTACGCGGGAGTCGTGCGGTCCATGGCTACATATGGGGCCCCGGTGTGGGCGCGTTCACTGCGGCGGAGAGCCGCCCACTATCTGAACGCGCCCCAAAAGGTGGTAGCCGTAAGGCTGATCCGGGGCTACCGCACGATCTCGGGCGAGGCGGCAAGCCTCCTTGCCGGACTGCCGCCGTGGGATCTGGAGGCGATAGTCCTCGCGCGCCTGTATGAGTGGCGTGCGGAGGCACTACGCCGGGGGGAAACCCCGCTTCCGCGGCAAATCGCGGCGGAGCGGACGGACCTCCGGCGCGATCTCATGGCGGCATGGAAGGAGCGACTGTCGCAACCCAGCGCAGGGCACGCCACGATAGCGGCGGTAAGACCCCTCTTTGAGGAGTGGCTAGAGAGGCGTCACGGCATCCTCACCTACCGCCTGACGCAGGTCCTCACCGGACACGGATGTTTCGGGAGGTTCCTGCACATCATCAGGCGGGAGGAAACGCCCGGGTGTCACCACTGCGATGATCGCCCCGAGGACACGGTGGAGCATACGATGGGGGCCTGCCCTGCATGGGCGGAGCACCGCCGTGTCCTCGTAGAGGCGATCGGCAGCGGCGGCGACCTCTCACGCCCGGCCCTGGTTCAAGCCATGGTCCGGGGCGAGGGGGAGTGGGAGGCAGTCGCCTCCTTCTGCGAAGCAGTCATGCTAGCTAAGGAGGTGGCGGGACGGGAGAGGGAGAGAGTCTCCCGTCCAAGCCGCCGCGGTGGACGCTCCGGGCGTCGGGAGCCGCGTGACGACTCCCGGCCACCGTAGGCGCGGGCCTGCGGGCGGTGAGTAATGGGTAGCTCACCGTCTGATCAGGACCAGGCCCGTGCTGGAAGGCGCGTACGTGTTCCACGCGCGCCTCAAAGAGATGTCAGCATCGAAGAGGGGGCCCACTAGGGCCCAAGCCTGCCGGGAAAGCGGGATCATCCAAAAGGGGTACCGCTGACCCGGAACATAAAGGGCCAAGGAAGGAACACGGGTGGGTTTTAGTCAGTAAGAGTCTGACACTCCCTTCCGCTCCACCCAGAGCGGGAGGGGTCATTTGATGATTTCCCATCCTCAAAAAAAAAAAAAAAAAAAAAAGGAGTCAGTGTTCTACTGCCACTTGAAACTATTTACCCTAAGGAAATTGAGAGCTGGTAAGCTGATATTATTCGTAAGAGTATATTATTATAAAGTGTTATAAAAAGAAAAATTTATTGATAAACTAGAATAAAAGTTGAAAATTGAATTAAAAAAAAAACTTAAATTCAAATTAAAATGTTCTTACATTTAAGAGGTTAATTAAAAAAATATAAAATCACTGCGTGGTGGATTCTGTATGTGTGTCTGGAAGTCGTATGATTTATTTGCAATTGCGTGTGAGTGTGTTTTTGTGTTTTGTGTGTGAGTGTGTGTTTGTGTGTGTGTGTGTGTTTGTGTGTGTGTGTGACTGGGAGATGGGTGTATTTTTGTGCTATGTGAGTATGATAAGAGTATGTGAATATGGTGCTGTCGGGTGTATGACTGAGTTACGCGTTTTATATGGAATGTTGTGAGTTAAGTGTGAGTAGTTAATAGTTCCTCAGTTTAGCCGTAGTCTAAGAGGTACAACCTGTCTTTCAGCTTAGTTTTTGCTTCGTGTTTGCTTAACCTTGCTATTTGGGTAGTCTTATTAAGACTTCTTCTGAAGACGAGAGAGCTCAGCACATACTGCTGTCTTCTGGCGAAGGCAGTTCTATGACCAGGAATTGGGTAAACTATTCTATGACCACGTTTGTTTGAGTCTGGGAGAGGGACTTGGCCATGTTTCCAAAGAGTGGTTCTGAGTACAAATAACTGTCTCACGGTTAAAAGTTTATTATCCAGCCACAAGATAGTTTGTCTCTAAATCAATTATTACTTTAGTTAAAAACGAAATAAGAATTGAGAGTTACGACATTTAGTTTCGTGGTCGAATACGATCAAAGAGCGCACGCGATGTTCAAGTTTATAACTGAGGCGTTAGCATTTAGCACACAAAGTCTCTTCAAAGTTTCTTTTTAGTATATTCTTTAAATTTTATTTTCTTATCAATTTATGGTCAATATCTTTATTCATAATCCAATTAATAATTAATCATAATGTAATCAATTACACACGACACACGACGACACGTTTGGTGTAGTGGCTACAGTGGCTAAGTGTAGTCAGCGAAACCAAATGGTCCTGGGTTCGAATCCCGGTAGGGGCAAATGTTTGTATGATGAATATGGACATTTGTACCAGAGTCATGGATGTATATTTATAATATGTATGTATTTACGAAAAAAAATGTATTTAAGTAGTGTATCAACCATCTGGTATCCATAACACAAGCCTTAATTAAGTGCTTAACTTGGAACTAGATGGTGCTGTGTGCAATGTCAGACGATATTTATTTATTTTAATTGAATCAATTATAATTTAATCAGCCAATCACATGCCAATGATTTTTTAATATTTATTTTTATTTTTTTAAGTTGTATACGGCATTGAATGTTATGATAATTTTTCTTTATTAGTTTTGGAATACTTATTCATTGTATGTAGAAGTTCCAATTTCAATTATTTATAAATATGTTATGTGAAGCCGTTTTCTGTGCATGTGGTGTTAACCTGTAATTGATTGTTGCACTTGTAAATGTTACTCTAGTCATTAAATCAGAAATGTATATAGTGTAAACAATTGTTGGTTAACCTAAATAAATAAATAAAGGCCTAACCAGTTTCTTAGTATCGCGCTGTGCACCGTCGTGAGAACACACAGCACGTCGCGCGCACAGTAGGTACTTTATTTGCGAGTTATTATAATAATATTAATATTATAACGTATAGCCATATAATGGGAAACAAAGATAATAAAAGATATGTTCAGAAGAGATAGAAAGTCGAACGTTTGAAAAATATTTCAAGAATCACGAGAGAAGCAAAGCAGTACCTAAATATTTTTACGAAACGTCTAATACCACGTCAAATATGCAGAAATTACCACAAATGACATACATACTTCTAGATACCTCTATGATCAGATAAATTTGATTTGATTGCTGCTTCATACCTACTGCTAATTATTGCATGCAAATGCAACCTAGCGCGTGACTTCAAGGCCAGCTTATTAAAGTTGCGTAGGAGATTGTGAGAACATAGAAAGCTATGGAGGCGATTTGATTAATATTTTTACATTTGTGCTTTTATCCCTCTAGTGGTAAAGGAACCCAAGCCCAGATGCAAGGTGGTTAGGTATTAGAAGGTACCTAAGGAAACTACAAACTGTTGGAAACAACATATGTTTATAAAAATATATAAAACCCTAAATACATTAGGTGGGTGACGATAAATGTCAAATGGGCGCCGGGGACTATAAGTCCCGGATCCCGGAGCCGACGAAGATGTTGAATATTCTTCCAGATAAGCCGGTAGGCAGGTGTGGAACCCGGGGTCCTTAAATTAAATATTGAACACCGGCTTCCAACTATGGAACCCTGTCAGGTAATAAACCGGTTCTTAACGGAACCGTATGGAATTAAATTTTGTTTTATATTAAAAAAGATATTTAAAAAAAACCGCCCTGCCTGCGCTATCGCGAGACGGACTCTGCCAGCCGCACAGTCGCTTCCGCTAGAGGCTTCTAGCCGACTCGAGGTATGGGTCTCGCGTCCAGGCTCCAGACACTCCTCTAGATCCTGGCGGCGAGACGAATCTCGCGAGGTGCCTCTCCTGGAATCGACAATACGGAGACCTCATAATATAAGGTGAAACTACATTTCTTTACTTGACGTTTAGAGAGGTGACCGAGCTTGGAAATCTAGGAGGCTAAAACATTAGCCGGTTATCATGGCGTGGTGGAATAATAAGAATGAGGATTACCCACGTGGCGTCTACCAACTCCGTAACCAGGGCTCATTGGGTTGCCTTGAACTATAATTTAATACCGTGGTCAACACTGAGGAATTTTCCATGGCCTATCTATGGTAAATAGTCAGCGGGTGCAATGCTCACGGTTGATGAAGGAGGGAATCACTTGACTGCTAGACTCTCGACTGGCTAGATATCAATGCGGCTCTGCGCAATTTGGAATCCTGTAATAAATATCCATAGATCACGTCAGTATCCTTTTAACAACAAGGGAAGACCACTCACAGACACTAATAGACCAAAATCCTCACCTTTTAAAACATGGAATAAGGTTTGTATTAACCTCAAGCGTGTTCACGGGCGATTAGACGCCATCTCCCATCAATCATTCTGTCATAGATCACAACTGATATTGAATGGAACATTCATAAAATCTCCCTTGACTCGGGTAAAATTCTTCTAAGATCACGGAAGTTAAATATTGAACTTATGACACAAACTTCTTGAAAATCACCGACAACTGTCCAACATGACGTTTAAACGCTGAAACAATCCGAACTTTCAATATCCAGACTAATTAACAAATTATTAACGTAATTTCCAATACTAATTATCTTGTTGGCTAATTTTCCCAGGTTTGCTAATTTTCTCGGCAAAATAAAAAAACACAGCTTACAACACTGGGTCCCAGACAATCCACAGATTAAATATGGATTTTGGGACAAAGAACTTTCTAGAGAAAAGTCTATATTGAAAAAAATATTTATTTATTTATTTAACCATTTATGTACACACTTATATAAACAGACCAGAAGAAAATAACAGAAAAATAGGTACAAAGGTGATGCTTATTTCTAATGAAATCTCTTCCAGCATACCTGCGATAAGATAGTAGATTTAGAGATGTAGACAGCACATACATACATACTTCTAAAATAAATAACACTAGAATATTAATATATACGCAACTATGATGAAGTGGAAAGATAGTGTTCTTTCACTCTTCTTTTAAAAACTGCAACAGTTTGGCAGTCCCTAATGTCAGGCGGAAGTGAATTCCACAACCGCGTGCACAGTGAAGGAGTAGGAGTAAAAGTCGGTGGAGGGGGGAGGGGACTTAAGGAGGTTTCTAAGATGCGACCTGCAAGGCGCATCTGAAGGTCGGGCGTAGGAAAAACGCTCCCGCAGATAGGATGGTGTTTTAGGGTTGTGAAGGAGGTTGAATAGCAGACACAATATCCGAGAGTTCCTGCGAAGTCGAATGGGGAGCCACTTGAGTATCTTGCGAAAGTTGGAAACGTGATCATACTTTTTAAGGTTGAAAACAAAACGAATACATATATTCTGCAAACGCTCAAGTTTATTTAAAAGCTCCTCGGTGGCATCCAAATAATAATAATAATAATTTAATTTCCGTTTTCCGGTTAATTAGTTTATTATGAACTTTTACCAAAAGCTGAAAATTATTAAGGATTGGACTAAACGATATTATTTCGATGGTTACCAATCAAATGTTAAAATTAACTCATATCGATTAAAACTACAACTGTGAATCGGCAACCACTAGGTGTCGCCTCTAATTGTCGAAAACTGACGTTCAACCGAATGTCATTTGGAATGTAAACATTCGGAACGTTATTACCATTTTTGATCTAATTTAATAAGTAATCCTATTTAATAAGGTTTTAAAAAGTGGTTTATCGTGAAAGTGTTACCAAAGAGTTCTGTGACGAAATACAGTTGAAGGAATGAATCCTTCTATCAATTGCAAGTCAAAGACAGCTGCACAAATTACAATGAAATATTTTACTTGGAAACAACACAATTTACTACGTATGTTTACAGGCAATTGCTTTTTAATTTATTAGGTAAGTAGCTGTGTAATACCAACCAGTGGTAGCTACAAAAAATACAACGTAACAATATAAATAAATATTTTATAAGATTATTATAATATATTAGGCAGTAAATAGAACAGTAATTGTGTATGATGTTTATTGCATATATTTATTGAGATTGTGAGAACATAGAAAGTTATGGAGGCGATTTGATTAATATAAATAAATATTTTATAAGATTATTATAATATATTAAGCAGTAATTATAACAGTAATTGTGTATGATGTTTATTGCATATATTTTTTTGCATTTAAATATATTTGTATATATTTATGAAATTGTTGAAGATGTTTTGTCCGAATAATGACTAAATTTTCTTAGAAAAAAAAGGAAACAAATTTCTCGAATTCGAATGTCATCCGGAACAGGGAAAGTTATTGGAGACGCCTTCTCAATTACATAATCTAGTCTCCGTTCCAGCAAATTTCGAAGATAAGCAAGTACTTCTAACTTTTTTTTAAAATTAACAATTTTTATTTTTTTAATAATAATATACAACAAGTTAGGTCATACTCGTTGCTTTTCTTTCGTGTAAAGTTGTTTATCGTGCCTCAAACATCATTGAAGTTTATTTTATTAACGTGTTATATTTAATATTTTTATACCTATGTAGATTATTGATAATGATGGTGGCGATTATTTTTTTGTTTATGGTCTGGTCGTAAGGATAACATGAAAATGTAATTTTAAGCTCAATTCATAGACGTTTTACTTTTACTTCTGAACAGTATTTGGACTAAATTGATTCTTATTGTTTATCATAAGTATTTATGATTATACTGTAATTGCAGTATGTAATGTACTAACTGAAAGATGTAATATTGATATACAGACTTTTTTTTTGATAAATTGAAAGTGGTTTCTGATCATAAATCTCTTTTCAACTGTGGATTAAGCTCGATTCAATTGGTTTCTGAACAACCAAATTGACTTTTTTCTCGGCTAAATTGTATACAATAAAAAAATCAAGTATAGGCAACTGAACAGAACATCAATAAAGATGCTGTAGCTGGAATACTGGCAAGTGAAGGTGGTCATGCTCAGGTCATGCTGCTGTCGACTTGCCCGAAATTAAGAAGAATTTTTTCCATAAACTTCTAGATCAAGTGGCGGATGACTGGGAATATACCGCCTGTTTAATAAACTAGTTTCTTTTTATATGGATTGTCTGCTGGCTGGGTTGGTAGATCCACTATACCCGAAAAAAATATGATACTAGATCCTGAATATGTTATAAAACGAACAGTGCAAGATGAAAATAGCTTAAAAACTGCAATTTCATCAGATGCGCTAGTATAAACGTCAAGGAGGCTAGATTTTTAATAAATTTTAAATTAAAACCTATATTATAAATGAAAATGTAAATGTTCGTTGGTACAAAATCTTATGTCGCCGACAGTTCTTCAACAATTGCTTTGTAATTTTGACACAACGTTGTATAGACGGTGTAATTTTAAACACCGTCATCCTTTTAAGGCATCACTGTACTCATCATTATGATCAAGTTTTACTATGGGGCCGAATCTAAAATCGCGAAAAAAAATTGGTTTTTCCTTCATTTATGTTTGCACAACTCATCAAAATGTAGGGAACAGTTGTTTTTTTTCGCGATTTCAGGTTTGGTCCCATGGTAAAAGTTGTTCGTAATGATGAGTATAATGACCCCTTAAGAGGATGATGGTGTTTAGAATTACACCCTGAATAAGATAAGATTTAGATTTTAATAGTATTATCCTAATCTCATTAGTTGGATGGATTATTGAAGGTACTTATATTTATATATTTTTCTAACAGATATGAACAATTATGAGTGCAATGATCCCTTTGGAGGATCCAAAGGGGTCATTATACTCACCATTATGAACAACTTTGTATATATTATGTAAAAAAAGCATTAAATAAATCTGCTTATCGAAACCTTTATGATCACATAACTTGACATAATATATTATAGACCAGCAGATTTTTTTTTTTACAATTTCAGGATGGTCCCATAGTAGAAGTTGTTTATAATGATGAGTACCATGACCCATTTTAAGGGTTTAAACGATCAAAATCTAACGGTGTACATAAATAATATATTATAATTATATATGTGTGTGTGTAATTTCTAGCTAGTAAATATAGTATGCAGTAGTTAGTGTTAAATAAAATATCATAATTGCAAGAACTATTTTATTTCATAAAATAAATAAAGGTGTCTCCATTCCATCTATGTTCGCTATTCTAAACTCAAAATAAATAAAGTTAAAATTGTACGTCGACGCGACGCGACGCGACGCTCGGGTCGTTCGCGGACCTTGAAGCGCGGAGTAGTGAATAGAATAGAATAGAATATTTATTTGCGTAAAACACGGTATACAAGGGTTTTAAATACAAATTGAGGCACAAACATGTTTAGCTAGGATAAAACATAGCATACAAAATTTTGGTTGTTCCCGTTCGTCCACACCCCGTCGTCCACACTGCGGACGACTGGGAAAGATGCGTTCTGTTCGTTCACAGTGTAGACGAACAGAACGCAACATTCCCAGTCGTCCGCACCTCGTTTCATGTCTAGTTTAAGAGTCAGTGTAAAGAAATTTTAAATTAAATAAATGATTTAACGGTTTAATTAATTTAAAAACAACATAACTATTAAGTTAAGTTACTTACTCTTAACTCCGTCGCACTTTAATTTTTTTGCTGTTAATACAACACCAAACGTTTAAACCACTTTTATGTGCTCTTCTAACGTAATATTGGTGACCTCCATGAAGTTTCTTTTTCTTTCTTTTTAAATAAACGTTGCCCCACACTATGAATTTCTCCTGTATCGTGGGTGCGTTTACAAACATTTAAACTCACATACACAAACAGCCAGACCCGGAACAACTACTTGCAGGTCATACAAATACTTGTTCCGTGCGGGAATCGAACCCGCGACACGCTGCGCAGCAGTCAATCGCTTAACCACTACGCCAACCGTGTCGTCGTCGAAGTAAAACAGTCCCGTGCTTTCTTTTTATATACACGAGCACAGTTTGGTCACTTGAACCACCAGCCGGTGCACTTAACCCCGACATGATCCCGAATGCAAAAGCTCATCGTCACTTTATTGCCATATACCGTGGGCTTGCAATATGCAGCGAGCTGATTGGCTATTTCAAGGCCATGTATCTATTGTTCATTCCCGGAAGCGTCGTCAAAACTGATAAGCAAAGACTAGTTTTTGTTGGAGGATCGACAGGGAGCAGTTATAATAGTTGAGTATATCCAGGCGATTGTAACTTTAAAACTTTTTACATATTAATTGCATTTAAACTGATAATGATACAATCCCCAATGTGTAAAATTAAAATGTGAAACATTCTTATTTAGTATAAAATTCGCAAAAAAGCTTTAGATTTACTAGGTATGTACTTTTAAAGTATTTGCCTTACTAAAGTAATAAAGTTAAGTACATAATATTTTAAAAGTATGTTTATTATATAAGGAAATACTATCATCATATTTTCTTTATTAACTCTTAGACTAGACGTGAGATGACGGGGTGTGGACGACTGGGAATAATGCGTTCTGTACGTCCACAGTGTAGACGAACAGAACGCAACATTCCCAGTCGTCCGCAGTGTGGACGACGGGGTGTGGACGAGCGGGAATGACTCCAAAATTTTAAAGACAAGTTAAGCAACAACAATCGTTAAAACACCAACATTTTTTATCAATAAATTCTTTTAAACTATAAAAACTACACTCGAGTAACCACTTGTGAAATTTAATTTTAAATAATTTTGTATTTAAATCTTTGAAATGTCTTGGTATTTTATTATAAATGAACACACACATTGCCAAGCAGTTACTATTGTATTTAGACAGTCTAGGCAAATCATTTAACACCAGTTTATATGGATCTCGACGGTTCCGAGGATTGACATCATTTGCAGTCTTAAATAGTTGCTTATTTTTCATAACAAACACACATATTTCGAAAATGTAAAGCGACGGTAACGGTAACAAGCCAAGTTTTTTAAATATTGGTCGACATGAGTCGTCAGGCTTAAGTCCACAAATTGCTCCCATGCACTTTTTTGAGCGATGAATGCTCTTTGGAAGTCAGTGCTGTTACCCCACATTATAAGTCCATAACGCAACAACGACTCGACGTACGCGTGGTATGACATTACAGCAGTTTTTATATTAGTTACATTTTTTACTTGTTTTAATGCATAAACAAAGTTATTCATTTTAGTACTAACATTGTCTATGTGCTCTTTCCAGTTAATGTCTTTATCTATTATTATACCTAAGAATCTAGTACGCGTAACTTCATTGATTTTATTAATATTGAGTTTAATGTCATTTTTGTAATTATTTGATCGATTAAATTGGATGTAAACGGATTTGTCTAAATTTATCATCAAATGGTTAATGTCAAGCCAATGCAATAATTTGTTCCGGGGCTACCGCACGATCTCGGGCGAGGCGGCAAGCCTCCTTGCCGGACTGCCGCCGTGGGATCTGGAGGCGATAGTCCTCGCGCGCCTGTATGAGTGGCGCGCGGAGGCACTACGCCGGGGGGAAACCCCGCTTCCGCGGCAAATCGCGGCGGAGCGGACGGACCTCCGGCGCGATCTCATGGCGGCATGGAAAGAGCGACTGTCGCAACCCAGCGCAGGGCACGCCACGATAGCGGCGGTAAGACCCCTCTTTGAGGAGTGGCTAGAGAGGCGTCACGGCGTTCTCACCTACCGCCTGACGCAGGTCCTCACCGGACACGGAAGTTTCGGGAGGTTCCTGCACATCATCAGGCGGGAGGAAACGCCCGGGTGTCACCACTGCGATGATCGCCCCGAGGACACGGTGGAGCATACGGTGGGGGCCTGCCCTGCATGGGCGGAGCACCGCCGTGTCCTCGTAGAGGCGATCGGCAGCGGCGGCGATCTCTCACGCCCGGCCTTGGTTCAAGCCATGGTCCGGGGCGAGGGGGAGTGGGAGGCAGTCGCCTCCTTCTGCGAAGCAGTCATGCTAGCGAAGGAGGTGGCGGGACGGGAGAGGGAGAGAGTCTCCCGTCCAAGCCGCCGCGGTGGACGCTCCGGGCGTCGGGAGCCGCGTGACGACTCCCGGCCACCGTAGGCGCGGGCCTGCGGGCGGTGAGTAATGGGTAGCTCACCGTCCGATCAGGACCAGGCCCGTGCTGGACGGCGCGTACGTGTTCCACGCGCGCCTCAAAGAGATGTCAGCATCATAGAGGGGGCCCACTAGGGCCCAAGCCTGCCGGGAAAGCGGGATCATCCAAAAGGGGTACCGCTGACCCGGAACATAAAAGGCCAAGGAAGGAACACGGGTGGGTTTTAGTCAGTAAGAGTCTGACACTCCCTTTCGCTCCACCCAGAGCGGGAGGAGTCATTTGATGATTTGCCATCCTCACAAAAAAAAAAAAATGCAATAATTTGTCAATAGTATTATTAATGTCAAGTTCATGTTCTGAAATGGTATTTAGTTTTTTATTAGATGTCATTATAATAGAAATATCGTCAACAAATAATACGAATTTATGGTTAGTTATTTTTATGATGTCATTTATATAAATGAGGAATAATATTGGGCCTAGCACACTTCCCTGTGGAACGCCATATTTATTATGTTTAAATTCCGATGAATATGTTATTATTACATTATTTTGACACATTGTTTTCTATTGCTTAAATAGGACGACAGCCACTGAAGTGCCGGTCCTCTAATACCAACAGCTTCCAATTTTTGTAGCAATATGCCATGTGACACCAGATCGAAGGCTTTCGATAGATCAAAAAAGAGGCCTGTAGTTATAAAATTATTATTAATATTTGAAAGTATAGCTTGCATGAGGGAAAAAAATAGCTAACGATGTGGACTTGTTCTTTTGGAATCCAAACTGTTGGTCACTTATAATATTAAATTTATTGCAAAAGTCAGTTAACCTTTCATTTTTCAAAAATTTTAGACAAATTGGGTATAAGAGTTATAGGTCGGTAATTGTTGATGTCACATTTATCTCCCTTTTTGAATAAGGGCTTTATTAAAGACAATTTTAATTTATCAGGAAAAGTGCCTTGTGAAAATGATATGTTTATTAAATGCGTCAGAATACCAGTCAGTTCGTTGCAGCATGCTTTGACGATTTTTGTGTTGATCTCATCATAGCCCTCCGACCTAGTGTTGGACAGAGACATTATTTCCTGTCTTACCTCGTTAACCTCCATTGGTCTAAGAAACATAGAGTTGACACACGTACTTTTGAAGCTTTTTTGATTTGTGCTGTTTTCCCCTTGTACATGCGTTACTTTAACATAATTGTTATTAAATATAGTAGCCATTTGTACAGGGTCTGTAGTTATTGTTTCATTGAATTTAATACTCTCTATGTTGTCTTTATGATTGTTACTGTTTATTTCGCTTTTAATGACATTCCATGTGGCTTTGCACTTGTTGTCATGATTATGAATATATTTTATATTTGCACTCTTTTTTGAATTATAAATGCATTTATTTAGCAGACTGGAGTAGTTTTTATATTTTGTTTTATTAATTAAATTTTTATTTTTATAATATCCAAACCGTAGCTTCCGTTTAGTTTTACAACTTTGTTTCATACCTTTACTTATCCACTTCTGTTTGTTTTCCTTATTACTATTGATTTTAAGTCTTACTTTAGGAAAACAGAGACCATACAACAGACACAATAGCTCATGAAAATCATTGAATGCACAGTTAGTGTCAGTTTTGAGATAAATATCGGACCAAGAAAGATTTTCCAGACATTCTTTAAATTTTCGAATGTTGTCTAGATTATAGTCTCTTTTATAAATATAGTAGGTATGTTGAATTCTGTGGTTTCTTTTTGACTGTTGACTTAACAGTTGTGCTGTGTCGTGATAAGACAGATACAGGGGCAGTACAGTGGCAGTTGCGTTGGCAATGTTACTTAAAATATGGTCAATACAAGTCAATTTGCGAGTTGGTACCGTGATGTGGATTTTTAAATTATGATTGTTACATAAATCTTGCAATCCATTTGTGATGTTACCTTTTTTAAGAGTAGATATTTATGTTTAAATCACCTGCCACAACTATATTTATTTTGGAATTATATTTATTTGACAACTCGTGCAAAAAATTGTGTAATTTTGTCAAAAACAGATTTGGATCAGATTGTGGTGTTCTATAAACACATATTACTATTAATTTATTATTTATTATTTCTATGCCACAAGCTTCGAACGTGTTTTGAGTTGCGTAGTTTTTAACAAATGATAGTTCTTTATAAAGTAAACCCATTTTCACTAATATGCATGTGCCACCTCTTTGCTTTTCTCTACAGTAGCTGGTAGCCAACTGATAGTTGCAGATTTTCACATAATTTTCATAACCTTTTTTTACAAAGGTTTCAGATAGACATATAACATCTGGATCATTATTCGCTTCTTTTAACTCCTGAATAGTAATGTCTAGTAGTTCTTGTTTAGATAATGAACTCGCTATATTTTGATGCAGTATTCTAAACTGGGGTTTTTTATTAGTTAGAGATACGAAAAAAAGAGTCACGCTTGTTTAACACAGGAAAGTAATAAGGTATAGTTCCTATTTGACCTTTTGAGTTGTGTTGCAAAGAGGAACTATGTTCGTGGGGCGTTGTACCCTCAATACGACCAAAGTAGTAAGGGATTGTCCCTTTTCTGGGTTTATCTGTAGGAACGTTTAGTTTGGAACTTGATTTGTTACTCGCTATTATTTTTCGTATTTCGCTCGGATTTAAATACTTATCGCTATAATCACAACAATCTATAATATAATTTATCGACTTACAAACATCGGATAGATTCGTGGATGTTTGATTTACGAAGTGACAATTTTTATAACTATTACAAACATTTTTTATAGAGTAGTTTAACTTACGGACACCGAGGTACATGTTATTGACGACATTTAACACAATAATAGTGTCATTTATAAATGTATTTAATACAATTTGCAATTGAAACAACAACAGGTTAGGGTTGTTGTCATTTTCACCTATACATATCACAAGTTTGTCTTCAGTAGTCAATTTAGTATTTCTGCAGTTTGCTATAATTTCGCTGCTAGGCGCATTTGGCTTTGTTACAGCAACGAGTTTGTATTTTTCATACTGCGTATTAGTCCTTGAGTGTGAGATGGCTGCTGCTAGTCCGACGCAACGCTGAGTACCAAAGATAAATATCTTCCTTTCGGTGATATTATTCCCGTCTGTGGCAACATATGTCTGAGCACTGGCGGTGATCACAGTGTCTCGCTTCAGTTCTTGACTTACGGGAGGTTCACAGACATTGTAACTACCTTGCATTATGATTGCAATGCGTTCATGGAGAGCTGCAATCTCCTGCTGCGCAATCTTTAATTGCTGCTGTAAGGTTACGATTTCCTGTTCCAGGGATGACACATTTGCGTTGTCAACAGTGTGTACGCTGCACGGCGCCGCTGCGCCGCCGCCGCGCCGCGCGCCGGCTCGCCCCTACTTACTGCAGCGTGCAACGCCACGCCGTAGTTCCGACTAGTACAGCTAGTCGCGGCGAGGTGCAGTGAGCAGCTCCAAGGCCAGGCTCCCGGCTACAGCCGAGCGGCGGCGGCAGCGTTTTATTTAATGAGCATCGCGCGCCGGCCGCGGTCAGAACGCGACTCTGATTACATTTCTTATCAGCGGGGTCTAGCGCCGCGCGCCGTCGCCTGACTTATCCGTCACCAGGACCCAACACACAACAATGTGCCCATTTCAATTTGTGATGTTTGAGCGTTGCGATGCAGCTCGTAGCTCTGTCGCTCGACGTAATGTCGTGCCTGTTACAAATGAGCCTCGCCCGCACTGGTCCCGGGCTGCGCACCCGTTGAGCTGTAATCCCGCAAGCGCGCGTCCGAGAACACGATAAATCCCGGGTTACGACACAAACAGATACAGCTAAAGGGTAACTTACAATTTGTATGCATCACCATTTTGTATTGCACTGAACTTGCCTAGTGACATTAAGAACTCTAAGAACTTTACCGTCTCACTGATGCGCAGTCAGATTACACGAAGACGATATAACTACTACTTAAGGGATATTTCGCTCGCAATGTGCGTAACTGACGTA
Organism: Brachylomia viminalis; assembly: GCA_937001585.2. NCBI lineage: Eukaryota > Metazoa > Arthropoda > Insecta > Lepidoptera > Noctuidae > Brachylomia > Brachylomia viminalis. Next base: position 29,511,790 of record OW443296.2, read on the forward strand.
TGGAAGGTCTGTTAGTTTAAGCAGAAATGAAATGAAATGTTTATTTCTGTAGGTAGATCTTTTAAGACACTTTTACACGTCAATATTTTAAAACTAGATGGCGCCGGCATTTCCTAGCTGACTGATCTCTGAGAAAAAATGCCGAAACAAGTTATCATTGCCACGATTGTAATGTACGATTGTTATCTGTAATGTCGATGATGGTTCTGTTCTTGTTAGATTTCGGGCAAACGGCGACTTATTTAAAAAAAATAAGGAAGTATTACATGGAAAGGTCTTTTGTTCATGAAGGTTCACTAAATGAGTTTTTATTGTATGAGAAACAATACAAACTTTTATTTTTAATTAGTTTTTCACTGGCGTTGCGCAAAGTGCGCATGTTATCAGCTGCCCTCTAAAATAAATATTTCCTCAGCTCTTTTCTTTCTGCTTCTTCTTTGTTTTTATTGGTAAAAAGCCTGATATCACTTTAAAAAAAAATGGATGATGTCTAGTGCCTAGTACTGGCTAGTGTCCGCGCCGCGCGCCGCGCCGCGCGGCGACAATTCTCCTCATCTATTAATACCGCGCTCGTGTATCCGTTTGTACACGGAGATGTATTAATAGTCGGCGACAGTTGCCGCGGAAATAATTACACGCTGGTTTCGTCACCTCAACCATCCTCGAACAATGATCCGAATGCTTCCGAACGATGTCCCGAACATTCTCGACACTCGGAACTTCTGCATTAAATAGAGTGAAGGTGCAGGGAGCACAGTTTTTTCGGATTGTTCTTATTTGTTTTCGAATTTTACAGAGACGGTTATCTAAAATATACGGCAGCGCACAGACAAACAGCCATGACACGAACAAAATATACGCGCCCCATGTAATAGAGGGCGTGCCTTTTGTCATCAACAAGAGAATGTGAGTTGCAAGAGCTTTCTTATGAAAATGTATAAGTACAGACAGAAATAAGAGAATGTGAGTTGCAAGAGCGAGCTCGAAAATTATAGCACTCTACGTTTATATTAAGCATACGGAGCCGCCCCCAACTACAAACGGCCTTTTACTTACTAGTGCCTACAGGTGTAGGCACGTTTGAGCTCTAGTGATAAAGTGACCGTTTAGATGTCACTTCAAGACTACTCGTAAACTGTTGAGATTGCGTCCGTGTTCGAGCCAATGGTTCGTACCCACAGTTGTTTGCATGTGACACGTATAGTCCCGACATACAACGATATTCACATTTGTATCCGGCTGCGGCAGCGTCTGACAGATGTGCACTCGAGGCGTAGCGTCGATGATCCTACACACATTACTATCTCTTCTTGATCATGAAATGCTATGAAATTTAAATTACCAAATGTTACAAGTAACGAATGTGACGTCATATTGAATGGGGAAAAACTGAAATTTATTAATCACACGGTTTTCCTAGGAATCACGCTAGACGAGAAATTACAATGGGGACCTCATATAACATCTCTTGCGGGGCGGCTAAGCTCGGCCGCTTATGCTGTTAGAAAGATAAGACAGTTAACAGATGTAGAAACCGCGCGTTTAATCTATTTTAGCTACTTCCACAGCATTATGTCGTATGGCATTTTACTGTGGGGTCGGGCTGCTGATATTGAGTCCATCTTTATTTTGCAAAAGAGAGCGGTCAGAGCCATTTATAATCAACGTCACCGCGAATCTCTCAGGGAACTATTATTATGACGGTACCTTGCCAATTCATTTATGAAAATGTTATGTACCTACGTAAGAAAAAATCTGCATATTTTTAATAAAATAAGTGATAGACATAATTTTAATACTAGAAATAGTGATAAAATTGATCAACCATTTTTCAGATTAGCTAAAGTACATAAGTACGTCTTTTATGGGGTCCTGTGTTAAATGTTACAACAAAATACCTTGTCATATATTTCAATTAAATGAATGAAAATTTAAAACTCATATTAAAAGTTCACTTTGTAAACAAGCATATTACAAATTAGAGGATTATATCCAAGATAAGAATGCTTGGAAACATGCTGGTCCAGCTCCATAGGACAATCTAGGATCTAGACAAAATCATACAGTTGCCACTATAATTGTATAGTTTATTATTTTTATGAGATTGATTTACATTCTGTGATTACTTTAACTCACACACTGACATATTACTTGTTTAAATAATTTGGAAAATCGTATACTTGTACAATGTTTGTAAATATGTGAGCACCATGATTGTATCTGTCACAAAGTTAACTCAAACTCAAAGCATTTATTTCAAATAAACCAATTACAGGCACTTTTGAATAGTCAAGGACTTACTAAACTTATTTGTCATTGCTACATTTTTTTAATTCTTTTTACGTTGTGGTAGGGTTTTTTGTGCCTATGTCTTCACATATAATTAATGTACAAAGTATTGAAAAACATTTTAAAAGAGTAACGGTGGAGTTTCTTGCCCAACCTTTTGGAAGGGGCGACTAGAATCAATTCTATTTTAATGTAAATGTTGACGTTCAAAAGTGCCGTTTAAAATATATTTTTTTATTTGAAATAAATGCTTTGACTTTGATATCACATATAGTGCACAAACACATACACAGAAACAGATCTTCATAGTGTGTCCCGGGCGCGACTGGGCACGGCTGAGGGGCACCCGTCAACCAAACTTTGTTCTATGTTCCTTCAACTACCTATACCTACCTATAACATAGGTATGTACATATATTTTATAAAGTGTGTTTTCTTTAGTTCTATTTGTTATGGAGAAAAATGTGTAGAAACAATAATAACATCACTTCGAAATTAAAATATAATAAAAGGTATTGAGACTTGAATTCGCGATGACTTTACTATATCGACCAACGACCATCCGTAGGGATGCCAAAATAACCACAGCATATGTTTAGAAATGTAATACAAAAGGTTATGGCAATAAATGAAGCAACGTTTTGCAGAACATGAAAGTAAAAATTGAATTGCTACCTATAAGAATAATACCTTTTAATTTGTTCACATATCGAGGCGATACGTACGGACGCGGTCGCTAGCCGTCGCAGTAATAGGTACCTTTTAATTTGTTCACATATCGAGGCGATACGTACGGACGCGGTCGCTGGCCGTCGCAGTAATAGGTACCTTTTAATTTGTTCACATATCGAGGCGATACGTACGGACGCGGTCGCTGGCCGTCGCAGTAATAGGTACCTTTTAATTTGTTCACATATCGAGGCGATACGTACGGACGCGGTCGCTAGCCGTCGCAGTAATAGGTACCTTTTAATTTGTTCACATATCGAGGCGATACGTACGGACGCGGTCGCTGGCCGTCGCAGTAATAGGTACCTTTTAATTTGTTCACATATCGAGGCGATACGTACGGACGCGGTCGCTAGCCGTCGCAGTAATAGGTACCTTTTAATTTGTTCACATATCGAGGCGATACGCACGGACGCGGTCGCTGGCCGTCGCAGTAATAGGTACCTTTTAATTTGTTCACATATCGAGGCGATACGCACGGACGCGGTCGCTGGCCGTCGCAGTAATAGGTACCTTTTAATTTGTTCACATATCTAGGCGATACGTACGGACGCGGTCGCTGGCCGTCGCAGTAATAGGTACCTTTTAATTTGTTCACATATCGAGGCGATACATACGGACGCGGTCGCTGGCCGTCGCAACACTCGCAGCTGCGCTACTGAGCGTAGGAGCTGGCTGCGCCGTGTGTCGCTCGGACAAAACTAGTGGTCGCCGTGGCCGCCGCGCCGCGTGCCGGTCGGCCAGTTACATTTCACTCATAGTGGCAAGCTCATGGCCATGAAAAGGTAACAGGCAGACAGACAGAGTTACTGTCGCAGTTATTTTATTTTATTTTATTCGGGAAACTTACTGCTATAACATACTGTCAATACAGTGTACTTAAACAATATGCAACTGAAGGCTATTTACAAGTTTTCACAGATAAACACGAAAATTAAAAACGAGAAAAAAATACAAATGTTATAATATTAGTATAGAATAATGAATATGGATTATATTCGAAATGAACAGTGTTTATTGTGTGAGCACGCACGATAGTGCACGTATGCCGTGACACCTGTGTGTCGGTGATTGTGACACCTATCGGATCATCAATCTTTAATATGTCCCATATTAAATGTCGTCGGGAGATAAATCGCGTAATGTCGACCCTTCGGCACCAGCGCGAGCGCGAGCTACCCGGCGCGGCGCGGCGCGCGACTCACGACCCTAATGTTTACCTCCCGGCGCACGTACCTGCTGCCTCTGCCCGTTTGTTTCAAGTCCCTACCTAGTACCTACTGTAGATAGGCTACCTGCACAATCATCATTGATACGGCTGGTGGAGATCTTTTCTTTTTATGAAAGCAAAACCAAAACCAAACCTTACTTCTTCTTATGAAATAACCACTCTCAAATCTGAGTTTCAAACATTACCCTAAGATCCCCCCGCGCCCCAGCGCCCCCACGCCCCCGCACCCCCGCGCTCATACTGGCTCGTTACTCCCGCAGCATGCGATGTCTTCCTCCGTTCCACAAGTATCTGATAAAAGTGTAAACAGACCCTTTTAAGGTTAAATTCTTCCGTAATTCTTTTTATTTCATACCCAGTCTTGCCGATAGGACTCTATCGGCAAGACTTGGGTATGAAATAAAGAGAATATATGAAATAATAATAATATTATGAGACAACATCCACACAAGGTCTTCAGGTCCCGAACTAGGCAGAGCCTGTACTACGGTAACCTGATGACTGATATGCATACTTATATACATATACACACCCAGACACAGGTCAAACAGACATGTTCATGCACACAAATGTTTGACTTGTCCGGGGATCGAACCCGGGACCAGCGGCTCAGAAGGCAGGATCACTACCAACTGCGCCAACCGGTCAGTCTGATATAAATGAAATGTATGAAATAAAGAGTATTCGACTGAATACTCTTTATTTCATACCCAAGTCTTGCCGATAGAGTCGAATACTCTTTATTTCATATCCAAGTCTTGCTGATAGAGTCGAGTACTCTTAATTTCATACCCAAGTCTTGCCGATAGAGTCGAATACTCCTAATTTCATACACAAGTCTTGCCGATAGAGTCGAATACTCTTTATTTAAAAGTTTAAAAGTAGAAATGGGAGTTCCACAAGGCTCGATATTGTGTCCTTTCCTCTTTTTAGTGTATATTAATGATCTACTCCATTTATTAAAAAATCAACCACAAATGGTGTTATTTGCTGACGATATTGCTTTAATTTTTAAGGTAGAAAGAAGTGCTACAAATTTTGACGACGTTAATCGTCGTCGTTGTATCTGTCCCCATACTCCTGTACAGACTCGAAAACATCGGCATAAGGGGGCCCCCTCTCGAGCTATTCAAATCCTACCTGAGTAACCGCAAACAAACAGTGAAAATAGGGGACCTTACTAGCTCAATAGAAACTATTTCGTACGACGTCGGACAGGGGAGTGTACTCGGTCCGACATTGTTCCTTATTTATATCAATTACCTGTGCAATATGAGTATTGACGGAGGTCACATTTTCTCATATGCGGATGATACTGCCATAGTCTTTGCTGATAAGACTTGGTCAAAAGTTAGAAGGTCAGCTGATACAGGCCTTTCTAAGATTGCAAATTGGCTCAATCGTAGCCTCCTTACGCTAAATGCCTCCAAGTCCAACTACATTTGCTTCACCAAGTATGCACACACCCAACCTCCACCCGATTTCCAAATTAAGATCCGCTGCTGTGCCGACCGCCCAATTCCCGATTACTCTTGTTAGGAGGTTGTTGTTACTCTTGGTTGTTAGGTTGTTGTTGTTGTTACTCTTGTTGTTGATTGATAGGTTGCAATATACTAAATACCTGGGCATCATGATTGACCAGCGCCTGTCCTGGCACATGCGTACTGAACTGATCATGAAAAGGTTTAGGAGGTTAATTTGGACTTTTAAAACTTTGCGACATGTTGCCTCAAAGAATCTTCTGCAGAAAGTCTACGTATCACTAGTCCAATCGGTTCTTACGTACTGTTTGCCATGCTGGGGTGGGACAACAAAAATGAAATTTCTGGAACTTGAGAGGGCGCAGCGTTCTCTCCTCAAGGTTATGCTCTTTAAACCCTACAGATTCCCAACCCAAAGCCTGTACCTAACCTCTGACCTCCTATCTGTTAGAAAACTTTACCTACTCCATCTTATCCTGAGAAAACACAGATCCCTCCCGTATGATCCCACAAAGACGAGTATCATTAGCAGGAGAAACTACTTAGTTGCTCCAACTGTCTCTGTCAGATCTGTATTTGCTGAGAGGCAGTATAAAAGGCAATATTCCTGCTTATACAACCTTCTGAATAAAGAGTTACGCATCTATCCTTTGAAACTCCGTGACTGTAAATTAGCTTTGACTGAATGGCTAACGAAAAAAAACCTACGACGTGGTTGAGGCTTTAGTATCTTCGCTTCCATAACCTATCCAATAATTAAAAGGACCGAGGTAGCGAAATTGTTAGTGAAGAAACCTGTGCCTGGCTTCTTCCGATACAAGACATTGTCGCAGGGCTAACCTAAACCTAAACGGAAACCTACATCCAAACCTAAACCTAAACGGATATCTAAAACTAATAAACAACTAAAGTAAATGCAATTAAAACTCAACCCACACTTAGCAAATCATTTATACAACTCACTCACGCCTTATTCACACACACACACACACGCACACAACAAAACCTACTCTCATACATCACATCACACAAGTGCGCTCCCTCCTTTTGTATTTTGTATTTCCTTTTTTTTTCTGTTTAATTTAAATTAGATATTTTTTTATTATTCTTGGTTCAGTTTATCGATTGCATACCTGTTATTTATGATAGTGGAAGGGCGGATATCACCTAACACAAGCATCTTCTTGCTTAAAAGGTGATCTCCAAACTCATTGTGTGTTATAATTATTGTATGTAATTGCAATAAACATTTTTTTTTAAATATAATAACGCCCTACTGCAGGTCCATAATTGGTTCACTGCTAATAATTTAGTATTAAATGGAAAAAAACGAAGTGTATACGATTTTCTTTACCTAATGTCAAAAGTAGTGATTGTGAGATAGTATTGAATTAAGAGAAACTATAATTCGTCGATAAAGCTGTTTTCCTGGAGATCACGCTCGACTCGAGGCTACAATGGGGTCCTCATTTAACATCTCTGGCGGGACGGCTAAGTTCAGCAGCATATGCTGTCAGAAAAATCCGTCAATTTACCGATGTAGATACCGCGAGGCTAGTCTATTTTAGTTACTTTCATAGTATCATGTCTTACGGTATTTTACTTTGGGGACGGGCTGCAGACGTCGATTCTATTTTTATTCTGCAGAAAAGAGCCATCATGGCCATATATAATCTTCGCAGGCGCGATTCTCTAAGGGAAGTGTGTATGGTTATTAAGATCTTGACGGTACCTTGTCAATACAGGGTGGCCGGAACATTGACGTCCAAAAATAAAATTTCGGTCCCTCGTATCGTGGGGTATTCGAATCACCCCCATGTATGTTCCGCGACTTTTCATAGTTTTCGAGTTATGAATTTTTTTCTGAATGTTTGAAAATTTTCGACCTGACCAACCTAAAAAAATTCAAAAAAAAAAGTAGAGGGTTTTATCGAGTTTCTTTTTTTGCAACTGAATTTTCATAAGTAGTACTTTTATGCATAAAATAATCAGCTTCGTAACTGTGGTGAAAGTTATGAAAATGTTGATCTAAAGTGAAAAATTTACGTTCGGTAAATTATGACTTAAATTTTCAACTTCAAATTAAAAATCTAAACAGGTGACTTCATGGTTCTCAAGTAGGCTTCAAGAATGCGCCAGACTCTCAGCTTTCATAATCATTAAAAAACGTAGGACTTATTGGGGCTAACTTTGGCCTTAATCGGCCTTCAAAGACTGCGAAGTGGAAAATTCTTAAAATTAGCTATCTGATTAATAAATTTTTTTTTTCCATTTTCTCGCTCCTAAGGTTATTTAGTTTGCTAACCAAAAATTACTGCAGGAAAGCTAAGATTTAAACACGGAGATTTTTTTAAATGTTAGTTTAATGAATTTTGCGCGATCCGTTCTCGTGGACTATGGGTTGTAAACGAGGGTGCAACTCTTTTACCTGCAATAACAATGGACCGAGAGGAAAAGAGACCGAATTATTGCTATCTCTCTCACGCAAGGCGCGCAACCGAAGCCAACGCAAAACAAGTACCTCAGTCGTACTCACATTGTGTTTACTGCTATACGCGTGTCGCCATTTTGTCTTTACCACACTCGCTTTGCCCACGGACTCCGCTGCCTACTTGTTTGACTACTTTGCTCGTTTATTGGACTGTGTTTTGCATTCTGATTTGGACTTTTTTTACGTGGAAGTGTAAAAAATGAGTTACACGTTAAGTGAATATGCAGAAATGCATTATTTTTATGGAGTTGCACAAGGAAACGGCCATGAAGCAGCGCGACTGTATCGCGAACAACTTCAACGTCGTGGTGGGCCGCAACCTGAGCGATATCCCGACCATCGTGTTTTTATTAACACGCACAACACTTTGATGGCAGGCCGCATTCCTGGTCGACGCGGCAGTCATGAAGGAATCCCTAGAGCTAACCCGGATCGCAGAGAAATGGTGCTGGAAGAAGTTCAGCGAAATCCGTCTACGAGTACGAGAAGTATGGCTCGTGCTCTGAACATCCCAAGGACTTCTATCCAAGACATTCTTCACGATGAAGAATACCACGCGTTCCACATCCGACGAGTCCAAGCTTTACTGCCTACAGATCACCAATTGCGCGTTGATTTTTGCCAAACCATGTTACGAAAAGAGCAAGAGGATCCTGGATTTTTCAATAAAGTTTTATGGTCAGATGAGTCACGATTTGAGCGATCCAATATTCAATATTCATAATTACCACAAGTGATTCAATATTCATAATTACCACACGTGGGCGAATGAAAATCCACTCGAAGTGAGAGCTTCGACATTTCAACATCGCTTCAGCGTTAACTTGTGGTCTGGTATTCTCAATGGCGAACTAATTGGTCCGTTTGAACTGCCGTCCAGACTTGATGGAGAAACATACAAAAACTTTTTGGAAAATGAACTTCCATTGTTGCTGGCAGATGTGAATCTCGAACTCAGACGAACCATGGTGTTGCAAAATGACGGCGCCCCGTGTCACTATGCAACCCAGGTCCGAAATTACTTAGATGAAATATACCCCAACAGATGGATCGGACGCAGCGGACCAATTAGGTGGCCTCCACGCTCACCTGATCTCAACCCCATCGATTTCTTTATTTGGGGCTATTACAAGGAAATAGCATACGCCCGAGACTGTTCAAGTGAACAAGAGCTGAGGCAGTTGATTGCAGAAGCTGAACGTGTTGTGAGAGAGAACAGAGACGCTTTTAGACGATTGCCAGACAATTTCTTACGTAGGTGTAGAATGTGTATTGCTGCTGGTGGTGGCCACTTTGAAAACCTTTTCTAAATGTTAAAAATAAATTAAGTACTTTTTTCACATTATCATCTGTGTTTTATTCAAAACCACTTTTTACGTAAAACTTTTCTTACCCAACTCTGAAACTATTTGTTGGTTAGTTTTCAGTATTCTTATCATTAATTAACCTTAGGAACGAGAAAATAGCCAAAAAAAAATAATTACTCAGATGGGTAATTTTAAGAATTTTTCCACCTCGCTGTCTTTGAAGGCCGATTTTAAACAAAGTAGCCCTATTAAGTACTTCATTTTTTTTATGATTATGAAAACTGAGAGTCTGGCGCATTCTTGAAGCCTACTTAGGAATTATGAAGTCACCTGTTAAGATTTTTAATTTAAAGTTGAAAATTTGAGTCATAATTTACCGAACGTAAATTTTTCACTTTAGATCAACATTTTCATAACTTTCATCACAGTTACGAAGCTGATTATTTTATGCATAAAAGTACTACTTATGAAAATTCAGTTGCAAAAAAAGAAACTCGATAAAACCCTCTACTTTTTTTTTTAGAATTTTTTTAGGTTGGTCAGGTCGAAAATTTTCAAACATTCAGAAAAAAATTCATAACTCGAAAACTATGAAAAGTCGCGGAACATACATGGGGGTGATTCGAATACCCCACGATACGAGGGACCGAAATTTTATTTTTGGACGTCAATGTTCCGGCCACCCTGTATATCTATGAAAACATCATGTACGTAAGAAAAAATTTACATCTTTTTACTAAAAGAGGTGATAGACATAATTATAGTACCAGAAATAGGGATCTATTAGTTCAACCAGGTTTCAGATTGGCTAAAGTAGACTCATCTTTCATGGGGTACTGTTTAAAATGTTACAATAAAATACCTCCCTACATACTTCAACTGAATGAGACGAAATTCAAAGTTTGTATAAAACGCACACTATGCAGCCAGGCATATTATAAGTTGGGGGATTATATCGCTGATAAAAATGCCTGGCTCAATGCTGGTCCTGCTCCACAACCACAACTAATTGATTACCATTTGAAAATACTGTTGGAGCTGCTGAAGATTGTAAGACTACCTTTGCTTTGTATAAACTCAATCTCCTTTGTATTATATAATTGCATAGGACACGTGTGAGTACTATGTACTATCGAGCTACCATTTACCGGGTAATGTCTTTCATTGACTTGAATGTGCCCTGGCGGCTGATAGATGTCATGCTCACTCAAATGTGTCGCTGACGGTGGCGCGTGTGTTGGATCATTTAGCTCCCTTCAAAATGGTTGAGCTGTATGGTGCTGATCCATGCGTTATGTTCGTGAACGGGCGCTGTCAGTTGGGACTGGTCATCTCTTAGCCACCACGGCTTATTTAAATTATTTTATTATGGATTGTTTTGTTTAAATGTATATTTGCTGTACACTGGACACTCAACGTGTACGTCTTATTTACATCGTTCTCACATATAATTATACCTATATTCAACATTAATGATGTAACTAATATTTATGTAACAATATAATTGACTGACCGGTGGGCGCAGTTGGTAGCGACCCTGCCTTCTGAGCCGCTGGTCCCGGGTTCGATCCCCGGACAAGTCAAACATTTGTGTGCATGAACATGTCTGTTTGACCTGTGTCTGGGTGCGTATATGTATATATGTATGTATATCAGTCATCAGGTTACCGTAGTACAGGCTCTGCCTAGTTCGGGACCTGAAGATCTTGTGTGGATGTTGTCTCATATTATTATTATTATAATTTAAAAGAGTGTCCATGGAGTTTCTTGCCCATTCTTCTCCATAGGTACCTACTACGCTTTGTAATGGGCAACTAGTTTCATAATTCTGACTGACCGACTACTTGACAATTCAAAAGTGCCTGTAAATGGTTTAATTGAAATAAATGCTTTGAGTTTGTGTTTGTTTTCATATCTAAATCTTGCCGATAGAGTCGAATATTCTTTATTTCAAACCTTAGTCTTGCCAATAGGGTCGAATACTCTTTATTTCAAACCTTAGTCTTGCCAATAGGGTCGAATACTCTTTATTTCAAACCTTAGTCTTGCCAATAGAGTCGAATACTCTTTATTTCATACCTAAATCTTGCCGATAGAGTCGAATACTCTTTATTTCAAACCTTAAGTCTTGCCAATAGAGTCGAATACTCTTTATTTCATACCTAAATCTTGCCGATAGAGTCGAATACTCTTTATTTCAAACGCTTAGTCTTGCCAATAGGGTCGAATACTCTTTATTTCATACCTAAATCTTGCCAATAGAGTCGAATACTCTTTATTTCAAACCTTAGTCTTGCCAATAGAGTCGAATACTCTTTATTTCATACCTAAATCTTGCCGATAGAGTCGAATACTCTTTATTTCAAACCTTAGTCTTGCCAATAGGGTCGAATACTCTTTATTTCAAACCTTGGTCTTGCCAATAGGGTCGAATACTCTTTATTTCAAACCTTAGTCTTGCCAATAGAGTCCAATACTCTTTATTTCATACCTAAATCTTGCCGATAGAGTCGAATACTCTTTATTATGTACACCATATGAATTACAGATATAAATGTAGAAATTATACATAGGGTGTCTTATCGCTAAAAGCGATCTCTTAAAGACAACCTTTGGATGGATTCAAAGGAGGACTGATTGATACCTTTTAGTGAGTTATATATTTTGGAGTGGCCGCCGCGGACTCTTTCGTTTGACACCCCACGTCATGGCAATATGTTTTTCGAGTTTTTTCACAGATAAGCCCTCGTTTTTTTCATAACCTTAGGTACTTTTTGACGTCTAAAATCCGCCACGTTAATTTTTTTAAGTTATGTGGCCAGTGTTGCTCGCGCCATTAATATAAACCTCAGGACACCCGATTTGTCAAGATCGGTTCGTTCGTTGAGCCTCTACGAGGGAACATAGAGTCAGACATGCCTACATACCATCAAAAAAAAAAAACATTAACCTCCTTTTGGGCTCCACCGCAGTCGGTTAAAAATGTGGATTATGGACCACTACAGTAACTTTTATCATGAAATAAATTTTATATGGGTATATGAAGCTCATTTACGAGTTGACATATTATTTTAACGACTTGTTATGAAACGCGAAGCTAACATTTTTACGAGGTCGCTAAGCGGGCGACAAGTTCTGTCTGATTCGGTTCATGCGGCCCGCCGCGCCGGGCAGGGCCGCAGCCGGCTTCCGACGCGCGGCGTCCGGCGTCCGGCGTCCGGCGTCCGGCGTCCGGCGTCCAGCGCCATCCGCGTGCTACCGATCACCGGATACCGAACATGTCGTCATCGCTAAGCCCGGACTGCTGTATTTTTATGCGCTTAAGTTTGGGAGCGTCTCGTAGTGCGGAGCAATATTATACCTACTCGGTGTTGAGTCGAGTGAGATGGTCACACAGTCACACCGCCGTTGAACACGTTTTAATTGTTCAGCCGGGCACACATACTGTGCTGTGTTGTAATCGTATCACTCGTTCAATAAAACTCCCGAGACCAGTGTCTTCTCGCGACTGTGTTACTTGAGCCGTTGTGTTTGTAATAGAATGAATCGCGAGACCGCAGCAGCGGCTAATCGACCGGGCGCCGACTACCTACTTGTCAGTTGTCAGTACACGTGTTGACGGTTGACTGCCGAGCCGCGAGCGGGCCTCGGGTGACGGGCCTGTGGAAATCCCGGTCTCATAATTAACCGGAGCCGCGCGGTGGCGGGAACTGTGGGTGCAGTCAACCGCACTTCAATGGTAACACTAACATTACGAAAACCACCCTCACTGCTTCAGCATATAGTCGTTGTCAGTGTCAAATATTGATATCACCGATGTGAGGTTGACTGTACCTATCACATGATTCATATTTTATTTTGGATTTGTTTTAAGTCTCGAAATTATCAACAAAACGTCGGCTATAGACTCGCATTGTCACTTAGTTGTAGCGGTGCAGTAGTTACAGTGCGCTTCGGGACACGAGTCACGATTGACGAGCACCTGCCCCGCGCGACCGCACTCCGGGGCTCTCCTGCTGGCTCCCTGCGCCGAGGCCGCCACAGTGTCGGAGTGTCGCGCCCGCAGCGGCGGGGCGGCGCCGGCGGCGGCACGATCTCCACTAATTGACTCGATGAAGAGAGCGCGCGTTGACGTCATTATTTTTTCATTAGAGCCGGCGACGTCTGTCGTTGACGCCATGACGCACAACTAATTACCGCAAAAGGCTTCGCCCAACCCGCGCCCCCGCGCCTCTGCTCCGCTAGGCCCTGCTGCGCCTAATTCACCGTGTTTGCCTGCCATCGGGCCCTATCAGTGCGATTATATCGAAACAACATGCAATACATCGCTTTACTCTGTGCATGCGAAGGGTGTAACAATTTCCCGACTGATCCCTCCCACACGCGGCGTACAGCCAAGCGGCCAAGCGCTGACAAGATGCTGTTAGATCTCCAGAGGCTGCTTAACACTAGCTTTTAAAATTAGAATGATTTATTTTACAAATAACATAGGTTAAAGGTAATATGGTCTTACATAATAATTATATGTTGCGCTATGGTATGTTGTGTGTGTTGTTTGAGTGTTTGTTGTCTTACATAATAACTATATGATGTAACTTACTTTTAAGATGGAACAAGAGTACTATATAACAAACATTTTGAAATAAAAAATTTCAATCGGTCCAGCCGTTCTCAAATGATGCGCTTCCAATGAACAGCATTTCATTTTTATGATATAGAAAACTACATAGATGACCCGACTGAGGTTGTCCTGTGATAATGCAATATACCTAGTCTTAAGTTAATAATGAACCCTTAACTAAAGTAGAATCAGAAAAATTCCTTGGTCTAATCTTAGATAAACATGTAACCTGGAAGCCACACTTTGACAAAATGCGTTCAAAACTGTCATCATCGACGGGAACACTACGAGGTGCCGTCCGGTGCATTCCCAAATCAGTAAAGTATATAATTTATAACTCCCTCATCAAATCTCACCTGACCTAATTAATTGAAGTCTGGGGCTCTGCAGCTACAGCCAACATACAAAATTTACAAATCACTCAAAATAAAATAATCAAATTACTCTTTCATATTAATTACTTAAATCCAACCGAAACTGTTTTTCATAAAACCAAATTATTGACACTTGCTCAAAATGTATAAATTCCATACCTGCATCCTTATACGGAAGATACTGACAAAAGATACCCATTCTGAAATAATTTTTACTAAAAAGGCTCAAATTCAAACCCGGTTACTGAGAAATGCTAACGATATCTGCCTATACAGTAGACCACGGACCAACAGCTACGGTACTAGAAATATTAAGTATGAGGGTGCCAAAAATGTATAACGAATTGCCGAAAGATATTAAGTAAATACAATCTTTTCCCCTATTTAAAAAGAAATTAAAATTCCACATAATGAAAAGTTTTCAATTATCTTAGTCTAAGTATTTCATAATAACTCGAAATATTTACATGAACTCTAATATTAATAATGAAAACTGTATAGATTTTCACAACAAATACAATAAAACGATTAGGTGAAGCAAACATAAAACTAACTTTCAATTTAAATAAACACTAAAAATCAATTATGCTTTCAATAGCAACTATGATAGAAACTGTGTTTCGATACGTAATAATGGACTTTTAGTCTCAATACTTTTTGCAGATTACCCACATCAAGTAAATATATTATTTTTTAATTTTTTAATACCTTCTTAACTCGATCTATTTCAACATAGTTTATTTTACCAACTTTTTGATAAGTTAATGACTAACATTATTGTACCTACTTCTAACCTCTAACGACCGTTCCGATACTCGTTCCAAGGAATGTTAATATGTATACCAGTGTTTCTCATTCTAAGTGAATAATTGTATTCTGTTTTTGAGAAATAAATGTAACCAACCACCACCACCACCACCACCACTTATGGTTTAACCATAAACCATACGTTTATACAAAAATCCCGTAGAAAAAAGCACTTTAAGTGTTTTTCGAAAGTTCTAATTTTCCGGGCAACTACCAACTAGAAACATAAAGCGGCGTGCGCGTGTACACGCGGCATGTGCAAACAATAAGCAGTGTGCGACACGTGCTACTTCACGTGGCGTATACAAACAATAAGCGGCGTGTTACACGTGTTGCTACACGCGGGGTGTGCAAACAATTAGCAGTGTGCGACACGTGCTGCTACACGCGGCTTGTGCAAACAATAAGCAGTGTGCGACACGTGCACTTTCACGCGGCGTATACAAACAATGAGCGGCGTGTGACACGTGTTGCTACACGTGGCGTGTGCAAACAATTAGCAGAGTGCGACACGTGCTACTACATGCGGCGTGTGCAAACAATAAGCAGTGTGCGACACGTGCTACTACACGCGGCGTGTGCAAACAATAAGCAGTGTGCGACACGTGCTACTACACACGGCGTGTGCAAACAATTAGCAGAGTGCGACACGTGCTACTACACGCGGCGTGTGCAAACAATAAGCAGTGTGCGACACGTGCTACTACACACGGCGTGTGCAAACAATTAGCAGAGTGCGACACGTGCTACTACACGCGGCGTGTGCAAACAATAAGCAGTGTGCGACACGTGCTACTACACGCGGCGTGTGCAAATAATAAGCAGAGTGCGACACGTGCTACTACACGCGGCGTGTGCAAACAATTAGCAGAGTGCGACACGTGCTACTACACGCGGCGTGTGCAAACAATTAGCAGAGTGCGACACGTGCTACTACACGCGGCGTGTGCAAATAATAAGCAGTGTGCGACACGTGCTACTACACGCGGCGTGTGCAAACAATTAGCAGAGTGCGACACGTGCTACTTCACGCGGCGTATACAAACAATAAGCGGCGTGTGACACGTGTTGCTACGCGCGGCGTGTGCAAACAATTAGCAGAGTGCGACACGTTCTGCTACACGCGGCGTGTGCAAACAATAACGGTGAAAAGAGGTACCTACATTCTTTTAAAAACTTCTGAAGACATGTTTTCCCGTGCGGTGCTAAGGTTTCCAACGACAGTAGCGCCAGGTGCGCCAAGCGGAAACATCACGACAACATAGGTGTGCTGTAAACTGGCTGTTAGAGGAGGTCAATTTCATTATTTCTCTTAGAAAGTACAAACGTTCCTAATGGTTATTGTAGCGATGATTTTTCACTACTCACCGACTATCACAGGGAGTAGTTTGCAGAGACTTTAATAGGGCTAATGCATGAGGTTTGGAATGTAATAAGTGCACACTGTTGATCTTCTCAATCAACTTTAATCCACGGTTGCACATGGGTGCTGTCGTGTGGTCGATACCTATTTGACGGACAGGGCCGTCATCTACCCCGGTCACCAGGGAGTATCGAACCGGCAAGAGATGTCGTGTGGTGTCCCACAGGGATCGGTCCTGGGGCCGCATCTGTGGGACATCGGATACGACTGGGTGCTGCGCGCTGACCTCCCTAGCGGCGTCAGCGTGGTTTGTTACGCTGACGACACGCTGGTCCTGGCGCAGGGGAGGTTGCACCAGGCGGCGGCCGAACTAGCGACACGGGGGGTCGCGACAATCGTCGAGAGGATCCGGCAATTGGGACTCGAGGTGGCCCTGCACAAGTCCGAGGCCATGTGTTTTCATGGTCCTCGGAACGCGCCACCGTCGGGTTCCCAAATAACGGCAGGTGGGGTTCACATCGCCGTCGAGTCGACGGTGAAGTACCTGGGACTCGTCCTCGACAGCCGGTGGAACTTCGTGGAGCATTTCCGACGTTTGGCTCCCAGACTGGAAAGGGCCGGGGCTGCCTTGATGTGGCTCCTGTCCAATCTAGGGGGGCCAAACGCCTCCTTCGGGAGGCTCTACGCGGCGGTCGTGCGGTCCATGGCCCTTTACGGGGCACCGGTGTGGGCGCGTTCCTTGAGGCGGCGGCCAGCCCGACAGTTGAACGCGCCCCAAAGGGTAATGGCCATCCGGGTGGTCCGGGGATACCGTATGGTCTCCGGTGAGGCGGCGAGCCTCCTTGCTGGATTACCGCCATGGGATCTGGAGGCAAAAGTCCTCGCGCACATTTAGGAGTGGCGCGAGGAGGCGAAACGCCGGGGCGTAGCTCCGCTGCCGCGATAAATCACGGTACAGCGGACAGAGCACCTGCGGGATCTCAGGGCGGCATGGAGAGTGCGATTGTCGCAACCCAGCGCTGGGCACGCCTCAATTGCGGCGATAAGTCCCCTGTTTGAGGAGTGGCTAGAGAGGCGCCACGGCGTCCTCCGGGATCAGGCCCGGGTTGACGGCGCGTTGTGTTCCACGCGCGCCTCAATGACGTGTCAGCACCAATGACGGGGGGTCAATAAAATTAATAGCCACAGTTAGTTCAATATATTTTTATTCCACGGATATTAGTCCCAGAAATATGACGTTACATCATAAATGATTCCCTTTTATTACGTCTATTTAATTATTATCCAAAATGTAGCTCCTGTTCGCTTTCAGAATCGATCAGGAAAAAAGACGCTTGTCATTTTTGCCTTTGCAGTTGGCAATTCTCCCTACCACCTTTATAAAACTACTTGGTCAACAAATTACTAGTATTTAATTTTAGTATTAATTCTAATAAATTATTATTAGCTAAAATAATAATGTGTTCTCTATAAATATTTCTTATTAATTAAATTTGATTATTTCTAGAGATATAATCTTTACAAAATTGCCATCATCTCGTAATCATTTGTGGCAAGTGCAGTTTGACAGTTGGTATTAAAGAACTAGAGAGCTCTGCTAATCGAATATTTGGAGTTTCAATAAATTAATTGTTACATAATGTACCGCTCGTGGAAAATTACGCTTGATTGGTCGCCGTTCGTTATTAGTGAAATAATAATTGAAGTCTGACCCCGCGTCTTAATCTCGCCAAAACACAATCATCGCGTTCAAATGTCACTTTTTTGTTCGGAAAGCCAGAAGGCGCCTTCTATCCGTGCGACCACGCGTTCGGTGTTCAACGCAACCGACGCGCGACGGTTGCATTTTCGCGCGATGATCGCTTTAGTTAAGACTCGCGTGATAAACTTACGTAGCTATGAGTGTCGTAGAGCTCTTAGAGGTGCTACGGGCTACGGCGCTACGGTGCTACGGGCGAGTCAAGGAATGGATAAACGGTCTTAATAAAAAAATTGATTTATTTAATAAAAGAACCGAATTACAGTGTTTACAGCGCGAAGTCTGAGAACAGAATTGTTTGTAAAATAAAATATTACTTCTAAAGTTAGTGGAAACAAAGGGCGTCATATGACATATTGCGCAGGAAGTAAGTTAGTGCATCAGCATAATTTATTCTAGAACATTCGATTGTATTTTGCAATATTTTATACACGTGTAAAGTAAATGCTGAGTCAGATCCCTTCAACTTGTTGCTATGCTCTATTTGGGCTGACGAAGCATATATCTACAGGATGAGCATCCTTAACTCCTCCCCCCCTTAGAGAGAAATCAGCTGGAGGCAAATCTTTTGGGTCCAGATGATTTCGTCGTAACACAATAATTTTCCTAAAGACTTTGAATTTAACAACCAAAAATGCTAGTGTAAATACACACATTATTACTATAATACTTATTGTCCATACACTTATGTCCTGAGTTACCAAAATTTCACTTTTATTAACACTTTCACTGTTATATTTTGCACTGTTTAAAATGTCCTTGATGTCATTGAGGTCCACGCCGCGAAGATCTACTTGGCTGTCTTCCATCTTGATTTCATGTTGCAGCTCAGGCAAAGCTACAGGTCTCAACAGCAAACTGGCCTGGAGTGTCCTTGTTTCAGCTACCTTACTGATGATTTTGTCTCCAATTTGTGTCTCACAGTTTCGATTAGGGAATATTAGAAATGTTCCCTTCAGGTTGTACTTCATGACTTCATTGTTGCAGTTTTCGGTAAGTACTAACTTTTTCTTCGTGAAAAGTAACCATATTCCGTCGGCTATGATGTGGCTTCTTACATCTTCTATTTGGATAAAATTCTTATGACACGCAGAATAGTTTTTAAGTAGCATTATTTGTTCTATACACGTTGTTTCAGCGTATTGCACGATATTTTCTTCCTTACAGAGGACTCGATCATCTTCAATCTGCTCGCACGGGATAGACACGGGTCTGTATTTCAATCCATTCACCATAAGGTAGGGATACTTAGGAATTATGATAGAGGTTTTTAATGAACTAGGATTGTATATAGGTATAGGAATAATCTTGTAATAATTATATGTGACCGTGTCCAATAAGGGAACTTCTAACACAAAAACTAACTTCTTATTATCAGAGAAAGATTTAAGAACTATAGTACTTTCTAATTTTGTAAGGTTGTCCTTACCTACCGTATATACTAATCTATAATGTTTCTCTATTTCTAATAAAATATGAAAAAGTTCTGTAGAATTAATTATTGATTGATGAAGTATATGTATTCTGCTGAAAGCTATTGCCGTTTCTGTATCTTGAATTACATTATGAATAGTACGAAAGTTATTTAAGATTTGATATAGACTATTCATTTGACTTACTATATTATGTATTTTAGACTGATTATACTGTAATGTTTGCAGTTGCGAGGTTCTAATATTCAATTGAATTAAGTTGTATTTTAAGATATCTGAAATATTAACTAATTTATCGAAGGCTTTTTTCATAAGTGTCAGTTTTCTTTCTACTGAATGTTCTTTATTTTTAAGCTGGCTAATCTCCGAATTGTATCTCATGGCGTCATCATTATCTAGATTGCCTGAAATTAATTTAACAATAGAACCTAACGGGTTTATTAGGCCCCTTCTGAACCTTTTACTAGGCATTATTTGTTTCAATCTATCTTTAGTAAGTTCCATAAAGGATTCTATTTGAAAGACTAATCCTAAAAGTTCACTACGCGACTCATTTTGTGAGTAAATCATATCTCTTAATCTAAAAAATTGTTGAATATTATTATCTAAATACCTAACTATAGTTTCTAGATCTAATGTCTTAAAAATAGTCCAGTGACTATTCTGAATCACTGCTGAACTTATCCGTATCGGCGCTATTCCAGGATTCTGAGTCATATCCTGGAGGTTTACGCTGCTTGCTGATTCCGCTAGGACCAGGAGCGTCAGGATTGCTTGCCACCACCTGTGGAGGGCGTTTTACGTTTTTTATTGCCACTTTCGTATTCCTTTTTCTCAGTTTTACCGGTACAATATTCCTATCTACTTTCCCTATAACCTTTGCTTTTTCATATCGTGGCACTTCTTTAGCTTTCCTATTCCTAGTAGTTTTCATAAAAACTTCGTCACCTTCCCTTATTTCCGGTGGGTTTTCACCGCCTTTCCTCTGTGCGACTTTATATTTATTTTCCTTAATTTTATCACTAACATATTCGTATAAAACTTTAAGTCTTTTCCTATGATCCTGAACTAGTTTCTGTAAAAGATTTTTATCTCTATCTATATCAAATGCATTTCCTGACTCTGTATGTCCAAATACCATTTCAAAAGGTGTGAAATTTGTCGCACTATGAATGGTGTTATTGTATGCCATAATGGCGTAAGTCATTACCGATGCTGCATCTTGATCGCTTTTTTCATATTTTGCTAACCTATAAATTTCAAGTATTGTTGAGTGGAAACGTTCCACTACAGCCATTGAGTTAGGGTTATTTGGTGTCCCTACATGCATTTCAATTTTGTATAGGCTCAGTAGTTCTTTAACAAGGTTATTATTAAATTCGGTACCGGGGTCACTACTTATTTTTTTTGGTAACCCATAGATACTAAAATATTTTATTAATGCCTTAACAATTTCTGGCGTACTTCTATTGGGTACATTAAAAGCTTGCGCTAATTTACTAAAAGCATCTACTATGGTTAAGTAATAATTATTTTCTATGTACAAAAGGTCCATGAAAACTTCTTCAAATGGCATGCTCTGTGTTTGAGTAAGTTGTATTAGAGGTTTTATTGGTTTCCTGTCATATTTCATTTTTCTGCATTGTTCGCATGCATTAATAATGGCAGAAATTGTGTCCTTCATGTTAGACCACCAATAATGTCTTCTCAACTTTGTGAGTGTTTCCCGAATACCCCGATGAACAGTTTTTCCCTCATGATACTTTATAATAATCTCTCTTTGCTCTTCTTCGTTTGTGACATTAACTACTCTCTCTGTACATTCTATTAGATTTTGCGAACCTTTTTTATATAATGCTGTCACTACGTTATTAAATACTTTTCTAAATACTTCTGTTTCAAAATAAATGAAATATTTCTGCTTGAAATCTGCATACTCTTTCAAAAACTGCTTAACTAATTGTTCATTATTAACAGCTGGCATGTGTACCTCAATTATTCTTTGACTGCTATTAGAAATGTCTTTTACATGAATATCATTTTTATACCAAATATAGACAAGTATTTGTCTAGGTTTGGTATCTACTGCTTCATTTAAAATTGGTATACCTTCATGCTCCCTATTTGATATTGAATGAGCAGTAGCTCCGTCGTCTGATTCAGATATATCAAAGACAGGAGCCTCCTTTTTTTCTACGCTTAACTTTACTTTATCAGAATCCGACTCTGATATGCAGATTATTTCTTCGATTTCATTATTATCTTCTAATTTTCTAACAGCTTCCTCATCGTCTACATTTACTTGCATAGAGTCACTATCGTTATCTAATATATTAACCTTTATTTCCCTAATTTTGCTACCATTTAAGTTAACTGCAATATTATTATTACCTGCACTTAAGCTATTTATTTTTACTCGAGACAATGCATCTGCATTAGAGTTCTGCGACCCTTTCTTATAATTAATTTCGAAGTCATACTCCTCAAGCCTAAGGCGCCATCTAGTAAGCTTACTATTTGGTTCGTTAAGCGAATAGAGCCAGGCCAAAGGTCTATGGTCCGTATAGATGTAAAACTTTTTACCCCATAAATACGGTCTAAAGTGTTTTACTGCCCATATAACTGCCAAAAGCTCCTTTTCTATGGTGCTATATCTCGACTCGGTATCGCTTAGAGTTCTGCTAGCATAGGCTACTGGTTTGTCCGAGCCTATGGAGCCCTGCGAAAGTACTGCCCCTATTGCAAAGTTTGATGCATCCGTGGTCAAAATAAATGGTTTATTAAAATCCGGAAATTGTAATAATGGAGCATTTGTGAGAAGTTTCTTGCATGTTTCAAAACTTTCTATATATTCCTCATTTAAATCTATAATTTTACCTTTTTTCAAACAAACTGTAAGTGGTCTAGTTATTTTCGCGAAATCCCTAATAAATTTTCTATAATAACCTATAAGACCAAGAAAACTTTTGATTTCAGTCGTCGTTTTGGGTATAGGATACTTTAACACTGCTTCTATTTTATCATTATTAGGTTTTAAACCTTCACTGGTTATAGTGTGGCCTAAATAAAGTACTTCCTTCCTTAAGAATTGGGATTTATCTAACTGCACCTTTAAATTAGTTTCACGAAATCTTTCAAAAACTGCCCTAAGTTTTTCATTATGTTCCTGAATACTTCTCGCAAAAATTATGACGTCATCAAGGTATACGAGGCAATGGATACCTTGTAAGCCTCTTAAGACGTTGTCCATTGCGCGCTGGAATGTTGCCGGTGCCGTTTTTAGGCCAAACGGCATCCGATTAAATTCATAATGTCCAAAAGGTGTACTAAAACCTGTCTTTGCTCTGTCTTCCTTTTCTACTTCTATTTGATGGTACCCACTTGCTAAATCTAGGGTAGTAAAGTACATACTCTTACCTAACATATCAAAAAGATCATTGATATTAGGTAAAGGGTATTTATCATCTATTGTGATTTCATTGAGGCGTCTATAATCGATGACCATCCTCCATTTTTGTTTACCAGAATTATCTAATTTTTTAGGTACCAAATGAACCGGTGCACTCCAAGGTGAAAACGATTTTTGGATAACATTATCTTTGAGCATTTTCTCTATCTGATTCCTAATTTCTGCCGTTTGTGTAGGTGGTAACCTATGAGCTTTAATATGTACTGGGTCTTCGTTTTTAGTTCTAATGTTATGCTTTACCTCGTTTGTGAACGAAAGAGGTACGTCCTCGCAATAAAAGATATCTTTAAACTCTTTGCAAATATTAATTACAGATTGTTTCTCCTCCTCATTCATATGATCGACTCTTAACTTAGAGAGATTATCCGTTAACAGCTGATCTAACCTATGACTATCCTTATCAGTAAAATTCAAGTTAACCCTATCATGTACTAAAGTATTTCCTAAGTATGGTTCGACCTTAAACGGGCTAGTCACTAACAATTCCATCTGTTCGGATCTAGAATTCTGAATGACTGTTGTCCCATAGCCATGTACACAGTTAACTAAAGCCGTCGGCATTCTAACTCCATCCGTAAATTGGGTAAAGTTTATTATGGCCTCACCGTGTGACAAATTAACTGGAAGTTTGACCCTTAATTCGCTACGCGGGGGTAACACATAAAATTCACGTATTGGCGGGTTATAATTAATCGGTATGCAAGTATCCTTAGTAAATAACTTTCTATTTTTCATATCAATATTCGCATGAAGTTGCATTAATAAATCACTTCCAATTAAGCCATCATATTTGTCGTCCACACAATAAATGTAGAATTTGTGCCACTCATAACTTCTAAATGTCCTAGGTAAAGGTATGTACACAACCTCATTATGTTTACTACTAGCGTGGGTGCTAACTACTTCAAAGTTTTCGTTATGCTTAAAGTCGCAAAAATATTGATTCGCTAACTTTGGGTTTAAAAATGAACGTTGACTTCCGGTATCGATCATAAAAATTGCATTAAGTTCTGGTATACGTATGTGCGGAAGATTTAAAATACTACAATTTAATTTAATTCGCTCTGGTGTATAGAGGCCTTTATGTAAAAATTTCCTACTTGTTCATTCTCATTATAAGTACTAGGTAACACATTATTTTCATTGTCATCATAATCAGTGTAATTAACACGTCTTGAACTGGCCGTTCGCATGGTCACGTCGGTGTCGCAACCTGATCCGGACGCTGTCGCCGGCTGCACCTGTTGCGAGCCATGCTGTGCGTTGTCAGCAGTTTGCCGACCTGGGAACTGCGGCCTCGCTTGTTCCAATGAATTATAATTATTATAGAACGGATTATTTTGGTATCTGTTATTGTTTCTAGATGGGAATGAACTATTTGAAAAATTGTTATTACGAACGTTATTTCTATTTTGCGTCTGCGCTACGTTATTCGATGAATTACGACTGGTAGTAATATTGTAAGAACGTTGCATATTTGGTGCACTAGTGCTTGCACTTGGCGACGCTTGTGAATTAAAATTATTATTATAACTGTTTCGTCCCTGTAAGTTTTGATTAAACTTAGGGTTCCGCGACTGTTTCTGGTCGTAAACTTCTTGGAAATATTGTTCTTCTAAAACGGCTTTTAATGCATCTTCCAGTGTTGAAACATTTTTTAGTCGCACCAACCTAACTAAATATTTCGGTAAATTAAACAAGAAAACATTCATAGAAAGATTTGTGTAAATATGTTGCTTAGATAACCTCACAGCTGCATCTTCAACAGACTCATTGATTTTTGCAATTAAAATACTTCTTAATTGTTGTATTCGGTGACAAAAATCTAAATAACTTTCGCCTCTATTTATTTTTAAGCTCTCTAACTCAAGGACTAGACAGTCTTCTGTCCTTGGATCCCCGAAATGATCCTCTAAAACCTGTTTTAATTCTGCCCAAGAGTGTATCGAATCTCGTTCCCCAATTAAATTTGCAGCTTCCCCACTTAATCTACTAGTTATCACATTAAAAAGATATTCGTTTTGTACTTCGTTCCCCCGATATAAATTAATAATATATTCAGTTTTACGGATAAATAACGATAAGAGCCTTGTCTCGCCACTGAATACAGGGATTATTTTCAGAACTCCCGGAGGTATGACTACTATTCCTTCCATTTTTTATTTTTTTTAAATAAAACACAACTAAAATGTTTACTAAGCTAACGTGAAATTTTAATCACTTTATCTACTACTATAATGTGCTACGTGCCAGATGGGCGTTTTCTAATCCCTATAGGTACACAAGACACATATAAAGATCACCAGGAAATTTAAAGGAAAGTTTAGAGGACAGTGAACAGATTTACTCACATGACCCGCAGCTTTTCCGCTCTCCTTCTGTGATCGGTGAATTCGCTCGACTTGCTCTGCACCGTGGCTTCTCTTGACGAATTTATTTGGTTCGTTGACCCGTTGAATCGTTGAAACGAACGTTGGAGTCTTCTCGGCGCCCGAAAATTCGATTCGCGATGGCACAGAGGACCCAAACGACAAGGTCACTTACCGGCTGCGCCAGTCAAGGAATGGATAAACGGTCTTAATAAAAAAATTGATTTATTTAATAAAAGAACCGAATTACAGTGTTTACAGCGCGAAGTCTGAGAACAGAATTGTTTGTAAAATAAAATATTACTTCTAAAGTTAGTGGAAACAAAGGGCGTCATATGACATATTGCGCAGGAAGTAAGTTAGTGCATCAGCATAATTTATTCTAGAACATTCGATTGTATTTTGCAATATTTTATACACGTGTAAAGTAAATGCTGAGTCAGATCCCTTCAACTTGTTGCTATGCTCTATTTGGGCTGACGAAGCATATATCTACAGGATGAGCATCCTTAACTGGCGCTACGGCACTCTACGACGAGGTCATAAGAAAGAGTTAGGCTTGGTAACAAAAGAGACGAGGCAGGCCGCCTCCTAAACAAAGCGACCGTTGCGCAAAGTGTGATCTTCGCGTTAATTTTGTTCGGCGAACCTGAACGCGTGGTCACATCAACAGAGGGTGCCTTTGAGTTTTACGAACAAATAAGTGACATATAACACAACGATAGCGCATTCGCGTGAACGATCTATTTGTTAGGACACGGAGTAACGCGCACTAACAGATTACTTGATCAACGTAGCTGAGCTTCTGATGTGGCTATTTGTTAGCACACGGAGTAACGCGCACTAACAGATTCTTGATCAACGTAGCTGAGCTTCTGATGTGGCTATTTGTTAGCACACGGGGTAAGGCGCACTAACAGATTACTTGATCAACGTAGCTGAGCTTCTGATGTGGCTATTTGTTAGCACACGGAGTAACGCGCACTAACAGATTACTTGATCAACGTAGCTGAGCTTCTGATGTGGCTATTTGTTAGCACACGGGGTAAGGCGCACTAACTGATTACTTGATCAACGTAGCTGAGCTTCTGAGGTGGCTATTTGTTAGCACACGGGGTAAGGCGCACTAACAGATTACTTGATCAACGTAGCTGAGCTTCTGATGTGGCTATTTGTTAGCACACGGGGTAAGGCGCACTAACTGATTACTTGATCAACGTAGCTGAGCTTCTGATGTGGCTATTTGTTAGCACACGGGGTAAGGCGCACTAACAGATTACTTGATCAACGTAGCTGAGCTTCTGATGTGGCTATTTGTTAGCACACGGGGTAAGGCGCACTAACTGATTACTTGATCAACGTAGCTGAGCTTCTGATGTGGCTATTTGTTAGCACACGGGGTAAGGCGCACTAACTGATTACTTGATCAACGTAGCTGAGCTTCTGATGTGGCTATTTGTTAGCACACGGGGTAACGCGCACTAACAGATTACTTGATCAACGTAGCTGAGCTTCTGATGTGGCTATTTGTTAGCACACGGGGTAAGGCGCACTAACTGATTACTTGATCAACGTAGCTGAGCTTCTGAGGTGGCTATTTGTTAGCACACGGGGTAAGGCGCACTAACAGATTACTTGATCAACGTAGCTGAGCTTCTGATGTGGCTATTTGTTAGCACACGGGGTAAGGCGCACTAACTGATTACTTGATCAACGTAGCTGAGCTTCTGATGTGGCTATTTGTTAGCACACGGGGTAAGGCGCACTAACAGATTACTTGATCAACGTAGCTGAGCTTCTGATGTGGCTATTTGTTAGCACACGGGGTAAGGCGCACTAACAGATTACTTGATCAACGTAGCTGAGCTTCTGATGTGGCTATTTGTTAGCACACGGGGTAAGGCGCACTAACTGATTACTTGATCAACGTAGCTGAGCTTCTGATGTGGCTATTTGTTAGCACACGGGGTAAGGCGCACTAACTGATTACTTGATCAACGTAGCTGAGCTTCTGATGTGGCTATTTGCAAGCAGTCGACAATACCTACACACTCATTGTACATATTGTCCGACCATACGTACAATGAATGTGTAGGTGGACACTAATAAAATAGTCCATTCACGTGTAATTATTGTATGTTACCTGTTTTAAAATATAAATGAATATTTAATATTTTGGTTGGCAACCACGTCTGCACAAATTGCTTACGGCGATCAAGGTAATGTATATGGACGAAACTGATTACATAAACGAAACATTCCGTCTTCACTAACTGTTGAACAGTCCGCAATATTCTGCCTGCTTTGTGTATTCGTATGATTTGAGAAACCTTTCGTTGAGCAGACGTCGACGACTTTTAATGTCTCACTTCTGCGACAATGCTAAAACTTAGGCTTGTACGCATATAATCTTTTCGTAGTATTTATTAGAATACCCGCAGCTAAGCACAAAGTTTTCTTTTATATAAAAATATAATACTGCCAGTAAATTGTCCGACGCACTCGGGCGCACTCGGCTGCCTCATTACATTCAGCTCTTAACCTGTATTACTTATATTTCTCTTTCGGAGCCCTCTCTCGAGTCTTTTACGCAGGACAGTTTTAAGCGCCATCTGTATTTCTGAACAGGAACTAATTACCAATCTATAGGTACCTACATATTATATAAGGTGTATAATATAATAATACAAATTCGACGACACGTTTGGTGTAGTGGCTACAGTGGCTAAGTGTAGTCAGCGAAACCAAATGGTCCTGGGTTCGAATCCCGGTAGGGGCAAATGTTTGTATGATGAATATGGACATTTGTACCCGAGTCATGGATGTATACCGTCAAATGGGGTTACTTTGATACTACGGGGTTACTTTGATAACAACTTTAGGCCTAAGAAAAACTTAATTTTATAATAACTACAACGCTATAATACAAAGAAACTATCAGTAGTGCCAAGTACTGATAGTTTATTTTTTAACTGGTGTTGTAGATATTATAAAATTAAGTTTTTCATAAGCCTAAAGTTGTTATCAAAGTAACCCCGTAGTATCAAAGTAACCCCATTTGACCGTATTTAAAATATGTATGTATTTACGAAAAAAAAAATGTATTTAAGTAGTGTATCACTCATCTGGTATCCATAACACAAGCCTTAATTAAGTGCTTAACTTGGAACTAGATGGTGCTGTGTGCAATGTCAGACGATATTTATTTATTTATTTATAATATAATATGAAACAACATCCACACAAGGTCTTCAGGTTCCGAACTAGGCAGAGCCTGTACTACGGTAACCTGATGACTGATATACATACTCATATACATATACACACACGTATCTATTCATACACGAAATATTTTAAGAGATACACCTGTAGCTGGTACAGAAACTATTAACACGAAAAAAAAATTATCTCAATGTTTTTTATTTTACGTAATTATTATAATGTTAAAACTGCTTGAGACATTTTGCATATAACCTTTATTCCCTATTCTATGAATGACCCGCCCGACGCGGTGATGAAGGTGACGCGCCGCAGCAAAGCATCTCGCTCTCGTCTATTCTGTGACGAGCAGCGTGTTGGTGAGGTTGTGTTCGGATGCATGTCTGCGCGACCGCGTAAACATGGAAGTTATTTCTTGTCCTGACGGTTACCGCACTCCACAGTCTGTGTGCTGCTGGACGCAAACTCCTGCCCGCACCTCCTGTTACATGGGACCTAACAATATCACTGGTGAACTGTAGTGGACGTACGAAAATACACCTCAGTCTATCTCTACGGAGAATGCAGGCGTGATGATGTTTAAAATAAACCAACGTAGGTACACTTCGTAACTCAATCTAGTGTTATTGCGATAATAGATTATCGCTTACAATAATAATAAATGTGAATTTAAAATACAATACCACCTAAACCTAAATAGGTAAATTATTAAATTCCCTCCTTTAAAGTGTAACGAAAGGGAACCTTGATGCGATTAAAACAAAGGAGACTGGGCACATTTGTATGGGAAGTGGTCCGTGAACCAATACACATACCGTTGATGTATCGTTGTAGGAATACCTCAACTACATCCTTGTGCAAAGGGGCATCAAAATCTAACCCGGCAGTTTTGAGAAAAAAAATACTTTAGATTACTATTATTGTGCTACTTTTTGTTTGAAAAACGTTTTAGTGGAGTATTTTTCACTGTATTATATGTCTTATTATTTTCCCTGCACGTCACTTGCCATCTCAAATGTCTATAATTATACAGATTTTTAGGTTCTTAGTACTAATGTAGGAACAAAAAATATTTTTTTCAAAATACAAAATGTTTTTGCAATTGTTTGTTCAGTAACATACATGCTATCTGCAAAAAATTCATTTGCCAGCTGAATAGTTTTTTTGTTCTCACTTTAGGTACACCTGACTTCATTTTTTTTAGGCTTTTTTTTTCAATTAAAGCCTTCATAAATAAATAAACACAATACAACTTAAAACCAAAACACGTGTATTTTTGTAAAAAAGTGTATTTGTATTGGGTTGTAAAGGAACTTGTTACATGTGCTTGTCTGAATACAACAAAGTCACTTATTACGATACATAATTAGAGCGTACTAAACTTGTTCTAGAAGTGGCGCACAAAGAAAATGAAATAACTTTTTTTACACTTGTATTTTATTCGTCTATTATAATGGAATCTAAGAATTCAGCTGGACGTAATATAACTTCTTCATACCTAGCTAAAGATAAAAACCATACTATTGTCATGATATGCCCGCAGCATCCCAGAGTACGCATACCAGATTTACATGTACAATAATAATGCTTGATGCAATCTAACCCACGCTCGCTTTCGTTTATTAAAATGTAACAATTATAAATTCGCGCGCGTGCATGCCTCGATTGAATCCTGCCTCTTAGTAGCCACGAACCTTGAATACCGTGATCTCCAAGGGCAGTGATCAGTTGCTCCTGGTCTCTGTATAATTCAATATTATAAATCCCGTTTCTCACGTGCTCGCTATAATAACTTCGAGCTAGTTTTAATTGATATGTTCCTAAAGCAAATATGATCAATTCACTTTCAGAAAAGCGCGGGAAGTTTTCAAGTGCTGGCAAGTCTCCTGACATACTCTGGAATGCTACACGTTGTCTATTTAAATTGTTTGAATTCTCAAAGCTCCCTAGTAAATTCTCTACATTCATCCTCTCATTTATTCTATCAATAAAAAAAGGCATATAGAAACTGTCACTGATGGGTTCGTGGAAAGCGTTCATTATAGCTGCTGCTATTCTAAAATCTTCAAACATGTGTGTCATCGCGCAGTTAAAATATTCTTGACGAAATAACTTATAGTCACGCTTAAAACGTCCATTGACGACTTCCACGACCCATCGACACATTGTGATTTTACGCGTTTTATTGGCCTGAGTAGTCGTATATTGTGTTTGGCCTCTATTGAGGCTTTCCGGCATATGTGGCTCAAAACCATAAGACTCGAGTTCATGAATAACATCTCTAAATCCTCTATCCAGCACGAATACATCTCCGTGGTTAAATAAAATGTGAAAAGGATGTACGTCTTCATTTAAAATGTTTTGTATTATTGTTGCATCTGAAGTAGTCGCTGCGTGTGGCCCGGTGACTTCCACAATATATCCGTCACTGCACACAAAAAGGAATGGTTTCAATAAGTTAGTGTACTTGTGTAAACTGTAACTGTCTCTTTGAAATAAAAAATTCGAACTCTTCTGGATGTAGACGTAGGTGCCATCACAGATTACAATGGCTTTTCTAACTTGAGGTTCAGCGTCCGCGTTTCCAAATAAATATTCAGGCACAGAGAGATTTCTCCGCACAATATCTTCTCTGCTTATATGGTCCCATCCTAAGTGGATGGGAACAAAATCTTGTGTAAGAGCATTCCTAGCATCTTTCATGAGACGCTCCAACTTGCGACGGCTCATGTGAAACATCAGACTCAGCCTCTCGTTAGAATCTCCGGTTCTTAATTTTGTCAACAAAATGGCCAAAGCCGTATTAGGCGTTATACAATTTTGTAATGATGGTGTTTCCTGTATAATTCTTAAGAATTGTTCAGGTGTCCGGCCAGTTAAATAAAGTAATTCATCAGAATCTACCTGCTCAATATTTTCGAAGTTTAAACGGGAAGTATTTCGAAGAGCATTTTCATACATTGTTATCAAATCCATCACTAGGTCGGCATTAAAACTGCGAGTAGTATTTGGTGCCGTGATTAAATCACCCCAATCATCTGACTCCAAATGTATGTTACATACTCTTGCAGCTGGGGGTATATAATGTTTCAACTCAAACAATAGACGCCGCTTCAAAGTGATGGGTATACGCCTGCGAGTGAGACGATTGCATCCAAAAAACACACATGAAGTTGATGTATTTGGAGAACGGGTGTATTCTAGAGTCACTACTCCAGGCTGTTCTTGAGCTTCGGGTACTGGAGGTGGCAAAGGCGCAGGAGGTACAGCAGGTATAGGAACCGCCGCATCCGCTAGTGCGGGAGGTTCATCTTGAGGTGCAACTGGAGCAATTAGTTGACTTTGCCAGCATCGATGACACAGGAACTCGTTACCATTGAAGGTAATCTGAAAAAAAATTGTAATATTATACAACTACAAAATAAAAATGCCTACCCGAGGATCTCTACATAACTAGGTACGCACTAGACTATTTTACGCACGTAATAATAATCATCATTATAAAAAAAAAACTAGCCCGTGTCTCTAAAACACGTAAGTAACAATAAACATCATTATAAAAAAATGTAACTAGCCCGTGTCTCCACATTAAAAACAACAAGAAATATAAATAGAGCCAAAATATGGAAACATGTTTCCATAAAAAAATATTACCAAAAAATACGAAGTAGCGCTAGTATCGCAGATATTTTTGGATAAGCCCTCTTTGTCTAGCAAATCTGACACATAGAAACTTACTAACACAAAATAAATAAATTATAAAAAAATACAAACCTCATATGGAGCGACACTTATTCGTATGCGGTTAGCCAATGCCACGTTTTCTTCAAACAAATGACGTGTTATTAGTCTTCTTTGGCGAACTCTTAGAACAGAGCTGTCGCAGATTAAACAAACGACATTAGCTCTGGGTTGAAACATGATTCCAACACAACAATTGTCCAAATCACAAAGCAAAAATCAGATGTCCAGAATACAGAGCACTATTGATATCATAAGGCAAAAATCGGTAGTCCATTAAATATATACAAGTCGACCGTAGAGAAAAAAACACCCGAAAGCGCACAGTACTAACGAGAAACGACGAAAGACTGCGCCGGCGCCGCCCGTGCGCATTAAAAATCCGATACCTGCTAAACAAGTGCCGACCTATGGACGGCCGGCCATGTAAGTGTGACAGAGACAAAAACATTGCCTGTAGCTTTCATATTTTTATTTGTCATCGACTCTGCAAGCTTGCTATTGTTTAATTTTTAATTGTTAGTGTCAGGTAAAAAACCCTATTCACTTCTTAGTAAGTAGTAGTGAAAGTATTTTTATTATTATTTTTGTAGTAACTTTTTAACTTGGTAACTGCAAATACCAAAAATCTAAATAAAAGTAATTCAGCCGACATTTATGCATTATTGTTTAAGTTTTATTTTTGTCTCGTTATGTTATAGATTCCAACATAGATGAATTGTAAAATAAAATGTTATTTAGATTGTTTTACTGAACAGAATTAATGTCTAACAGTAGACATTTCTTTCTTGTGTTCTACTGCTAGAAAAATAGAGTTCTCTATTCGTATTATTCGTTTGTATTTTTTAAATTGTTGTATTTTAGATTCTAAGATAGATTAATTAGGAAATAAAAATATATTTTGGTGTAGTAGACCTTTTTTTCTTGTGTTCTGCTAGCAAAATAGAGTTCTCTATTAGTCTGGTTTGTATTATTTTTAAGTTATGTTCTCGACTCCAATTAGTAGACATTTGTGTTCTAGTGCATGAAAAATAGTTCTTTATTGTTTTTGTTCGTGTTTTGGTTTTAAGTTGTATTGTATGTATTTATTTATGAAGGCTATAATTGAAAAAAAAAGGCTCAAAAAATGAAGTCAGGTGTACCTAAAGTGAGAACAAAAAAAAACTATTCAGGTGGCAAATGAATTTTTTTGCAGATATTGTATTTTGAAAAAAATATTTTTTGTTCCTACATTAGTACTAAGAACCTAAAAATCTGTATAATTATAGACATTTGAGATGGCAAGTGACTTGCAGGGAAAATAATAAGACATATAATACAGTGAAAAATACTCAACTAAAACGTTTTTCAAACAAAAAGTAGCAAAATAATAGTAATCTAAAGTATTTTTTTTCTCAAAACTGCCGGGTTAGATTTTGATGCCCCTTTGCACAAGGATGTAGTTGAGGTATTCCTACAACGATACATCAACGGTATGTGTATTGGTTCACGGACCACTTTTGCTCAGTCTCCTTTGCTAAATTTTTTGTTTTTGTTTGTTAAAACCGAACCTAACCATTTTTTTTTTGTTTCCGGCGTGGAAAATCCTCATGGATGTCCGCCGCCCTGAGGCGGGTGGCGGGATCTGTCAGACTCTAACTGACTAAAAACCACCTCGGTGTTCCATCTTACACCTACGCCGGGGGTCGCAGGAACGTACGATCCTTCCGCAACCCCCATCTGGTGCCGGCCCGCCACTGCGGGCTTCTTCGGGTCTGGGGAGGAGTGAGGTGTTTTACTCCCCCCGCGACGTCTAAGAGGGGCGCGCGTGGAACAGTACGCGCCGCCACCTCGGGTCCTGATGTGTGGGTAGCGACGGACGTCCCCGAGTCCATCGCCCCTGGACCCATTTAGGGGGGCTGGAAGAGGCCGTTGTCCACCCTCCGCCGGCGCCCGGTGCGCCTTCTGCGGGCCAGGTGAGTGGATGAACCGAACCTCCCGGCAGTCGACGCAGTGGTGACACCGCGCGTCCGGCTCCCCGTTTATGCGACACAGGTACTTCCCGAAGCAACCATGCCCCGAGAGCACCTGCGTCGCCCGAAACGACAGGGAGCCGTGCCTCCTCCCGAGCCAGCGCTCGAGCACCGGCCGGACCGCCTCGATGGTGACGAGGCCGGCGGTAGGCCGAGAAAGCCTGGGGATGAACCGAACCTTTTTTTTTTTTTTTATGGGGGGAAATCCTCATGGACTACCTCCGCCTGGGGAAAAGGCGGAGGGGCGTGCCGGACTCTTACCGACTAAAACCACCCCGGTGGCTCCTCGCACGTGCGCGTGGGGCCGCGGGAATCCAAATTCTTCCGCAGCCCCACACTAGTGCTGGCCCGGTCTGTCCGGGCCTCGTCTCCTGCACGGAGTAGTGAGGTGTTTAACTACCCCGTGCATCGCCTCAGAGGCGCGCGCTGACACCCGCGCGTGCCTTCGCCTCGGGTCCATCAAATAGAGGGGCGAGGACTTCCCCAAGTCCTACGCCCCTGGACCCATTCATGGGGGCCGGAAAAGGGCGTTGTCCGCCCTTCTCCTGCGCCCGGTGCGCCTTCTGCGGCCGGGGAAGGGAGTCGAGATCTCCCTCTCCCGTTCCACAGTTTCCTTCTGCGACATCACGTCCTCGCAGAAGGACACCACCGCGTCCCACGACTCTGCGCTACCGACCATCCTCCGCACTACGGCCGGCAGCGACAGATCGCCTCCTACTTAATTTGTGAGGACACAGCGCTGCTCCTCCCAAGCTACACACTCGGCGAGCGTGTGTTGCGCCGTGTTCCCCCCGCAATGGACGCAATGGTGGCACCGAACTTCCGGCTCCCTGCCTATGCGGCACAGGTACTTGCCGAAGCAGCCGTGCCCCGACAGCACCTGCGTCACCCTACACGACAGGGAGCCGTGCCTTCTCCCGAGCCAGTCGTCGAGTACTGGCCGGATCGCCTCGACGGTAGCGAGGCCGGTAGGGCGCAGAAGCCTTAGCCGCCATTCCGCCACCAAGACCTGATGGAGCTCCTCTCGGCGCAGCTCGATCTGCCGTTGCACCGGCCTCGATATAATGACGCGAGTACTTTCGCCTCAAGGTCCCAGGGCGGGGATCCGGCCAGGACGTAAGCCGCCTCGTAGGAAATCGTGCGGTGGATGAACCGAACGTAACCTAACCTATTAGTCTACAGTACACATCTGTAAACTAGGTAAATACCAATAAACAGCTGATAGGTGCAACTCGAATTCGCTTGTTAATGACTTCTGTGAGGTTACGAATGCGTCGGCCGTCGAGTCGTATCCGTCAGCTGATTGTTAGTTGCCTACCTACCTAGGTACTCATACGGATGTGAACGTTAAGATGTCTAAGTGGGTAGCGCGGATTTATTTGATCAAAAATCGTACCAGAGATTAGCGTGGATGACAAACCGCATGTACCTACTACAGAGTAGGTGCACGTGGTTTGTCGCCTCGCAGTGATAAATGGGATAAATGGCTTGTCATGTTATTGTCACACCGTGGATTAACATACGGTATGATTCATCAAAACCTATTTGACGATTAAATAACTACATTACGGCTAGATTATAAGTTTTATTGACTAGTCTTTTTGTGGGCAAACCACATTGTTACTGTTAGTAGTTCCGTAGTTGAATGATGGCTATTTAACTCAAGACGATTGGCAAATCAGGATGGCAACCAACCGATTATCCTTTAAAACTAAAGTTCGCCAGCACATTTGCAATAAGCTGGCAGTATCGTCACAGCGGTAATGTTTTCTTATTGTTTGTCCTATTTGTTTTTAGTATATTCGTGTATTTATGTGCATTTATTTGTGCTTATATTTATATATAATTGGGTATATGTATTATATTTATAGTCTTATTAAGTTTATACGTGTCTTTATATTTAAAAATATTTATTCCCAAATTATCATTACAAATTGCACCTACCACCGTTTGTCTCTGCATCACCCAAAGGTTGACTGGTAGAAAATGCCTATGGCATTAAGTCCGCCTCTGTACAGTTTTGTGCTTAAAGTGTTAAATAAATAAATAAAGGTTTAACTTAATTTATTAATACCTACATATAGTTGATTCAGGTTTCGGGGCTCGGTGTTCATACATAATATGAAATTTGTGTTTGTAGACGTGTGCACGACACACGAACAATCTTCCGTGCTGGCAACGTTTTTATAACAAAAAAAAAAATAAACATAGGTAGCTATTGATTCTAATTCCCCATCACACTTTATCAGGCTTTGGACTGGCGAGTTATGGATACAATAATTTTGTTTAGGTAGTTACCCACCACGGTAACGCTGTCAATAATGAATAATGCTTTTTATTCTACGTTATTTATTATTGTAAAGTTTTTATGTCGCTTTATGTAGTTAGTCGGAAACATGTCAATTTTACACAAAATTCAGTTATCCCACTGCATCAGGTATACAGGTGCCTTTTACGAATTACTGTAACAATAATTTGGCGAGTCTAAAAATTACAATCAACTTATTTACAATAATTTAAAATTTACATACCTAATACCTACGTGGTTTTTATTAACACTTGTTACACCATACGTTGTACATATTCGCCTTGTTGTTGGACGCAGGCGGCTGCACGTTTTAGTATGTATCCTTGCACTTTTAATAATGTGTCTCTATCACTAGCCATCACTGCGAAAGCGTTCACAATTCGCGTTTTTAATTGTTCCGCACTAGATAATTATGGTAAGGCCGTCATTGCCAGGTATTTAGCCCTACCACGCCCTACCCCACACATGAAAGTCCAACGGCGTAAGATCAGGCTAGTGAGCTGGCCAGGCGACCGGTCCACCTCGACCACACAAACGACCACGACAACAGTATATCGCCTATTAACCCAGCCCACACATTAACACTGAACTGGGTCTGGAAATGATCCGGCCTAACACGTGGATGTCCAGCCTCATTGTAGTACACCACCATGTTCTGGTACTCATGTTTGGTATACCTGTAGTTAGGCATTGTTGCGTTTTTTGCTCGAGCGAGCCCGACACGTGTCGGCTAAGGCGCGCGAAAGCGACACAACACAACACACGGATTGTGTGGGACTAGACTGGCGAGGCGCGGGCGGCGGGCGCCGCGCCGGGCGGAGGAGGCAGGCGCCGGGCGGAGGAGGCAGGCGCCCGCGCGGCACTATCACGTGGTTCGCTTTGATCATTCATAAAAGCTGCGTGCCACCGCGCCGCATACATTACGCTAGTATACGCGGTATTTGAGACGGCGCGCCGTCTCAAATACCGCGTATACTAGCGTAATGTATGTTGAAAAATAAGAAGGAACCAATATTTAATAAGTGTGTCAAGTAATATTTAATTTTTTAATTTTTTAAATAATATACCGAGCTAATATATTTTTTGTTGCTATGGTTTATTAACCAGCTATAGGTATATCTCTTAAAATATTTCGTGTATGAATGGATACACTCGGAAAACAACTAATTACACACAAAATATGAGGAAGCAAAAACAAGCCCTGACGCCCGTTCCGGCAGCCATATTGTGTGTGCACAGAACATAAATACCCTGTGTACGTCAAGTCAATGTGCATTGTGTTCAATATACGAATACCTACCAACTACAAATAGCACAGTAAATAATTATATTATTTATATGTAATCTAAAATGTAGGCACTATATCTTTTAACTGACCGGTTGGCGCAGTTGGTAGCGACCCTGCCTTCTGAGCCGCTGGTCCCGGGTTCGATCCCCGGACAAGTCAAACATTTGTGTGCATGAACATGTCTGTTTGACCTGTGTCTGGGTGTGTATATGTATATAAGTATGTATATCAATCATCAGGTTACCGTAGTACAGGCTCTGCCTAGTTCGGGACCTGAAGACCTTGTGTGGATGTTGTCTCATGTTATTATTATTATTATTTAAGTAATATTATTTGTTTGTCTAAAAAACGTTTTAGTTTTGTTTTATTGTGATAGCAGTTACATCTATCGGCACTTTTTGATACTTCTGAAGGCGTTTCTCAGTTCAGTAATATAGATGGCCCTACGTTCTCTTCGTAAAGGTAAATATTCTGAGTGTCCCCCCCTAATCCATTGCCTGCAGCGTGTGGAGAGTGTAGAGTACCTATTCTCATGTAACGTGCACAGGCACACATTCACGACAATAGGTTGGAAATCGCTTAAAACCAGTTTCTGTTTGTCTTACAGGCACAATGTGTTGAGTAGATTTACTTTTATTGCTTTTAATGAAATCTGTTTTTTTTGTTCCACAATTAGTTTTCTTATTGCTCAGGCGTTAGTTGTCTGGCATTTTGCTGAACTGGGCCTGCAGTCTCGACATGTCGCAAACTGCTGTCGCAAACTAACAAGCGACAAATAATATCGAAAAGAATTGCTTGCTGTAACGATGCTTACGACAAATGGAAGTCTCTACACCCGAGATAACGCGCAAAATCGTACACAACTCTGACGAAACGGTGTCGGTACGCCAGCGAAAAGCGTATTCATAGTTCGGTTTTTTCAAAGACAAATTGTTGTCCGTAACAAATTCACCTTGAATACAGGCAGAATTAGTGAACATGATTTATATGATATAATATTAATAAAAAATATTATTTTTCTGGAAAATTTTATGGTGGCTATGTAAACCATCTTAAACCATCTATGTAAACACTATTTTTCATGAAAACTATTAAGTAGCGATAACCATTTTAAAGAATTAAAATAAGTTGTTAAATATCTAAGGACATTAAAATCTGCGTCCTTGCAACATTGTTAACCTAATGCCAAACTTGTCAAGTGTCAATGTCAGGTCATTATGGAATTGTAAATTATTTATTTGTTGTCATTGAAAGCAAATGATGTATTTTCAATTCAATGGTAATTAAAATAAAGTAAACTTAATAATTGTTCATTGTTGTGACAATCTTACAGCATATTATTACTTCGCTAACCATAACCTAACCTAACCATATCGAGGCTGTTGGAGGTCTCTGAGGCACCATGAAGCAAGCGGTCCACACTTCAGAAGGCCACATAGCTTGGAGATGCATCATTTGTGATCGCTATCTCCTGTAGTGAGAGCGCGACGTAGAAGAAGAAAAAAACAATTTGAACTAAGTGAATAGTGAAAGTTTACATTTTCATTTGATAAAGATTTTTCGATAGGTATGCAACATGCCCCGAGTAAACAGTGTCTAGATTATTAGGATATATGAACTTAGGATATGATTGTGGCAATGGGAATTTACTAAAGTTGAAAACATGATTTGTGGTTGTGCGTTATTTATTTTTCAGTAGAATAATTTAACAGAATATTTATTAACAAAGAATACAACAAAAAATACTAAAATCAGTTATTACAGTATTTGTGAGGAATCCATGTACATTCTACCTAATATAGCAGGCTAATTTAGTACATTTAAATACATTACAAAAACTAAATTTCAATACAGTTAACTTATCGGCTAAGAAATCTTGTACGGAATAATAAAAAAATTCTACTAATGATGCTGTTAGCTGTTTTCTACATTATTGAAATAGTAAATCTTTAATATTGCTAGGTATTTTATTATAAGTTATAGGTGAGGTGCCACACAAATATTTTTTTCTTGAGTAAAGAAGTTATGTGTCCCGTGCATGAGTCCTTAGACATTATGCCACCCTATGTAAAATTTCTACATTTATGTCTGTAATTTTGATGGTGTATACACTCAATTTCAAGTCATTGAGACTGGAACACTTGTGAGAACGCGAAGGCGCGAGTAGTACTTACAGGTACTTATAATATAATGATGTACATACTATCACTAGGTACCACTACAGTTACTGAGCACGCACGGGACCTCACTCGATCAGTGACGTGCGACAAGCAGCTCAATTATAATATAATGATGTACATACTATCACTAGGTACCACTACAGTTACTGAGCACGCACAGGACCTCACTCGATCAGTGACGTGCGACAAGCAGCTCAATTATAATATAATGATGTACATACTATCACTAGGTACCACTACAGTTACTGAGCACGCACGGGACCTCACTCGATCAGTGACGTGCGACAAGCAGCTCAATTATAATATAATGATGTACATACTATCACTAGGTACCACTACAGTTACTGAGCACGCACAGGACCTCACTCGATCAGTGACGTGCGACAAGCAGCTCAATTATAATATAATGATGTACATACTATCACTAGGTACCACTACAGTTACTGAGCACGCACGGGACCTCACTCGATCAGTGACGTGCGACAAGCAGCTCAATTATAATATAATGATGTACATACTGTCACTAGGTACCACTACAGTTACTGAGCACGCACGGGACCTCACTCGAGCAGTGACGTGCGACAAGCAGCTCAATTATAATATAATGATGTACCTACTGTCACTAGGTACCACTACAGTTACTGAGCACGCACGGGACCTCACTCGATCAGTGACGTGCGACAAGCAGCTCAATTATAATATAATGATGTACATACTGTCACTAGGTACCACTACAGTTACTGAGCACGCACGGGACCTCACTCGATCAGTGACGTGCGACAAGCAGCTCAATTATAATATAATGATGTACATACTGTCACTAGGTACCACTACAGTTACTGAGCACGCACGGGACCTCACTCGATCAGTGACGTGCGACAAGCAGCTCAATTATAATATAATGATGTACATACTATCACTAGGTACCACTACAGTTACTGAGCACGCACGGGACCTCACTCGATCAGTGACGTGCGACAAGCAGCTCAATTATAATATAATGATGTACATACTGTCACTAGGTACCACTACAGTTACTGAGCACGCACGGGACCTCACTCGATCAGTGACGTGCGACAAGCAGCTCAATTATAATATAATGATGTACATACTATCACTAGGTACCACTACAGTTACTGAGCACGCACGGGACCTCACTCGATCAGTGACGTGCGACAAGCAGCTCAATTATAATATAATGATGTACATACTGTCACTAGGTACCACTACAGTTACTGAGCACGCACGGGACCTCACTCGATCAGTGACGTGCGACAAGCAGCTCAATTATAATATAATGATGTACATACTGTCACTAGGTACCACTACAGTTACTGAGCACGCACGGGACCTCACTCGATCAGTGACGTGCGACAAGCAGCTCAATTATAATATAATGATGTACATACTATCACTAGGTACCACTACAGTTACTGAGCACGCACGGGACCTCACTCGATCAGTGACGTGCGACAAGCAGCTCAATTATAATATAATGATGTACATACTATCACTAGGTACCACTACAGTTACTGAGCACGCACGGGACCTCACTCGATCAGTGACGTGCGACAAGCAGCTCAATTATAATATAATGATGTACCTACTGTTACTAGGTACCACTACAGTTACTGAGCACGCACGGGACCTCACTCGATCAGTGACGTGCGACAAGCAGCTCAATTATAATATAATGATGTACATACTGTCACTAGGTACCACTACAGTTACTGAGCACGCACGGGACCTCACTCGATCAGTGACGTGCGACAAGCAGCTCAATTATAATATAATGATGTACATACTATCACTAGGTACCACTACAGTTACTGAGCACGCACGGGACCTCACTCGATCAGTGACGTGCGACAAGCAGCTCAATTATAATATAATGATGTACATACTATCACTAGGTACCACTACAGTTACTGAGCACGCACGGGACCTCACTCGATCAGTGACGTGCGACAAGCAGCTCAATTATAATATAATGATGTACATACTATCACTAGGTACCACTACAGTTACTGAGCACGCACGGGACCTCACTCGATCAGTGACGTGCGACAAGCAGCTCAATTATAATATAATGATGTACATACTGTCACTAGGTACCACTACAGTTACTGAGCACGCACGGGACCTCACTCGATCAGTGACGTGCGACAAGCAGCTCAATTATAATATAATGAAGCGTTGGAGTTATCGTAACTACTGTCAGGAACAAAAACTCACTAACACTTTCAATAAAAATTTATTAAGAGGTCGTAAGTACAAAAGCCCGTCATTATTCTTATTCCTGTTTATGGAGGTAGGCGCGTCAAGTACTATCCTGGCTTGCGCGTAGCTGTAGGGACGCTGGAGCCGAGGAGCTGGGCGCAGGACCCGCAGGGTTGATGGTAGCTGTGCTGGGAGCCCGATGCCAGAAGTGGCGTCGGATGCTAGATGCCAGCAGCGGTGACCCGTGTCTGTGGTGTGCGTCGTCACCAAGTGACGCAACAACGGTTTCCACGGGTAAATACCCGTTCGTGAAAACCCGAACTTTGATCCCTGGAATTACGTCCAGTATGTAAATTGTCCTCTGCTTATCCTCTCCTGACGGTGACCACGGCAGCGTAAGCACAAGCGTATGGATAGGGTACTATCGCGCTTAAGGCGAATGTGTGTAAAGGTCACCTTCAGAAGCGGAGTTTACAGAGTTTTAGGAAGAATGAAAGGAGTGTGAAGCAACTTTTAAATTAATTACTACGTACATAAATAATGATGTAAAACAAAGGTTGAAAGAAAAGATAGAAATGGTGTGTAAAGGAAAAGATGATAAAATAATTTTGAAAATCATAGACCACCAAGATACATTATAAAAGCACTGCGTGAATTGTCAACACTTACCCAATATGGGGTTTACTGAAGCACCGATACTATTCCTTAGTTGAACTTTTTTAATAATTATAGTTAATTAAGTTTGCTTTATGTCGAACTTCTAGAGGTCTATTACGTGAGGCTGCGCGTGTAACGTCACGCACAAGTGTAATGTACGTGAGCGCAAAACTCGACTGACCCCTGTAGGTTCGACTCTCGCTCGTCGCTCGCGGCGCGCTTCGTCACGATTGGAGTGGGAAGAAACTGGACTTAACACCGAGAGCGAGCGAGATAAAATGCAGGCGTATCAGGTGATGCGATCGGTTGGAACGATATTACAATGACTAACGGTTTCGTATGATTACTATGATTACCCTTTAGCTAATTAAATAGTTAACAACGTTACAATACCCCCGCGCGCAATCAAGGATTTTTGTCATCTCTAAAATGAATTAAAATCCGCATTATCTAAGAACTAAAGTTTCTCTATAGGTTTACCTTTTATAACTCATCTTTCATACTTCTCGCTAACATTAACTAGCAGCAGTTATTGTATATAACCGATACAGACATAACTGACGCACTCTAACAGAAATATAGGTATCTTGTTTTTCTCTAACTGGATACCTTACCAATAGACGGTCCAATAGAAGGTGGAATATATGCGAGAGGGAATGCAAATCGTGATTCGTAAAAACATAACTTAATGTGAATAATTATCATATTTAAAC
The DNA here is from genome assembly GCA_937001585.2 of Brachylomia viminalis. Taxonomy (NCBI): domain Eukaryota; kingdom Metazoa; phylum Arthropoda; class Insecta; order Lepidoptera; family Noctuidae; genus Brachylomia; species Brachylomia viminalis. The sequence goes on from OW443296.2 coordinate 29,555,851, forward strand.
AAAATATAACAACAATTTTATGCTATTATTTATTTTTACCGACTAGTTTCAGATCTTTGATATGCCAAGAACCTAAATTTTTGCCAGACATGTCTTGTAACACATACACGAGAGGTGACCTTTTCTCAATAATCTTGGCTTTAATAAATTTTGGTGCCAGCTTCTTTGAGAATCTGCTCTCTTTGTCACTCAGAAAGTAGGCGCGTTTCATGACTACGTCTCCGATATCAAATTCGGCAAACTTGCGTCTCAAATTATAATGCGAAGTATTCTTTACATGGGCTTGCCATAACTTCGCCTGCACGTCATTAAGGATAGAAGACAAACATCCTAAGTTTTCTGCATATACGTCTCGTGGCAGGAATAGTATTTCGTCACCGAGGTCATTGTCAGTATAATGCGACCCACATGTAACAAGCTCACGACCGAAAACTAAAAATGAAGGTGAGAATCCTGTTGCCTCGTTTACAGAGTTATTAATAGCAAACTGCACCTTAGGAATGAATGTGTCCCATGATCTATGATCATTATCCACGTAGGTAGAAATGCAAGTGATAATGGTTCTGTTATATCGCTCTACTAAATTTACCTGAGGGGTATACTTAGGTGTATAATGAATATTTGGGATATTATATTTCTTAAATAATGCCTCTGTTACCTTGCCAGTAAACTGAGTACCGTTATCCATTAACACGGTTTGAGGTATGCCGTGAGTTAAGAATACTGATTCTTCCAAAATTTTTGTAATTATATCCGCATTAGCCTTTTTAATTGGAAATATTAAACAAAATTTAGAAAAACAGCAAGTTACGACAAATATATAATTACTCTGCTTTTTTGAAGTAGGAAGAGGTCCCATGAGATCAATAGAGATCATTTGGAAAGGTCGCGAGCAATGTTTAGGACGACCCATCTCTCCTAAAATTTGATGATTTTGGGACTTGTAAGCTAAGCATTTTTCGCAAGAACCAATAAATTTTACGACGTCTTGGTACATGCCAGGCCAGCAGTACCGCAAAGCGAGACGTCGGTAAGTTTTGAAAATTCCCATATGTCCAGCCGTAGGCTCGGAATGATTTTCAATTATAATGGTCTCGCGGTGTTCCATAGGTACGACCTCTTTCCACGAGAATTCAGAAGTTAGTTCGTGTTTATTTTTAGATAACCTATATAATGAATCGTTTTTAATAATATAATTTGGAAATTTGGAAGGATCATTTAGACAACCGTTATATATATTTTTGTACCAGGAGTCTTTAGTAACTGAATATGAGTTTGAAATATTGGTGGCATCAACCGGAACGATTCTGGACAGCGCGTCAGGAATAACGTTATCAACGCCTCGTCGGTGTTTAATGACGAAGTTAAAGGCTGAAAGACGTACGCCCCATCGAGCTAGTCGACCAGTAGGGTTACTTAAGGATAAGAACCACTTAAGAGCGCTGTGATCCGTGTAAACAGTAAACTGTTGACCGTTTTCAATGTAGCAACGCCAATGTTCGAGAGCATTAATTACGGCTAAGGTTTCGCGTTCCGTTATGCTATAATTCTTCTCAGCAGCGGTTAGTGACTTACTCATGTAAGCAATTGGGTGTTCTTTGCCATCTAACGACTGAGTAAGCATTGCACCGATGCCGTAACTGCTAGCATCCGTATGCACTTCAAAGGGCCGCGTATAGTCTGGACAAGACAGTACTGGTGCAGAAATTAAGCATTCTTTTAAGTTTTGAAACGCAGCGTCAGCTTCAGGAGTCCATTTAAAAGAAGGGGTGCCCTTCTTAGATGAAGTCAACTTATTAAGAGGACCTGCGACAGTGCTAAAGTTGGGAACGAAACGTCTGTACCAAGTCGCAGTTCCTAAAAAGCGTTTGAGGTCCTTACGGCATTTAGGTGTCGGATAATTAAGTATAGCCTCAACCTTGGCTGGATCCGTATGTAAGCCAGAACCATCAACGACATACCCTAGATACTTTAACTGTGAGCTAAAAAAATTTGACTTTTCAAGGTTAATTGTTAGGTTAGCTTCTTTCAACTTGTCAAGTACACGTAAAAGTAGTGTCACGTGAGAATTAAAGTCTTCAGCAATGATGATAATGTCATCCAAATAAGCAAACACCTTGAGATCAAATTTAGAAAAAAGTAAGTCAACCAATCGCTGCTGAGTAGCTGGTGCATTTGTGAGGCCAAAAGCAGTACGTTTGAAACGAAATGTGCCTCTGCCAGGAACGTAGAACGCAGTTTTATCGCGATCCTCAGAAGCAATAGGAATCTGCCAAAATGCTTTGGAAAGATCAATACTGGTTAAATAGCGAGCATCTCGTAAATTGTCCAGGATCTCGGAAATATAAGGAAGATTGTAAGCATCTCGTTTTGTGACGGAATTTAGTTTACGGCTGTCCAGGCAAAAACGAGGTTGGCCGTTCTTCTTTGCCACTATCAGAACAGGAGATGACCAAGCACTCTCGCAAGGCTCGATTACGTCAAGTGAAAGCATCTCGTCAACCTGTTCCGTCAGGATACGCTGCTTCTCCGGAGACAATCGATAGTATCGCTGACGAATTGGTTCCGAGTCACCTGTGTCTATGCGATGCGTCATAAGACTTGTCACGCCCAAACCCTTGCTCTGATATGAAATATCCTTGAACTGTCCAATAACACTATCAGCCAGTTGTTTTTGCGTCTGATCAAGGTTATCATAACCTTGTATGAAGGTTGAATGAGATGTAACCAAAGAACAATCATTGGACTTCGCCATGGTAATGCTGCCAATAAGTTTTGGACATAGTTTAAATTTACGCCAAAAATCTATACCCAAAATGAGATTACGTTTTATTTCTGGAATAACGAAAGCTCTTAAAATATGAAATTGATTTTCAAAATGAATTGGAATATTGATATAACCTAAACTCTTTAAGTTCTGACCTCCCGCAGCTGTCACTGATATACGATCAGATTCAACAAGTGGCAAGCCATGAGCAACTAGCACTGAATGAGCACCGTTGCCTAAAATAGTGACAGCTGAGCCTGAATCTAGTAGTCCTGAAACATTGAGTTCGTTAATCTTAACAGATACGTAAGGTCTATCATCGAGATCGCCTTTATCATAAAGAATTGCGTTGATGTTATACGATTTGAAAAATAGTTCAATAGTTTGTAACCAGTTTTTCCAGTCTTCACTATCAAATTTCTTATTTTCACAATTCTCTTTGATTAGTTTTTTGGATTGTTTTTACCACATTTTGGACAGTCTGGTACTTTTACACCTTTGTGGCCACATTTAAAACACACCAACTCATCTTTGCTAGCAGTACACTGCCTCAGATTATGTGTATTATTACGACAACGGGGACAGTAAAGCTGTTTTGTGTTAGACTTAGAGTTATCAACTGTATGAACCATCGTAGGTTCCGTATTGTTACTAGAATTAGGTTTATTTTGATAATTATTTGGTTTAGAGTAGTTTTTATTATAAGAGTTATTGGTATATTTGGAGTAAGTCTTACTGTTAGACTGTCCCGAATATGCGAATTCAGGTGCAAGGGTATCTGAGGACGGCTTAGGAGGTTCTCTAAATTGAGTAAATCGTGATTGAACAGCTTCATAATTTCGGCACAAGGTTCGCAATTCATCTATGGATTTGACGGCTGATACAGAAGAGAGGGTGTTAGCGTAGATAGGACGAATGTTATGGAGTAAGATTTCCAATTTATCTTCTTCTGATAATTTTTTCGTTAGGCGTGAAAAAAGTCCAGACATAATGGAAAGGTAAATAATAATGTTTTCCGATTCTCCCTGTGTACGAGCCCTAATTTCTGTTAGCAATCTGTAATCATAATCAGATTGATCGAAATCACGTCTCAAAGACACTGCAAGATCGCTCCAACCAGAAACCGTATCCCTAATACTCCTGTACCAATGTAGTGCGTCACCGCTAAATATGTCGGTAGCGTATGTCAAAATCTTATCGTGTGAGATATTTCTAGCGACACAAACTTCCTCACAACGTTGAATGAACGCCCGGACGCAGGACTTGCCGTCGAATTTTAATTTCGCAAACTTGTTAATGTTACCATCACAAGTAACGGTGACATTAACCGGTGTCAATAGAGTAGGTGATATGCAATCACTACTAGTAGTAGCTAAGAGATCTGAAGCTGAATCACTAAGTGACGTAAGCCTTATTGTGGCCTTCTTGAAAAGGGTAACACATTGCTCATAGTCTTCCTTTAATTTATCATCACATGTAATGCGGTTTAGCCGGTGATATAAATGATTAAGCAAATTTTGAGTACGCAGCAACGTGTTCTTATCTAAAGACGTTGATTCTAAAGTGACGTTAACCTTTTCAAGAACATCCAGCACACCATTTAGGTCATCCGTTGGATCGAAAGGACTAGTGAGAATATCCTCTGAAGGAAATAATGGCCCACACTTAGCTATTTGTTTGCGCAACTCCTGCACTGTGGCAGCTGGTGATTCACCCCTAACAGCAACTTCATACTCAAGCTCAGACTTTTGAAGCGACATGAACTTCACGGGATAAGCCATTATAACAATAATTTAAATCAATAGAAAATATTAAAAATATTTCAAAATGGTGGGTAAATGTTGAACAATTCCGTATAGTGAAAAAACTAATAAGTACTAAATACTCCGTCTGTTACAATTTTAGTTAATATTCAACGTCTTGTTGTTTTTTTCACTTAAATGAAGCTAGCAAAAAAAAAACTAACTAAAAATAAAAATATTAAAAAAAACGCTAAATAAAATAATATTCAGCCAAGATACAAAAAAAAATAAGCGTTTCTAAAAAAATTAACATAAAATGTTTTGCAAGTGGTATGAAGAGTAGGAAGGAAATTTAAAGGAAAGAAAAAAAACGAAAGTAATTAAGATGGCCAGCATAAAAAAAACACCAGGGTATTAAAAAATTGAGTGTAGTACCTCCCCCGGGCGAGCCGTTACTATAGGCACTACTACTACGGTAACGTTTAACACGCGGTATTCATAAAAAAAAAAAAAAATAACAAATATATAATAAATGTTGAGCACCCGGTATATAAAAAAAATATGACGTAAATATGAAAAAACACCCTGTATTACAGTAAAATACTAATATAATAAACTAATACATATTTTATGTTAACCACCTTGTATAACAAAAAAATGTTGTTGAACACCCGGTATAATAGAAAAATAACAGTTCACCCTCAATTTACGAAACGTTTAAACAAACAAAAAAAACAACTAAATGAAACGAACTATCTTACTCTTCACACCAGTTACTGCACACAAAAAAAAACAAAGCGTTTTACAACAGAAAAACAAAACACAAAACACACAAAACACCGAAAACACTACTACCTCCATAAAAACAGAAAAAAAAATGACCATTAAAACCACGATAAGGGCGCCAATGAAGCGTTGGAGTTATCGTAACTACTGTCAGGAACAAAAACTCACTAACACTTTCAATAAAAATTTATTAAGAGGTCGTAAGTACAAAAGCCCGTCATTATTCTTATTCCTGTTTATGGAGGTAGGCGCGTCAAGTACTATCCTGGCTTGCGCGTAGCTGTAGGGACGCTGGAGCCGAGGAGCTGGGCGCAGGACCCGCAGGGTTGATGGTAGCTGTGCTGGGAGCCCGATGCCAGAAGTGGCGTCGGATGCTAGATGCCAGCAGCGGTGACCCGTGTCTGTGGTGTGCGTCGTCACCAAGTGACGCAACAACGGTTTCCACGGGTAAATACCCGTTCGTGAAAACCCGAACTTTGATCCCTGGAATTACGTCCAGTATGTAAATTGTCCTCTGCTTATCCTCTCCTGACGGTGACCACGGCAGCGTAAGCACAAGCGTATGGATAGGGTACTATCGCGCTTAAGGCGAATGTGTGTAAAGGTCACCTTCAGAAGCGGAGTTTACAGAGTTTTAGGAAGAATGAAAGGAGTGTGAAGCAACTTTTAAATTAATTACTACGTACATAAATAATGATGTAAAACAAAGGTTGAAAGAAAAGATAGAAATGGTGTGTAAAGGAAAAGATGATAAAATAATTTTGAAAATCATAGACCACCAAGATACATTATAAAAGCACTGCGTGAATTGTCAACACTTACCCAATATGGGGTTTACTGAAGCACCGATACTATTCCTTAGTTGAACTTTTTTAATAATTATAGTTAATTAAGTTTGCTTTATGTCGAACTTCTAGAGGTCTATTACGTGAGGCTGCGCGTGTAACGTCACGCACAAGTGTAATGTACGTGAGCGCAAAACTCGACTGACCCCTGTAGGTTCGACTCTCGCTCGTCGCTCGCGGCGCGCTTCGTCACGATTGGAGTGGGAAGAAACTGGACTTAACACCGAGAGCGAGCGAGATAAAATGCAGGCGTATCAGGTGATGCGATCGGTTGGAACGATATTACAATGACTAACGGTTTCGTATGATTACTATGATTACCCTTTAGCTAATTAAATAGTTAACAACGTTACAATAATGATGTACATACTATCACTAGGTACCACTACAGTTACTGAGCACGCACGGGACCTCACTCGATCAGTGACGTGCGACAAGCAGCTCAATTATAATATAATGATGTACATACTGTCACTAGGTACCACTACAGTTACTGAGCACGCACGGGACCTCACTCGATCAGTGACGTGCGACAAGCAGCTCAATTATAATATAATGATGTACATACTATCACTAGGTACCACTACAGTTACTGAGCACGCACGGGACCTCACTCGATCAGTGACGTGCGACAAGCAGCTCAATTATAATATAATGATGTACATACTATCACTAGGTACCACTACAGTTACTGAGCACGCACGGGACCTCACTCGATCAGTGACGTGCGACAAGCAGCTCAATTATAATATAATGATGTACATACTGTCACTAGGTACCACTACAGTTACTGAGCACGCACGGGACCTCACTCGATCAGTGACGTGCGACAAGCAGCTCAATTATAATATAATGATGTACATACTATCACTAGGTACCACTACAGTTACTGAGCACGCACGGGACCTCACTCGATCAGTGACGTGCGACAAGCAGCTCAATTATAATATAATGATGTACATACTGTCACTAGGTACCACTACAGTTACTGAGCACGCACGGGACCTCACTCGAGCAGTGACGTGCGACAAGCAGCTCAATTATAATATAATGATGTACATACTGTCACTAGGTACCACTACAGTTACTGAGCACGCACGGGACCTCACTCGATCAGTGACGTGCGACAAGCAGCTCAATTATAATATAATGATGTACATACTGTCACTAGGTACCACTACAGTTACTGAGCACGCACGGGACCTCACTCGATCAGTGACGTGCGACAAGCAGCTCAATTAAAACATTGGGACTACAAAATAGGCGCGAATCGTAGGTACTACTCACACTACTCACGTCTAGGAAGCTATAAACAGAGTCTCGTGGGAATAGCAGAGTGCTATTAATGTGTCCCCCGACTGTGCGCGAGGCATCCATCTTAATATGCCTAGTGTCCCGCGATATCCCTTTATGGCATCTGTCGTGATCGTAGTGATGGCCGTGATACCGCGCAACACAAACGTTCACTCGTTTTAGTTACAATTTTGTTAAAAGATTAACTCGGTACAGGAAAGAAATGAAACAAACTCAGAGGTCATGGTCTCTTTTAAAGTCCAAATATTGTATTATTAGGATTTTATGTGAGTCTAACAATGCAGAGCCATGTCTGGAAGGGCCTTTTGAAGAAAGAGCCATTGCAGCTTTGAGTTGACCTGTCTTAACAGACGATATGCATGCATCAGTCATCGTGTAGCTCAACCCTATTTTAGGGAGCTCAACGACCCGTCAAACGACGCTACCAGATCTGCAGGACATTTGCGTAGGCCGTATATAAAATACTCAAAACCGCCAGACAGCTACAAAGTCATGTATTCTATCTAGCCTGCATGGTACTCACATTCACAGTCAGTTTTCTCTTGAAAATATTATAAGTTATGTCACTTAAATCAATAATAATGACATTATTAATTATAAAACACTTAATAGTACTTAATGTTTTGTTGCTTGGTGGTACATTGGAATAGCTTAATTAATCCCAAGCCTTTTTGTCATCCAAGTAATCTTTAACGTTATAAAAGCCTTTGCGCTGTCGCAAAGGCTTTTATAACATTAAAGATTACTTGAAACTCTGTAGTTTCTGTTTAATAAATGAATTAAATTGTTGTAAAAATGTATACTTACGATATACTAATTTTTGGAGCCTAGTCGTGGGCATAATTAGTAAATCTTTGTTTCTAGTGTTTATGTTACGAATGTCGCTGTTTTTTTTAAAATTCTTTTTTACATAAATCAGGATCTCATACAGCGCGGCGCTATAATGGCGACATTAATTTAACACACGTTTAGGGTTTCACGTTTTCGTCTTAAGAACATATTTTAATTTCAATGAACATTATAATGTATTGATTTATTTCCGTAGCGGCACGTTGTATACATATTGAGATGCGACTGTCATTACGTTTATTTCCTTAAATATATCTCTCAGTGAATGCCTACAACTTAGTTTATAAATTGCCCGAACGGCTCGTTTCTGCAGCACAGATATAGCCTGAATGTCCGCTGCATTTATCCACAGCAACATTCCGTACGACATTACACTATGGAAATAACTATAATACACTAACCGAGCTGTTTCTACATCAGTCAAATGACGGATTTTATCGACCGCGTAGGCTGCAGAACTAAGCCGCTTCGACAATTTGGTTATATGTGAGCCCCACTGTAGCTTCGAGTCCGAACTAATACCTAAGAACACAGTGATGTCCCCAAGATCCAATTCCGCCCCTTTTACTAATACGAGTACATCGGTGTTCACCTGCTTAACGTTAGTTTTGAAAAATCTTATAGGTATATAGTCTTTTTCTAGTTTAAAAGTAAATTATTAACACTAAACCAATGCAGTATTTTAGCGAGAGCATTATTTACATCATCAGTAACTGTCTGTTGTCGCTTAAGCTTTAATAAAAGTGATGTATCATCTGCTAATAACACTATTTCATGACTATTCTTTATAAGGCAAGGTAGGTCATTAATATATACGAGAAATAAAAAAGGGCCATGAATAGAGCCCTGCGGAACTCCCATAGTGACTTTAGAACCCGGGGATCGCTTGCCGTCAACGTCCACTCTTTGAATCCTATTATCCAAAACAGTGTAGAGGAAGTGCGTGCACGCAAGCCTGTAGGCCCGCGGGCTGGTGGGGCTGGCGGGGTTGATAGGGCTGTCGGGGCTGACGGGGCTGGCAAAGCGGGCACACAGTTACAGGCACTTAACATTTACTTGGTTGAATGATGAGCCGCAATATATGAATAATTAAGGAATCCAATCAATTAATATCAAGGGATCCAACAAAATTGGCAATGCGAAGATGTAGAACAGCTTACTGGCATAAAAACAATAGTCGAATGGCAACAAAGATATTTAATAATATACCGAAGGTTATTATAAAACTGCGAACCACCTTATTTCAAAAGCATCTCAGAGCATGGCTTATCGAGAATTGTTTTTATAGTATTAATGAATTTATGAATTATGGGACAAATGGGAGAGTTGCATGACATGAAAATTAAATTTGACACTTTTATTTTTAGCTGTTGACATTTGTAATTTAATTTATTTGGTTGTCATTGAAAGTTGATGTTTAGACAATTCATAATTTAATAATTTTGACATATTTTGTAATTTGATAAGTAGACAATTCTTGTTTTACTACTTTTTTTTTTATTGGAATTTAATTATATTGTTTAAATTGATTATGTTAGAATCATTATTATTATCAAAAAAATTGCATGCCGAATTTAGTAGGCGGAATATATTTAAATAATGTGTAATAAAACAATATATAAATTACCATATTTCGTGCAAATACATGAATCTATCTATATAGCTAAGAGTAATGCGGCTCTTTCGTCGCAGTCGTTGTCCGGGAGACCACGTGACTGCGCACTCTGGACTTCGAAGCGTCAATGTGTGCGATACCAACACAGTGTATACAGGTCCTGACGGAAGCCTCAGCCCATGCAGACAGTGTATAGCTATGTTCTTCTGCTTCATCGCTTGGCACTTGCCAGAGTGGTCGTGGTCATGGTGTATATTGTGACCAGCCCACCCACGGACCGCTGGTGTACTCGTAGTGGCTACGTTCGTGTCAGAACAAGTGCTGATCTTACCTGTCGTCATACATAATTATAGGTTCTTCTATTGCATCGTTACGCACACGCGGTAATACCGCGCGTGTCCGCCCGCGCGAACCTGAGGCGGCAGGGAGAGCCACGAGCCGTCGCGCTACAACTTCGCTCATGTATAGTTAAGTGTGTCGTGTGCTGGCACTCGCTTGTCGCGCTATCGGTGCGCCCGCCGGGACAACACCGGACGTCGCGCCGCGCGCCGCTCGCATTTGGAGTCGCTCTCACACGTTCCGAACGTCCGATCTAATGATTTGGAAATTGGTCCCTGCTACTATTTTAATTCATTCTATTTTCATGAAGGGAAAACCTCTTCTGTGAATAAATAAGCGATAATAGCGATGGTTGGCTATGTCTGCACTGTGCGTCATGTCGACAGTGCCAGTACACTGACGTGCAAAAATAATATAATTTAATACACATACATTATTTATTATTTTTATGTGGAAAAAAAGTATTTGAAAAATTTTCAAATGACTTTTTACTTTAAAGCATTTTTGTTTGTAAAGTAACGATGAAATCTAAAGGTAAAAACGCAATAGAATCCAGCAATGTACTTGAAAACATCATAATTGAAATGCTCAGTCACCTTATTTGGTATTTTTGAAATCTTGTAACATCAGCATGACACTAGTAGGTATGTAATTGATTATCAGTTAGTAGTTTTAGACTTTGCAGACTTATGTCGACGATTTTTTGTTTTTCAATTAATATTTTTGTCTATAAGATTTAAGATGTTGCTGTGAATTTCGTGCCATTCTTAGCCCAAATTGACGCAACCGCGACACGATATACAGACAGGTCGTGCATGTACCTTGTTGACGCACTTACTGCAATGATGTGACGTGAGGCGTGACCAGATATAGTCGATGGCGCTGATGCCGAAAATGAGGACCAAACGTAAAATCAAAATGAAAATCAAAGGTTTAAGCAGAAGTGTACCCAAATCACCATCATTTCGTTATACATATTTAAGTTCCATTTAATACGGGGCGAGGAATTGAACCCGGATCTCGTGCTTGCAGTAGCGCTTCCGACAGTAGCAACACGCCAGGCGGCGCCACTCGCCACCCTTCACGCGCCACTCGCCACCCTGCAGGCGCCACTCGCCACCTTCCACGCGCCACGCGCGGCTCATTTGCCACTCATTGTTGAACCTATTCAATCAATGCTTATTGGCTTATTATAATGTAGGTGTAATTCAAAAGTATCCGTCTGATTCCGTGCATTATTCACAAATCCATCAAGGTCCATTCACCAATGGGTTGAAAGGATAGAGGTTGCATTACAAGCCAGGTCTCGGTGCTTTATTGAATAGAGTGTGGAGGATCGGGGGATGGCAACGTTTGGTCAGTTGTGTGTCATGCTCGCTGAAAGGCCCGCTGACAGACTTCGTCTTTGCTTGCTACTCATTAGCTGCACAATAATAGCTATGTGTTAGTAAAAATGATATTTCGAAAATTGAGGCGTGTCGTGGGAGGGCACGCCACGATAGCGGCGGTAAGACCCCTCTTTGAGGAGTGGCTAGAGAGGCGTCACGGCGTCCTCACCTACCGCCTGACGCAGGTCCTCACCGGACACGGAAGCTTCGGGAGGTTCCTGCACATCATCAGGCGGGAGGAAACGCCCGGGTGTCACCACTGCGATGATCGCCCCGAGGACACGGTGGAGCATACGGTGGGGGCCTGCCCTGCATGGGCGGAGCACCGCCGTGTCCTCGTAGAGGCGATCGGCAGCGGCGGCGACCTCTCACGCCCGGCCTTGGTTCAAGCCATGGTCCGGGGCGAGGGGGAGTGGGAGGCAGTCGCCTCCTTCTGCGAAGCAGTCATGCTAGCGAAGGAGGCGGCGGGACGGGAGAGGGAGAGAGTCTCCCGTCCAAGCCGCCGCGGTGGACGCTCCGGGCGTCGGGAGCCGCGTGACGACTCCCGGCCACCGTAGGCGCGGGCCTGCGGGCGGTGAGTAATGGGTAGCTCACCGTCCGATCAGGATCAGGCCCGTGCCGGACGGCGCGTACGTGTTCCACGCGCGCCTCAAAGAGATGTCAGCATCGAAGAGGGGGCCCACTAGGGCCTAAGCCTGCCGGGAAAGCGGGATCATCCAAAAGGGGTACCGCTGACCCGGAACATAAAGGGCCAAGGAAGGAACACGGGTGGGTTTTAGTCAGTAAGAGTCTGACACTCCCTTCCGCTCCACCCAGAGCGGGAGGGGTCATTTGATGATTTCCCATCCTCAAAAAAAAAAAAAAAAAAAAAAAGGCGTGTCGTGGGAAACATTGAGGCGTGTCATGGGAAACCGTTGGAACGAAGTTCCTTTCGCTATATGTGATATAATAAATAATAGGCTCGAATAAATAAATTAACAACGTTTGAGAGTAACTAAATAATATTAATAACCCCACCGCCGTATCTCTATGTTGAATCGTGGTGGGGCTTGCACGCTGTGAACTGTAGGACTGTGCCGGTAGAGATTTTACTTTGCCGGAACAGGTATAAGTTGAGGAGCCAGCCCAAAAGAGATACAGAAACATGTGGCGAGCTGTTGGGCAGTAGCGACCCCACGGAGCCTTTCTCCCGGGAGAAGACTTGTTCCTCATCTCTGGCTTGCCTTTATTGACCGGCCAGCGTGAACATTGACGAGGACCAGACCTCCCACCTCATTATTGGCTTTACTGGCCGGCTTGAGTGGAGATTCACAAGAGCAAACGTGCTCGGAGGAAGGAAGTATACCAGTAAGATGCTGGTAGGGATCTTGACCGTACTTCCGGGATTGTCCTGATAGCTGTGGAATTTCTCTCTACTCCTCATTCGCACCATCGGTCATGTTGCCCCCGTGTCGCTACGGCACTATGTGTTAGAAACCGTTTTCGGGTGGCCGTTATTGAGTGTGCAAGTCACCCCCTGCCATTTCCCGGTACCATTGTGTGGATCGCCTGGAGGAAACGGTGGAGGTCTGCCTGGCTTGGGCGGAGCACTACCATATCCGCATGGAGACGATTGGCGGTGACGATCTCTCGCGTCCGGCCCTGGTCCAGGCCATGGTAACGAGCGAGAGGACATGGGAACCCGTCACTTCCTTCTGCGAAGCAGTAATGCTCGCGAAGGAGGAGGCAGAGGCAAAATTCGCGCGCCTAGTTTACGCCCTGGGAGTCAGGAATCCCAGGCCGATTCCCGGCCACCGTAGGCGCAGACTTGCGGACGGCGAGCAATGGGTAGCTCACCGTCCGACAAGGACCAGGCCCAGGTCGACGGCGCATTGAGTTCCACGCGCGCCTCAACTCTGTCTCACAGAAGGAAACCACCGCGTCCCAGGACTTGTCGCTGCCGACCATCGACTCGACTACGGCCGGCAGCGACAAGTCACTGCCTACTTCTGAGATGAAGGCACGGCGCGGCTCCTCCCAAGCGGCACACTCTGCCAGCGTATGCCGCGCCGTGTCCTCCCGGCAGTCGACGCAGTGGTGACACCGGGCGTCCGGCTCCCTGTTTATGCGACACAGGTACTTCCCGAAGCAGCCATGCCCCGAGAGCACCTGCGTCACCCGAAACGACAGGGAGCCGTGCCTCCTCCCGAGCCAGCGCTCAAGCACTGGCCGGACCGCCTCGATGGTGCTGAGGCCGGGCGGTAGGGCGTGAAAGCATGTCCCGCCATTCCGCCACCAGGACCTCGCGAAGCTGAAACCGACGCAGCTCTATGTGTCGCTGCATCGGTCCCTCGCCCCGCGCCCTCGCTTCCTCGCGCCACCGATACAACGACGCGAGTACTTTCGCCTCGAGGTCCCAGGGCGGGGATCCGGCCAGTACGCAAGCCGCCTCGTAGGAGATCGTGCGATACCCCCTGATGACTCTGACGGCCATCGCCCTCTGCGGCTTTCGCAAAACAGCGATGCTGCCGGCCGTCAGGTCAGAGGCCCACACCGGGGCCCCATACAGGGCCATGGATCGCACGACCCCCACGTAGAGCCGTCTACGTCTCGGGCCCCCCAGATAGGGAAGCAGCGTTGCGAGCGCACCAGCCGCGCCCAGCAACTTGGGCGCCAGCCGTCGGAAGTGGAGCTTGAAGTTCCACCGGCTGTCGAGCACCAATCCTAAATACTTCATGGTGGACTCGACAGCGATCCGAGCCCCCCCGACCACGAGGTGTGAGCCGGGCGGCGGCGCCCGCCGGGGGCCATGAAACTTAACTTAACTAACTTAACTTAACTTCTTCTATGTCATTATTGTTGTATTTTAAACTCAATTTCATTTCATTTCCTAATCTTTTGTCGTTATTGTATGTCAAAGTTATAAATTTCGTTTTATTTATATATATATCCTGCAATAGACCTGTACCAACCGGGGGTTGTCCTTGGGTCCACTTGCATAGTCCGGACAGGGATAATCGTCGGTTGGTGCCTCATTTAATGAAAAGCGTCTAATGGGCCTCTGTGAGTTGGCTTCGGCCCCTCTTACGCCTTTCAAACTTCCGGGACCCCAGGGTCCCGAGACATGTCAAAGACACTTTAAATAATAATAATATATTTATTTCACATAAAAAAAATCACATACAGGGTGACACTTATTGAAAGCGTGCAAATCGCCTGGTACAAAATAAATGATCAATGAGCCCCATGCTAGGAAAAACCTGTGTAGCAGGGGTCATCCATCCGTCCACTATGGATGTTATAATAGTTATGTACAAATTAGTAATGTGCACTTTCAAAAAAATTACCTAGACTAATACAACTATTGTGAGGGTAAGAAATGGGGAGATGAAAGTAAAAGGAGTTTAAATGAATTAATAACAAGGAAAGGAGACTATCTTTTTGTGTGTCGACTGTGTGTGTGTATTTTTGTGAGTGTAGGTGTGTATGTGTGAGTGTAGATATGTATGGGTGAGTGTAGGAATGTATGTGTGAGTATAGATATGCATGGGTAAGTGGGTGCCTGATTTGCTTCAGTTATGGTTTGAGTAATTGTTCGGAGTCATCATAATAAATAATAAAATTCACAAAAACCACAGCTCTTTGAAATTTTATCTCAAAACATGTAGTCTTACAGCCAATTATGGATTTACAATTTAATAGCCAAACAATAAACTCAAACTCAAACTCAAAGCATTTATTTCAATTAAACCATTTACAGGCACTTTTGAATTGTCAAGTGGGTCAGTCAGAAATATGAAGCTAGTTGCCCATTCCAAAGCGTAGTAGGTACCTATGGAGAAGAACGGGCAAGAAACTCCATGGACACTCTTTTAAATTATATTGTTACATAAATATTAGTTACATCATTATTGTTGAATATAGGTATAATTATATGTGAGAACGATGTAAATAAGACGTACACGTTGAGTGTCCAGTGTACAGTAAATATAAATTTAAACAAAACAATCCATAATAAAATAATTAAAATAAGCCTTGGTGGCTAAGAGATGACCAGTCCCAACTGACAGCGCCCGTTCACGAACATGACGCATGGATCAGCACCATTCAGCTCAACCATTTTGAAGGGAGCTAAATGATCCAACACACGCGCCACCGTCAGCGAGACATTTGAGTGAGCATGACATCTATCAGCCGCCAGGGCACATTCAAGTCAATGAAAGACATTACCCGGTAAATGGTAGCTCGATAGTACATAGTACTCACACTTGTTCTATGCAATTATATAATACAAAGGAGATTGAGTTTATACAAAGCAAAGGTAGTCTTACAATCTTCAGCAGCTCCAACAGTATTTTCAAATGTTAATCAATTAGTTGTGGTTGTGGAGCAGGACCAGCATTGAGCCAGGCATTTTTATCAGCGATATAATCCCCCAACTTATAATATGCCCGGCTGCATAGTGTGCGTTTTATACAAACTTTGAATTTCGTCTCATTGAGTTGAAGTATGTGGGGAGGTATTTTATTGTAACATTTTAAACAGTACCCCATGAAAGATGAGTCTACTTTAGCCAGTCTGAAACCTGGTTGAACTAATAGGTCCCTATTTCTGGTACTATAATATTATGTCTATCACCTCTTTTAGTAAAAAGATGTACATTTTTTCTTACGTACATGATGTTTTCATAGATATATTGACAAGGTACCGTCAAGATCTTAATAACCTTAAACAGTTCCCTTAGAGAATCGCGCCTGCGGAGATTATAAATGGCTCTGATGGCTCTTTTCTGCAGAATAAAAATAGAATCGACGTCTGCAGCCCGTCCCCAAAGTAAAATACCGTAAGACATGATACTATGAAAGTAACTAAAATAGACCAGCCTCGCGGTATCTACATCGGTATATTGACGGATTTTTCTGACAGCATATGCTGCTGAACTTAGCCGTCCCGCCAGAGATGTTAAATGAGAACCCCATTGTAGCCTCGAGTCAAGCGTGATCCCCAGGAAAACAGTTTTATCGACGAATTCTAGTTTCTCTTGATTCAATACTATCTCACAATCACTACTTTTGACATTAGGTAAAGAAAATCGTATACACTTAGTTTTTTTTCCCATTTAATACTAAATTATTAGCAGTGAACCAATTATGGACCTGCATTAGGGCGTTATTAACGTCGTCAAAATTTTTAGCACTTATTTCTACCTTAAAAATTAAAGAAGTATCGTCAGCAAATAACACCATTTGTGGTTGATTTTTTAATAAATGGAGTAGATCGTTAATATACACTAAAAAGAGGAAAGGACCCAATATCGAGCCTTGTGGAACTCCCATTTCTACTTTCAAACTAAGTGAATTGACACCATTTATTTGAACTTGCTGCTGCCTATCATTTAAATAAGATTTTACTAGACTGAGCGCAAGTATTTCAAGTCCATAATGCTCAAGTTTCAAGAGCAAGGTTTCGTGATCGACGCAATCAAATGCCTTGGAGAGGTCACAAAAGATTCCTATGGCGTCTTGGGCCTCTTCCCACGCCGTAAATATTATGTGTTTTAATAAGGTGACCCCGGCGTCAGTCGTACAACGTCCCTTGGTGAAACCATACTGTTGATTGTGTAAGATTTTATTGGTGTTAAAATGAAAGAGCATTTGATTAAGCATTACCTTTTCAAATACCTTGCTGAAAACTGGCAACACGGATACGGGTCTATAATTATTGGTGTCTTTACTGTCCCCGGATTTGAAAAGTGGTATTACCTTACTGTATTTCATTAAATCCGGGAAGACTCCTTGATCCACACACAAATTAAATATGAAGGCTAAGTAAGGCGCTATAGTGTCAATTATGGATGTACAGACTTTAATGGACATTCCCCAAAGATCTTCAGTCAATTTGATCTTGATTTGCTTAAAAGCTTTTATTACTGTTATGGGGTTAATATGCTTAAAGTTAAATTCAATCGGGCAGACCGAAACGTTCGCCCTTACTAAATCAAAAGCGAGCGTGGGCGAGGAATTTAAAGTGTCAGTAGTTTTAATTGGGATACTGGTAAAGCAATTTACAAATTCTTGAGCAACTTCTTTGCTATCGCAAATGAGACCACGTGTCGTCTCCAGTGTATAATCAGAATTATGCTTTTTGTTCCTGTTCGTTTCATTATTGATAATTTTCCAAACAGTCTTTATTTTATTGTCTGCTAATTTGACCTTGTTGCTAATGTATAAGGCTTTGGCTGCCTTACAAGTGTTCTTAAAAATTCTAGAGTAAGTAGCAACATACTTATTAAAAGTTTCCGTGTTAATATAAGGCTTAAGGCCATATAGCTCAAAAAGTATTTCCCTACTTTTCCTAAGTCCTTTAGTTGCCCAGTCACAAAATAAAAACTTAGGGCTGATACTTTTAGTGTTCTTCTTAAAAGAATAATTGAACTCTGTTTGGACTACCGAAAAGAATTCTTTATACAAAATATTAACATTGTTCATTGTAAGGTTCTGATTACTTAACTTACAAATTAAACTGTTATTAAAATTATTTAAGTTAACAGATGTTATTGGTCTGGATTGTATCTGCAGTTTTTGTATTAGGATGTTGGACTCAAAAGTTACGGTTTGACCACTGTGATCGGAAGGGAGATAATTAACGATGGCTTTATCTAAATAGTCGCAGCAACAAAAAACATTATCAATGCATGTAGCTGTAGCTGTAGTTATTCGGGTTGGTTCTACAAACACATTTGACAAATTAAATGATTTAAACAAATTTAATAATCTACTGGTATTTGAATTATTTTCTAAAATATTAATGTTAAAGTCACCACAGATAATTACTGATTTATTGCCAGTTGCAAGTTTTGCCAAAACATCTTCCATTACTGACTCAAATATAACGTAGTTTTGATAATTTGGGGGTCTGTAAACGCACACTATAGGTAATATGCTTATCTAGCTCAACACAAGACAGTTCAATGCTATGTTCAACCGATAGTTCAACTATGTCTTTACGAGTTTTAGATTTAATACATCTCTTAATTAGGATTAGTGAACCACCACGCAGCATTGATTTTCGGGTAAAACAACTGGCCACACTATAATTCTCATAATTAATTAACATTTCAGAATCTTTTAACCAATGCTCAGATATACAAACAATGTCAAACATTGTTTTTTCCAAAAACAATTCAATTTCCAATTGTTTCGAAGAAAAACCTTGAATATTTTGATGAAATAATTTCAAGGATTTCTGCTTAGCCCCTTTTTTACAATTATCTAGTTTAGTGCTAGAAAATACCTTTTTGTTATTTTGTATAACTACACTGTTAGTGGTACCTTCTGTTGTCTTACAAACTAGTTTAAAATATTTGAGCTAATCACCTTAACATTAGTACTATTACTAATTGTGGTGCTAAATAAAGACTTCGACATACTAATTTTATGTCTGGGTTAATATTAAAAGCTAATAGCCTAGCTATTTGATGTCTAAAACTAATGGGCAGATACACAGTATCCCTAGTCGATCTTAGCTTATCAACAAAAATGTTGGTGTCAAAAAATATAAACTTGTCACTATGGTGACTAACTAGGAAATGCATGTAATTATTTAACATGTGAATGTCGTTGTTTTGCCTATTTGACAAGTGCTCAAAGTATGGAAAAGCACACAAAACGTACGTAAACGCAGCTGAAACGAACCTAAAGAATGAAGTGAACTGCTAGCACCATCTAATCTAAGCATTGCTAAGTGTACAGTCTGTGTGGGTGAATGTGTAAGAGTGTGCGTGAGGAGTTGCGAATGGGTGTGTGAATATGTTATAGTGGATGTGGTGATTGTCTGTATACCTTCTATTCAATTCAATTTTATTTAGATTTATTTGTCAGTCCGTCACATACTGACGTTATTAATTGTTTCCTGAATATATCTTTTTTGGTATTAAATATATCAAGATGAGAGAATCTTTTGTTAAAATTACCATTGTGTGGTACATCGAATAACTGCGTGTGCCTAGTCAGTCGAGACGGAGGACTTAATGTTATAACTAAATTATATAAAACGGTACTGTCAATGTTCCCACTACAGACTGATATTATAAAGAAATAGCATGTCCAGAATCATACGTCTGTTCTCCAGTGGTAACATATTATGGTGTTTGATAGTTAATATATTTAACGAATTTAGATTGTATTGATTCTATTAGCTGTTTAAAAACCAAGTAGTGCTGATTCCAGATATTACAGTATTCTAAAATACTGCGTGTACGCAAAATAAAGTAAAAAAAACCGCAATGTATATCAGTAAATAATTTATATTTACGCAATGCTAGGTTTTTGAATGCCTTGCCGACGACACAGGCCACGTGCTCCGAACACAGAAGCTTTGAGTAAGGACGACACCAAGATCCCTAATAGTATTGCAACGCACAATATTGCCACCACTAAGATTCTAGCTGTAGTTAATGAGATTTCGCTTCTTGTCTGACATTTGCTTACGTTCACATTGATTCTATTGATAACATAGTAATTAGATAATCTATTTAAGTCGTTTTGTAGCTACTCACAGTCATTCTTATTTTTTATAGTCATAAAAAATTTGGTGTCACCAGCATGCATCAGGAACCTTGCATCAAGAACATGCGCTCCTATTTCGTATAAACTTGGTGTCACCAGCATACATCAGGAACCTTGCATCAAGAACATGCGCTCCTATTTGGTGTCACCAGCATACATCAGGAACCTTGCATCAAGAACATGCGCTCCTATTTGGTGTCACCAGCATACATCAGGAACCTTGCATCAAGAACATGCGCTCCTATTTGGTGTCACCAGCATACATCAGGAACCTTGCATCAAGAACATGCGCTCCTATTTGGTGTCACCAGCATACATCAGGAACCTTGCATCAAGAACATGCGCTCCTATTTGGTGTCACCAGCATACATCAGGAACCTTGCATCAAGAACATGCGCTCCTATTTGGTGTCACCAGCATACATCAGGAACCTTGCATCAAGAACATGCGCTCCTATTTGGTGTCACCAGCATACATCAGGAACCTTGCATCAAGAACATGCGCTCCTATTTCGTATAAACTTGGTGTCACCAGCATACATCAGGAACCTTGCATCAAGAACATGCGCTCCTATTTCGTATAGGTAGGCAGAGTACAAGAGAGGTGCCAACATTGAGCCCTGTAGCACACCAGATGGTATGGTTACGCAGGTAGGCCTTACTTCGCCCAGAGTAACAATTTGAGACCGATTCCTAAGGTACCTATAACTCATACCACCTGAGCAAGTTACCGCGATAATAACAAATAGAGTTTGATTTATGCTTCAGTTTACAAAAAGGGTTTAGTGTTTGGAGCCTCCTTTTAAGCAAACAGTCCCTGTGTTAATCTAGTTCATAATTTAGGGCGAGTGGATATTCTATTATTTTTTGTTTGCATTGAAACTTGTGCAAACAATGAATGTTTAATATGTTGTATGTACAGTTTATTGTTAATGTGCTCAAATATCAGCTATGCCGTTGTACAAAGGTGGTATTTGTACAAACTTTAGGACAAACGGGTATAGGTCTTCTGAGCGTAGGGCTTTTTTACATTTATTGGGAGGGATAATTGTATGTGTACGTGTGACATTTGGCGGACTGTCAGTACCTCAAAGTCCGAATAAACTTCCTGAGTGGTCCCACTCAGCACATCACGTGCAGTAATCAACAACACACACACACAGGATAGGACTTTGATGGGACACTTTTGACACTTTGAGCTTTTTTTTTTGACACTTTGGGCTCTTTCAGCTGGTATGGAGCTTGTTGAGGCTGCACCACCCCATACAACGATACAGTTACCTAAATTGTTGATTGACTTAGGGCGGTGTATACCATTGGTAGGATATCTTTATGGACAGGGCTAGGTAGAATAGCAGACGACCCCACCTATCTGCCATTTTCGTACGTTCAACGTTCTGCGGAACATCCTGTATACTATCCTTATCAGAAGTATAGAGAGATAAGCATTTTTGTAACTCTGTATCGCTTCAAGGATCTAAAATTGCGTACCAATTCTGTAGGAAAGCCAGAGAAGGTGGAGGTGTCTGTCTAATTTATAAGAGAAAATATAAAATTTATAGAAAGAAGAGATATAGTAAATTATTCCAAATAATTTATAATAGAAATGTGTGCAATTGAAGTTTCTGAATTAAACTGTATATTCATAGGGTTATATAGACCAGATCGCCATATAAATTTATTTTACGAGCAAATGGAAAAACTTTTAAATAAGTAGACTAAATACTTGAGATCCAAATAAATATATCATATTTGGTGGAGATTTCAATATTAATATACTTGACAAAAACAAACAAACACAGAACCTTCTTACCTTAATGCGCTCACATAACCTAAAACAAATAATTCGTGAACCCACACAGATTACTAATACTCCTTCCACTTGCATTGATTTACTTTTCACCAATTATAAATCCTTAATAAATAAAGAATATGTCGAAGATTACGGACTCTCCGATCACAAATATATCAACCTAAATTTGAATACAAATTGATTTTATACAAACAACAACAAAATACGGTATAAACAAGGAAGACTATTTACAGATAAAAACATAATAAACTTTAAAAATGCAATAAGAGAAATTGATTGGGAAAAAATTATAAATATAAATAATAATGTTAACGAAAACTACTATACATTCATCACAACTATAACACAGCTCTTAGATAAAATAAGACCAAAACAAAGAGTGAAAGTAAAATGGGTTAAAATATCATGTAAACACAAAAGAGTACTAATACACACACATCATCAACACCACACCATGTAACACCTTTGTATACCATGTTTTACGCAAATAAATAAATATGAATATGAATAATTCTACTAAATTAATCGAAAAGCAATAATAATAAAAGCAAATAAAAAAAAATAGCAAATTTAGTAAAACATTAAAACGTAGCATAAAACTTTCAAAGAAAATAGAATATACCAGACAAATGAATAAGTCAGATAATAGAACTAAAACTATGTGGAATATTATAAATAACAGAACTGGCAAAAGCAAGACAAGTCAGTATGAAAATATATCACTAAAAGTAAACAATAAAACTATTTAATGCCATAAGAAGATATCAAATATATTTAACGACTTTTTTGCTACAGTAGGTGAAACAAAAATTTATGCAAATACAAATATTCCCTTAAAAACTAGACGTCCACTAATGAGCTCATCAACTACATCAATGTACCTACGCCCAGTAAACCAAAAAGAAATACTTAATGTAATTAAAATAAAATAAGCATAGCTGCGGACTAGACGACATACCCCCTACATTAGTGAAACAATATGCAGAAGAATTGTCAGCTCCACTCACAAAACCAGAGCTTCGAGTTTGGAGAACTTCCTGACTTAGAGACTTCCCTAATAAAGCCCATACACAAAAAAGATGATATTCACACCACTAGTAAATATAGACCCATAGCGTTGTTGCCGACCTTTTCAAAGATTTTTGAAAACGCTATGTGTAACAGACTAAACTTTTTATTAGAAAAATACAATATTCATGATGACTGTCAAAACGGTTTCAGGAAGACAAGATCCACAACATGTGCAGTTTACAAATATATCCAAACAGCTCTCCAACATATAAATGAGAAAAAGTATGTATTAGGCCAGCTACTCGATATGTCAAAAGCCTATGATAAAGTACCTTATTTATACCATATTATTAAAAAAAAACTTTACGGTTCAGGTATACGTGGCTCCTCATGACTAACATAGTTTTAAGATAATGTAATACTAACAAAATATGAACATTTCAAGGTCTGTTTTTTTTTTAATTGTTTTGAATCATATTTGAGCGAGAGAAAACAAATAGTCCAGGTTGAAGACCACATTATTAAAAATAGGAGACGATAACGGCCCGATCCCAGATGAGAAATCTCACATGCTCCATCCCTCAAGGCAGCGTTCTGGGCTGCATACTATTCTTAATACAGCATTATGTAATGACCTCCCAAAAATAATAAATAAACAAACTACATTACCAGTACTATTTGCCGATGATTATCTCCATACTTGTAAATGCGACAAAAATTGCGACCCAAATACAATCTTACAAAATACTCTCCAGACAGTAACACTTTGGCGACAATAGGTATCACAATTTAGAGATAAACTGTGATGAAACGAAAATAATGCAATTTAGATCGTATTACCCCCCCCCCCCCCCCCCCTCTATAATATTAACTACATTTAACTAATCGGCATAAACATAGACACACATCTCAATTGGAAAAAGCACATAGAAACAGCTAAATCTAAACTATCAAAATTTACCTACGCTTTGTTTCAACTTACGAGTAAGTATACAAATACAGAAACAGCACTATCGGCATGTAAACAGTATAGTTATTGGCCACTTAAGCTACCTCAAGACACTATTTATAATACCAGCGGCCAATGCCCCATTTTGGCAGCACTGATGATGCTATCCTATCCGGTAAACGTTTATATGGAAAGACAATTAAAGGTGGACATGTTTTTCCGTCAGCTGAAAACGTAAATAGAACAGTTATATTTTCTTTAGAATATCCTTGTTGAACTGAATAAACATTTCTGTCTCATTTTGGAGCAAGTACACTGGTCGTGTACTTGCTCCAAAATGAGACAGAAATGTTGTGAAGGACAAGTCTGGAATCCTGTTTCGTCTGCATTAAAAACACGGTGTGGATCTTGAATCGCATCTAGCAGGTTTTCACTGGTTAAGTAATTTCTGATTTCCAGAAACCATTTTTTAATATCATTTTCGGAAACGCAGGCACTAGCTTTAGTAACTCCTTCACTGGTTCTCTGAGCCAAACTAGGATGACGTTTTAAAAAAGCCTTTAGCCATCCTTGTCCAGGTCTGTTATTAACAAAAGGAGTTTCTCGTGGATTATCAGACAAAAATTTTTGTACAGTATCAAGAACATCATCTGGTGTTCTTGGAAAGCCTTTCCGGGCCATTTTATACAGCCATTCCTTGATGGAATCTTCTTCCTTATGGGTTAAATACGGCGTCGGTCCAAACTCAGATTTAGAAGTGGGATTTTTAAGTTTAAATTGTAAAGTTGCCCTGGGTATATTATATTTTTTTGCAACTGCTCTTAAAGACATTGTTTTATTCTGAATGTTTTCTAACGCCTCATCTAGGGCTTCTTTGGTGTACTGAGGTCTCTTTGGAATGATTATTTTTAATTTAACCTGATAGAACAGAAAAATAAACATGAGTGAATCTTGTCCAAACTAAAAGTAAAAAAATATTATAGTTATTGGCCTACTTTTTTGTATTGAAATTTTTTCCAGACTTTATAGTACTTGGCCTAGGCCAATAACTACTCGTATTTACACAGCCCTAAAATGAGTGACAAATGAATATAATGCATAGTATAACAGACAGTAGAATGTTTTATCACTATAAACGAATTTTGTTTTGGATGAAATTAATATAGTAATTGGCATAGGGGGCCAATTACTGTAATGTTATTTAAATTATTGGTGCAGTAATTGGCCACTACATTTTTTAAGGGTTATGTTATGATGTCGACGTTTTACACTTAAAATACGCGTACAATGCAAATCACTCTATATATTGTACAGATTTTCAATCACTGAACTATGTAAATTAATTTCCGAATACAACATCCGAAAATTGTATGTAGATACTTAATATTTATTTTATATTTAATAAATTTTTTTTCGATACCGGCACGAAAAAACCACAGACTACAAAAGAACGAATCCACCTAGCAGTGATTTACCAAGGCATTTTGACAGTCAACAATTGTGTTGCCATAGTGCATTTCAAAATTTACCATGTAGTAATGTGGGTTGCTAGTTTTTCAATCCCGATGTTGAAATGGCTAATAACTATGTAGGGGCCAATAACAATACCGTTCCTCCTACGCCTACGCAAACTCGTGGCTAAGATATGGAGTGATGTTATGGGGAAACAGCGTCTCGCAACAGAAGTGTTTATAATAAAAGAAAAATGTGTTAGAATACTGGCCCATAATGACAATACCCAAAGCTGTAAGCCATCTTTTGTTATATTAAAAATCCTAAATTTACATTTTTTTTTTTTGCATATTTGTGTTTGAAAATAGCAAAATTTATCCAAAAACAGAAGATATTCAAAACTTAAACACACGCCATAAAAATAGATACATCTTCCACCCTCTCGAATCAAAATGCTTTACCATATGATAGCCCATATTACATGACAGTAAAAATGCTCAATAAACTACCGGAACAAATAAAAAAAGAAACCAAATAAAAAAAATTGAAAAAAAAAGAATATCAACACAAAAATTCTGCTACTCGGTCGCAGAATACCTAAGTATTCATCTGCTGAGAGTGTTCGGTATGTTGTTTACATTCTACTTAAGGCATTCTTACCTCCCTGAGACAATGATGAGAACTAAAGTTGTCCCCATAATAAATAGCAAGACAGGAGACGCCTCTAAATTAAGTAACTACCGACCTATATCACTCGCGACAGTCATAGCTAAGGTGCTGGATGGTGTTATTGATATTCAGTTAAGACAACACCTACAGTTTCATGATGCACAGTTTGGCTTTCGCCCTGGTTTGTCAACAGAAATGGCTATACTGAATCTCAAGCATACCGTCCGATACTACACTGACAGAAGCACACCTGTCTATGCCTGCTTTTAAGATTTATCTAAAGCTTTTGATTTTGTTGCATACGACAGGTTGTGGCAAAAGTTGTCGGATGACACGGATCTACCTACTGAGTACATAAGTCTCCTAAAGTATTGGTATAGCAACCAGAGCAATTTTGTGCGGTGGTCGGGATCACTTTCAGTTGAGTACGGGTTGGAATGTGGTGTAAGGCAAGGAGGGCTAACCTCGCCTACTCTCTTCAACTTGTATATTTGGGCCCGCATCTGTGGGACATCGGCTAGGACTGGGTGCTGCGCGCCGACCTTCCTAGCGGCGTCAGCGTGGCTTGTTACGCTAGCGAGACGCGGGTTTGCGACAGTCGTCGAGAGGATCCGGCAATTGGGACTCGAGGTGGCCCTGCACAAGTCCGAGGCCATGTGTTTTCATGGTCCTCGTAACGCGCCATTGTCGGGTTCCCAAATTACGGTATGAGGGGTTCACATCGGCGTCGAGTCGACGATGAAGTACCTGGGACTCGTCCTCGACAGCCGGTGGAACTTCGTGGAGCATTTCCGACGTTTGCTGATCTTTGCTATAAGTATCTATACTTATTTACATATACAATGACACTAATATTTACTATTTAAAGTATTATATTATTTTAAATTATTGTGAATGTGAGGACTATGTGTGTTTTTGTTGCAGTTTTAATCATGTTCTGGCAGTTTGAGTACCTGATGCGGCCTACCCAAATGTCCTTTCTTTGGTATTGTTCGTCGAATCGTTGAGCTCCTTAAGTTCTGAGTTGAGCTGCACGGTTACTGACAAATGCGTGCACTGACTGGACAGGTCCACTCAATCTGTGTGGTTCTTTCCTCAAAAGACCATTTCAGACACAAATCTACATGGTCCTCAAAGATTATTATAATATTATTCTAATTATTGTGAATGTGAGAACTATGTCGGTCATTGATTTATTTATATTTATTTTTGTATTTTTCTCAACGTAATCATGATCTGGCAGTTTGAGTAATTTATGCGGCCTACTCAAATGTCCTTTCTTTGGTATTGTTCGTCGAATCGTTGAGCTCCTTGAGTCTAAGTTGAGCTGCACGATTACTGACAATTGCGTGCACTGACTGGACAGGTCCACTCAATCTGTGTGGTTCTTTCCTCAAAAGACCATTGCAGACACCGATCTACATAGCTTTCACATGACCTGACCAAGATTTTGTCTGGACTTTAAAAGAGACTGTGACCTCTGAGTTTGTTTCGGCCTTTCTTCTCAGAGTAGTCAGATAGGAAACGCCGACCCCATCTAGTTTAAAAAAAATATGATTGACGTGTAAAAGTGTTTGTTCAAACCTACTTACAGAAATAAAATCATTTATCATTTATCATTTATCATTTGGCTCCCAGACTAGAAAGGGCCGGGGCTGCCTTGAAGCGGCTCCTACCCAATCTAGGAGCGCCAAACGCCTCCTGCCAGAGGCGCTACGCGGGGGTCGTGCGGTCCATGGCCCTTTACGGGGCACCCGTGTGGGCGCTTTCCTTGAGGCGGCGGCCAGCCCGCCGGTTGAACGCGCCCCAAAGGGTCATGGCCACCCGGCTGGTCCGGGTATACCGTACGGTCTCCGGTGAGGCGGCGAGCATCCTTGCCGGGTTACCGCCATGGGATCTGGAGGCAAAAGTCCTCACGCACATTTGGGAGTGGTGCGAGGAGGCGAAAAGCCGGGTGCAGCTCCACTGCCGCGAGAAATCACGGTACAGCGGACAGAGCTCCGGCGGGATCTCAGGGCGGCATGGAGAGTGCGATTGTCGCAACCCAGCGATGGGCACGCCACAATTGCGGCGATAAGTCCCCTCTTTGAGGAGTGGCTAGAGAGGCGCCACGGCGTCCTCACCTTCCGCCTGACACAGATCCTCACCGGATACGGTTGTTTCGGGAGGTTCCTGTTCCAGATAAGGCGGGAGGAAACACCCGGGTGTCACCATTGTGTGGATCGCCCGGAGGACACGGTGGAGCATACGGTGGAGGTCCACCCGGCTTGGACGGAGCACCGCTGTGTCCTCGTGCAGGCGATTGGCGGTGGCAATCACTCGCGTCCGGCCCTGGTCCAGGCCATGGTACGGAGCGAGAGGGCTTGGGAAGCCATCACCTCCTTCTGCGAAGCAGTAATGTTCGCGAAGGAGGAGGCGGAACGCGTGAGGGAGAGGAAAAATTCGCGCCCTCACGCCCCTAGCCGCCGCAGTAGACGCCCTGGGCGTCGGGAATCGCAGGCCGATTCCCGGCCACCGTAGGCGCGGGCTTGTGAACGGCGAGCAATAGGCAGCTCGCCGTTCGAAAAAGGACCAGGTCCGGGTCAACGGCGCGTTGTGTTCCACGCGCGCTTCAAAGAGATGTCAGCATCAATGACGGGGTCCGCTAGGGCCGATGCCTGCCAGGGTTGCGGGAAAGTCCGAGAGGGATACCGTGGCCCCTGGCACAGGCAACTGAAGGAATACGGGTGGGTTTTAGTCAGTAAGAGTCTGACACGCGTCTATTTTATTTGATAATGTCCAAACCTGAAAAAAAAAAGTCCTTATGTCTGTTATGGCCTTTCATGTCCGATAGGCAAACGGACAATAGGGTGTTGTTCACACACCATGACTATTGTGTGGTATATGGGTTTCGCACGGCATGAGGACATACGTCTCAACATAATACATTATTTATAATAAGTAAAACAACTAAATAATTGTGGCAATACTCTGTACAATTATAGTAGAGTTGAAGTATTTAATATTATTCTAGATATGGATACACAGGCATACAACTGCGCGAATCTATTGGATTCCAACCTAAATCTTTCTTATAATTACTATGACATGTATAATCCGCGCTCAGGCACACGAAATCTGTAGTATCAGATTTATAAGATCGTATTAAGACAATATACACTCCAAAGTAATAAAAAATCGGGGGGTTAAAAATTTGGGGTATCCTGCAATGATAAAAGTGTTGTGAAAAATAAAACTAAAAAATACATTTTGAGGCAGTGTTCCCAGTCTTAAAAATTTTAATACCTACAGACACATAAACACCAAACTCGCAATCCATACTAAATCAAGATAGTAACACATTTTTTTCGTGTATAATCATATATTTATAATGCACCAAAATGTCAATGGCCTAATAAATAAGTCGGATCTATTAAGTACGCATCTGAATGAACTCGCAGATGTAGGTAAATCAATAGATATCTTAATATGCTTAACTGAACACAAAATGAAAAATGATGGCCAGGAACTAGCAGCATACTACGCTAGGCAAGATAAAAACGGGGGCTCGTGCACTCTAGTAAAAAACACATCAATTTGAAACCATTAGTGAAAATAAATGGACCATAACTAATCAAATTGAGTGCTGTGCGATAAACTGACTTCCCATCCCATCATCATTATTTGTACCTATCTATAGACCGGCAAATCATAGTAAAGATAAAGTATCAATGTTTTTTAATAATTTAATACTCAATAAAATCATTTATTGCATTCCACAATTTATAATTATGTTTAAGTGGTAAGTAAACATTTGTTGATTTGATGTTTGATTTCGATTTGATGTTTAACGAAATATGTTTAAAACGTAATAGTAGGATTATACTATGTGGAGATTTTAATACAAAAATAGTAAAATGTCAATCACTTTTCAAAATATACTGCAAAGTCAAAGTCAAAGCATTTATTTCAAATAGGCACATACAAGGCACTTTTGAACGTCAACATCTACATTTAAATAGAATTGATTCTAGTCGCCCCTTCCAAAAGGTAGTTTCGTATGGAGAAGAATGGGCAAGGAACTCCACCGTTACTCTTTTAAAATGTGTTACAATATTTTGTATACATTAATTATTTATTTATATGTGAAGACGAATAATGGCATCAGTAACAGGAAAGGTATTTAATCCTAGAACCACTATTACTGTATTTGTAGGTAATAGTGCTAAGGTCAAAAAGGAAGAAATCACTGAATGTGTAACTGAGTTGTTAAAGTTAAATTGTAGTAAAATAATATTGTGTGCTTTCCCATATTTTGAAACTTTGACGAATAGACAAAACAATTATATTCATATGCTTAATAACCATATGCACTTTTTAGTTACTCATTACAGTGACAAGCTTGTGTATTTTGACACCAATAGTTTTGTGGAAACTTTAAAATCGACTAGAGATACTGTGTATCTGCCTGTTAGTTTTAGACACATAATAGCAAGGCTATTAGCTTTTTATATAAACTCAGACATAAGTAGTATGTCGAAGTCTTGTGTTATTAACACCACAATGGTTAGTAATAGTACTAATAATAAGGTGGTGAGCTTGAATAAAGGTAGCTCAAATGCTATAAGTATTTTTACAAATTGTACGAAGGAGGTTCCATGCCCCTCACTCACTAGGAGCTCATTGCCTGGTGATGACATTGAAATATTGGGGATAACTCCGGATAATCATTTAAACTAGTTTGTAAGACAACAGAAGGTACCAGTAAGAATATTCCTATACATAACAACTACAAGGTATCTTCTTGCTTTAAATTAATTAATTATCAAAAACATCAGCAAAATGTCTTGAAATTATTTCATCAAAATATTCAAGGTATTTCTTCCAAATTATTAGAAATTGAAATGTTTTTAGAAAAAACAAAGTTTGACATTGTTTGTTTTACTGAACATTGGTTAAAGGATTATCAAATGCTAATTAATTATGAGAACTACAGTGTAGGCAGTTGTTTTAACCGTAAATCTATGCTGCGTGGAGGTTCTCTAATCTTAATTAAAAATTGTTTAAAATCTAAGCAACGGAATGACATAGTTGGTTTATCAGTTGAACATTGCATCGAAATGTCCTGTGTTGAGCTAGATAAGCATGTTGTAGTGTGCGTTTACAGACCCCCTAATTATCAGAACTTTTCTTTATTTGAGTCAATAATGGAAGATGTCCTAGCGAAACTTGCATCCAGTAATAAAGCTGCAATTATTTGTGGTGATTTTAATATTAACATTTTGGAAATTAATTCGAATAGCAGTAGATTATTAAGCCTTTTTAAATCGTTCAATTTATCGAATGTTTTTACTGAACCAACTAGAGTAACTCCAAGTTCTGCTACTTGTATTGATAATGTCTTCTGCGATTGTGATTATTTAGTGAAAGCCATCGTAAATTATTTGCCATCTGATCATAGTGGACAAACGGTAACTTTTAAGTTTAAAACACCTTTGCAAAAAGTGCAAATACAATTTAGACCAATAACGACTGGCAAATTAAGTAGATTCAATAGTACCCTAAACAATAAGTTGAATGTTCTGAGTCATATTATGGACGATGCAAATAAATTGTATGAGAATTTCTTTTCAGTAGTGCACAATGAATTCAATAAAACTTTTGAAAAGAAAACAAAAAATATTTGTCCTAATTTTATTTTTAGTGACTGGGCAACTAGAGGTATTAGGATAAGTAGGGAAAGACTGTTCGATCTGTACGGCCTTAAGCCCTACATTAACACTGAAACTTTCAACAAGTATGTTGCTACATATTCAAAAATTTTTAGGAATACCTGCAAGATAGCTAAAGCCCAGTACATTAGCAACAAGATTAAATCAGCAGAAAATAAAATAAAAACGGTTTGGAAAGTTATAAATAACGAAACTAGTAGGAAAAAAAAACGTAGCACAGATTATACATTGGAGACTTCACGTGGTGCCATTAGCTCTAACTTAGAAGTCGCTCAAGAATTTGTAAATTTCTTTACTAATATACCAGCTAAAACGACGGAAGCTTTAAATTCCTCACCTGATGTCTCCATTGATTTATTAAGAGCGAACGTTTTAGGCTGCCCGGTTGAATTTCAATTTAAACATATAAACCCTATGATAGTTATAAAAGCTTTTCGGCAAATAAAAATCAAATTGACCGAAGATCTATGGGGAATGTCTATCAAAGTTTGTACAGCAATAATCGAGACTATAGCACCATACTTAGCATTAATATTTAATTTGTGTGTAGATCAAGGAGTCTTCCCGGATTTAATGAAATACAGTAAGGTTATACCACTTTTTAAATCTGGGGACACCAAAGACACCAACAATTATAGACCAGTATCTGTGTTGCCAGTATTCAGCAAGGTGTTCGAAAAGGTAATGCTCAATCAAATGCTTAATCATTTTAACACCAACAAAATCTTACACGATCAGCAATATGGTTTCACCAAAGGACGTTGTACGACTGACGCCGGTGTCACTTTATTAAAACACATATTTACAGCGTGGGAGGAGGCCCAAGATGCCATAGGGATCTTTTGTGACCTCTCCAAGGCATTTGACTGCGTTGATCACGAAACCTTGCTCTTAAAACTTGAGCATTACGGACTAGGTAAACTCGCGCTTAGTTTAGTACATTCTTATTTAAATGATAGACAACAAAAAGTGCAAATAAATGGTATCAATTCACTTCATTTAAAAGTACAAATGGGTGTTCCACAAGGATCGATATTAGGTCCCTTCCTCTTTTTAGTATATATTAATGATCTACCCCATTTATTTAAAAACCAACCACAAATGGTATTATTTGCTGACGATACTTCTTTAATCTTTAAGATAAATAGACGTGCATCAAATCTTGACGACGTAAATAATGCCCTACTGCAGGTACATAATTGGTTCACTGCTAATAATTTAGTATTAAATGGGAAAAAAAACTAAATGCATAAGATTTGCTTTACCGAATGTTAAAAGTAGTGATTGTGACATAGTATTGAATAACGAGAAACTAGAATTTGTCGATGAAACTGTTTTCCTGGGAATAACGCTAGACTCAAGGCTGCAATGGGGTCCTCATTTAACATCTCTTGCAGGACGGCTAAGTTCAGCAGCATATGCTGTAAGAAAAATCCGTCAATTTACTAATGTAGATACCGCGAGGCTAGTCTATTTCAGCTATTTTCATAGTATCATGTCTTACGGTATTTTATTATGGGGACGGGCTGCCGATATTGAGTCTATTTTTATTCTACAGAAAAGAGCTATCAGAGCAATATACAGCCTCCGCAGGCGCGATTCTCTAAGGGCACTGTTTAAAGACATTAACATCATGACGGTACCTTGTCAATATATTTATGAAAACATCATGTACGTAAGGAAAAATCTAAATCTTTTCAGTAAAAGAGGTGAAAGACACAATTATAGGACTAGAAATAGGGACCAATTAGTTCAACCAGGTTTCAGACTGGCTAAAGTAGACTCATCCTTCATGGGGTACTGTTTAAAATGTTACAATAAAATACCTCCCCACATACTCCAACTGAATGAAACGAAATTTAAATCCTGTATAAAACGCACACTATACAGCCAAGCATATTATAAGTTGGGGGATTATATCGCTGACAAAAATGCTTGGCTCAGGGCTGGTCCTGCTCCACAAGGGCGCGTAAACTAATTAATTAGCATTCGAAAATAGTGTTGGAGCTGATGAAGATTGTACAACCTATCTTTGCATTGTATAAATTCAATCTCATAGTATTGTATAATTGCATAGCACATGTGTGAGCACTATGTACCCACTATAAAGCTTACTGGGTTCGTCTCTCATTGACTTGAATGTGCCCTGGCGGCTGAGAGTATGTCATGCTCACTCAAATGTGTCGCTGGTGGTGGCGTGTGTATTGGATCATTGAGTTCCCTTCAAAATGGTTGAGCTGAATGGTGCTGATCCATACGTCATGTTCGTGAACGGGCGCCGTCAGTAGGCACTGGTCATTTCTTAGCTGCCACGGCTTATTTTAATTCCATAATTGTTTTTATCTTTTTATTACGGACGCTTTTAACGTGCACGTCTTTCTACATCGTTCTCACATGTATAATTACAACATGAATGATGTAACCACTCTATTGTAACAATATTTTGATTTAAAAGAGTGTCCATGGAGTTTCTTGCCCGTTCTTCTCCATAGGTACCTACTACGCTTTGGAATGGGCAACTAGCTTCATCTTTCTGACTGACCGACCCCTTGACAATTCAAAAGTGCCTGTAATTGGTTTATTTGAAATAAATGCTTTGAGTTTGAGTTTGAGTTTGAAGACGATGCACCTATAATAAAAATTACCCTACCAAAATAGGTAAAGATAATTTAATACGTAGCAATGATAATTAAGTTAATTAAGTGATAGATACATGTTGTTCACATATTTACAAACATTGTAAAAGTATATGATCTCCTAAATTATGTAAACAATTAATATGTCAGTTAAAGTAATCACAGAATGTAAATCAATGTCATAAAAATAATTAACTATACAATTAAAGTAGCAAAAAGTTTAATTTTGTCAAGACCCTAGATTGTCCTATGGAGCTGGACCAGCATGTTTCCAAGCATTCTTATCTTGGATATAATCCTCTAATTTGTAATATGCTTGTTTACACAGTGAACTTTTTATATGAGTTTTAAATTTTCTTTCATTTAATTGCAAATTACAAGGTATTTTGTTGTAGCATTTAACACAGTACCCCATAAAAGATGTATGTACTTTAGCTAATGTGAAAAATGGTTGATCTATTTTATCTTTATTTCTTGTATTAAAATTATGTCTATCACATATTTTATTAAAAATATGTAGATTTTTTTCTTCTGCGTAGCTATAACCTGGTTCTGGGGACGCGATCTCCAACACGTCTGTGTAGCGGGACCTGCATTGACAACATCATTCATAATATTAGAGCAAGTAGCTGCGAGCTCACAGAATTGACAACATCATTCATAATATTAGAGCAAGTAGCTGCGAGCTCACAGAATTGACAACATCATTCATAATATTAGAGCAAGCAGCTGCGAGCTCACAGAATTGACAACATCATTCATAATATTAGAGCAAGTAGTTGCGAGCTCACAGAATTGCCAATATCAGACCATACAGCACAACTGCTAAAATGTCGTGTCCGAAAAACCTACACATTCTCTCATTGGTTTATCCATAAACGTGACCTATAGTGATGAAAATATTAGAAAGCTTAGGGAATGCCTGCAAAATGTATAATTTAATGATGCCTATACATGCTCAGATCCAAATAAAGCATTTAATGAGTTCCACGACCTATTTAAATTATGATAATTCTGATAATCCATCTTCCCAGAGACTGTGGGACGAGCTGCTTTGCAGAGTAGTACAGAACCATTTACTTTGTCTGCTACTACTGCGGAGCGTGCGCACGTGCTGGCTGTAGGTAAGTGGGAGTTAGGTCTTTGGCTTCATGCACTAACATCACCGAAAAGAGGCACTTTGTTCGTCGACACTACTTTCCGCCTCGCTGCTCCCTGCGACTAGGAGCTCCTTGTTGTTCTCCTCATCGCTGTCATTGTGGCGAAGTTGTCAACAGCCTCGGACACCACGGCTGATCTTGCAGCCGAAGTGTGGGCCGTTTAGCTCGGCACGCGAAATAAATGGCATCATCTGACGAGCTTTTGTCACCGTCGGCATTCCCAGCTGTATTAGAAGCTAATGGCTTGGCACGCGACGATGGCAAGAGACCGGATAGCATGTCTTTATTTCCTTGGAAGGTGGGTAGGCCTCTAGTGTGGGACGCAACGTGTGTCGATACTCTTGCGCCATCCCATCTTCCTGGCTCGGCGTGCTGTGCTAGCGCTGCTGCTGCGACTGCGGTTATACTTTCGTCAACCCTCCGGTTCCCTGTTTCCGGGTTGGAAAATCCTTATGGATGTCCGCCGCCCTGGGGCGGGCGACGGGGTCTGTCAGACTCTTACTGACTAAAAACCACCCCGGTGTTCCATCTCACACCTACGCCGGGGGTCGCGGGAACGTACGATCCATCCGCAACCCCTGAGTGGCGGGCCTCTTCGGGTCTGGGGGGGGAGTGAGGTGGGCGCGCGTGGAACACTACGCGCCGCCACCTCGGGTCCTGGTGTGTGGGGGGCGACGGACGTCCCCGAGTCCGTCGCCCCTGGACCCATTTAGGGGGGCTGGAAGAGGGCGTTGTCCGCCCTCCGCCGACGCCCAGTGCGCCTTCTGCGTTCCGGGTGAGTGGACGAGATCTCCCTCTCCCTTTTCGCAGCCTCCTTCTGCGAGACGACCGTCTCGCAGAAGGAAACCACCGCGTCCCAGGACTCGTCGCTGCCGACCATCGACTCGACTACGGCCGGCAGCGACAAGACACTGCCTACTTCTGAAATGAAGGCACGGCGCTACTCCTCCCAAGCGGCACACTCTGCCAGCGTATGCCGCGCCGTGTCCTCCCGGCAGTCGACACAATGGTGACACCGGGCGTCCGGCTCCCTGTTTATGCGACACAGGTACTTCCCGAAGCAGCCATGCCCCGAGAGGACCTGCGTCACCCGAAACGACAGGGAGCCGTGCCTCCTCCCGAGTGTCCCAAACCAGCCCTAAGTATTCCAACTTGCGTGTGGGCTCGGTTATGGACTTCTGTAAATTTACCTTTACTCTTTTCCTCAGGTATCACATTCAGACACACTCTGATATGAAAGCCTGTTTTTTTTGTGTTTGGCAATCGTCGAGTAACTTCTCTTGCTCTGGACGGAGCGGGAGGGCGTGCCATGCCTGAGAGCCAAACTGTTGTAACATAATTAGTTCTAAAAATCTATCCCTATCACTAGCTGGGGTAATCTTATCGTCAATATCGGTGTTTAAAGAACCCCAATTGAGAAACAGCGACTCGGGCTGAGTAGGCAATGTAATGAACGTTTCCGAAATACTTTCATTGTTGTTATTTTTAACAAGATGTTGCGAATCAACACTTTTAGTTATGGTACTAGGTTTTACAATACCACTACTTTGCGGGTCGGCACTATTATAACAAACGGGATAGTGGCTTATGTAATTCGAAATATACGACATTTGCGACATTAAATTATCGGTTTCAGGCCGGGGTACGAGAATGCTTATTGTGCAGGGGTGAAGCCGTGCCCTCCTCAAACTCCGAGGATGTGGAGGAGCTGCTTTCCAATGCCCCAGAGCTAGTTGACGATAATTGTTCTCCATCCGAAGCAACAATACCGGCTCTCATTACCGTTACCAACCGGCTCCATCTATTGGTGAAATACACTGCTGTGATTCCAAAAAGCACTAAGAAAATGCTTATCAACGCTTTTAGCGCTCATATAACTTGGTAACAATGGTTAAAAAACACTTTAAAATACTCTTTTCTTATTGGATAAAAGTTTTGACACCAATCGAAAGAAACACAAGAATGCAATGACGCTTGACAGCTAAAATGCCGGTAAAGTATTAACTGCGCCTTCCGGTGTCAGAAATAAGAAGCTATGGTTGATATTAATGATTTATTTAGGGGGATATTCTCGTATTTTCACAGAATCATAAGGACTGTTTTTTCATATCATTGCTGTGTTTTCGAAAACATATAATATCCAATCTTTATTCTATTTTATTTGTTCTCTTTGTGTTTTTGATCGCATGTATTAGGGGCGAGTCTATCGCATGTATTAGGGGCGCGGGCGAGTCTATCGCATGTATTAGGGGCGCGGGCGAGTCTATCGCCATATTCCGAGCGCTCATCCACACTCCGGGCTGCAAACGAGAATTTCGAAAATCCCAATTACACTTCTCTACCTAGGGATCGAACCTAGGATGATTAGCAGCCGCGCTTACGACCGTTAGACGTTGATACCGGCAGCCAAGAAAAAGTTAACAGGTTTTGCAAGACTTCAGAAATACAATAACTTGGGATCAATCTAAATACTTACTTCATAAAAATAAACAAAAATGTTATGCTTCAGAAAATGTTTATTGAATAATCCCGACATTACATTCTAGATTTAGTAGGTGGTGTGATAGGTAGAAATAGGTAGTAAAGTAATAAGTTCCAAGTACACAAGAAGAACAATGAAAAGTTATTATTAGATACACAGTCACAGGTTTCAGTTCACACACACACACACACACACGAGTTCCACTTAGTGTGGAGTTAGGAGTGGTAGAAATGTAGATAGCAGAGGACAGCACGGATAAACAATGAATCGTAAATATAAGAAGGTTTCGAAGGATTATTAGTTAGCGCGGTGAAGCTAGGGTCGCGAGATTAGAATAGACAACATTGCACGCTGTGATCGTACTCATTCGCAAGTCATGGTGGCGCGGGCGCATGAGTGCAACGCACGATGATGCCGTCCCGCTCATGCGCACGGCTCGCGTGACGTAGCGCGTAGCGCGAGCGGTCGTCGCTAGAACAATAGACGCGTCATAGCCACATGAGTAGTTAAACGGAACTGAGGTAAAGCTTCACAACCGCGCGAATCGGTTGCACTACTACAAGCACGTGGGGCATGTGTGCGTGACCACTGGCCGCTTGTCGCCTACGCGGCGAGACTGGAAAAAACCGGTTTACGCTGGCACAGCCAGTTGCCAATCGTATATCGTATAGTATCCCAAGGAGTACAATAAGGTCTTAAGACGCGGACCGACTACGATTTTAATCGCTATTACCGCACTCACACAACCGCATCTGCGCGTTTTACGGTAATTATGCACACACTCGCAAACGCTAACACGGGCGTTTGTGTGCTCAAGGAAAGTTGCATAGTATACGTAAGGAAATCAGATGTTTTCTGTTGAATATACTTACTTATGACGTGCGTTCTAAAATTCGATGTAATTACAGTGTCGGTTCATAATATGATACAATAAATAATTACACATAACAATTTAAAAAAAAACATCACTACTGTTTATTTTTATTACAGTACATGATAAACAGGTCAAATATAAACATTCCGAATTTTACCCGACTGCTCTAGAAGGGGAATTATGCTTTTCGGGTGTAAGTCAGTATCAGGGATGGAAGGGTTAATTAAATGGGTAGTTATGCCATTTCAAACTAATGTTTGTGTTTTAGATAGGTACTTAGTGGGTGCGGTAAAAAAATAGAAAACAAAACCAACATAAAGGCCCTCGGACCACTTAAAAATCACATAAACTCTAAATAAATGCAATAATATCACAGCTCCAAAGTGACAAATGCCATAATGTTTCTAATAAAATGCGGAGCCGGGACGGAAGCTAGAATTCTGAAAAATTTAGACGATAGAGGGATCATCCACGGGAATGGAAGCTGCTGCTGGCTGAATATTAGTTGGTATTTGCTAAAATTGGTAAAACAGTGCGTGAATTGAACTAAAGTTCTGTGGCGGACTACTAAGGCTACTCACTGCCTAATATTGAAGTGAAAATTCAGTCTCAGTGGAAATATGGGCAATAAAAATAAAATGTTGCGAAAGAGTTTTACAAGAAAAAGACGAAAAACTCGAAAAAATGATGGAATGTTTGGGTAAGTAGGATGATTACGGTATTGTATCATAACATTTGAAATTTGTATTTAGTTTAGTTTACTTACGAAACTGTATAAATCTATAGAAACGGCATTGACAATTTCTACAAACATTTTGCTAAATCCAAAAACAAATAGGTGCACTCTATTTTGATGTCTATAGAATGCATATTTGAATGCGACTTCCCGACCTCGGATCGCCCGTAAATTATTTTTCCTTTAATTTTTGTTATATTCTCTTTCTTTTCCAATGGGTTTCAGCCTACTGTGACTTTTTTCGTTTTCAAAAATTATCGGCACTGGTCTAATGACTCAATAAATATTATAAAAATAATCTTACAAAAGAATCAATATGCTTTTTATATAACTAGTGCAATATTTATATTATTATAATAATTACGAACGCACTCTGATTTATCTGCAAGTTTGTTTTTGTTACTTATACCTACTATTGCAATATGGCTATCGCCTCGATGGTTGCTTTTTTTTTTTTTTTTTTTTTTTTGAGGATGGGAAATCATCAAATGACTCCTCCCGCTCTGGGTGGAGCGGAAGGGAGTGTCAGACTCTTACTGACTAAAACCCACCCGTGTTCCTTCCTTGGCCCTTTATGTTCCGGGTCAGCGGTACCCCTTTTGGATGATCCCGCTTTCCCGGCAGGCTTGGGCCCTAGTGGGCCCCCTCTATGATGCTGACATCTCTTTGAGGCGCGCGTGGAACACGTACGCGCCGTCCAGCACGGGCCTGGTCCTGATCGAACGGTGAGCTACCCATTACTCACCGCCCGCAGGCCCGCGCCTACGGTGGCCGGGAGTCGTCACGCGGCTCCCGACGCCCGGAGCGTCCACCGCGGCGGCTTGGACGGGAGACTCTCTCCCTCTCCCGTCCCGCCACCTCCTTCGCTAGCATGACTGCTTCGCAGAAGGAGGCGACTGCCTCCCACTCCCCCTCGCCCCGGACCATGGCTTGAACCAAGGCCGGGCGTGAGAGATCGCCGCCGCTGCCGATCGCCTCTACGAGGACACGGCGGTGCTCCGCCCATGCAGGGCAGGCCCCCACCGTATGCTCCACCGTGTCCTCGGGGCGATCATCGCAGTGGTGACACCCGGGCGTTTCCTCCCGCCTGATGATGTGCAGGAACCTCCCGAAACTTCCGTGTCCGGTGAGGACCTGCGTCAGGCGGTAGGTGAGGACGCCGTGACGCCTCTCTACTCGATGGTTGCTTCGACCAGAGACGTTTGCACTAGGCGCATTCAAATATGCATTCTATAGACATCAAAATAGAGTGCACCTATTTGTTTTTGGATTTAGCAAAATGTTTGTAGAAATTGTCAATACCGTTTCTATAGATTTATACAGTTTCGTAAGTATACTAAACTAAATACAAATTTCAAATGTTATTATGATACAATACCGTAATCATCCTACTTACCCAAACATTCCATAATTTTTTCGAGTTTTTCGTCTTTTTCTTGTAAAACTCTTTCGCAACATTTTATTTTTATTGCCCATATTTCCACTGAGACTGAATTTTCACTTCAATATTAGGCAGTGAGTAGCCTTAGTAGTCCGCCACAGAACTTTAGTTCAATTCACACACTGTTTTCAGTCATAAATTACTTGAAAACTACAATCGAATTATGCACAGAGCGTCCGGTGCCAACCATCCAAGTCGAGCGCTGCCCGACGACTAAAGTATGACCGCGTAAGCTATTGTCACCACTATGGAGCGTCAATAAGATTGAAAATTGAAAATGATATTTGTGTTGAAATGTGACGTAAGCTGCGAATGGGCATTTATTTTACTGCTTTTCTTTAGATTATTTAAAATATAGACATAAAATTAAATAATGGTTTGGTTAAAGTTTTAAAAAAATGGAAAACCTACTAAATTCTTAAAAAAAAAACTGTTGTTATCGCTGGAAATACAGAGATCTTCGACGTCAAAGTTTATTTTTGTGCTACAACTTCCCAATTTTTTATTGGGAATATCAAACTATTATTTATTATTCTGTTCGGTTTAACCCCTTACCGCATACGAAGCCATTCATGGCTTCTAAAGTTTGTTATTTTTTACAGTTTAACTTATCATTAAATTATCGTAAAATAAATTGTACCATAAGTAGTGTTTCTTCGTTAAACGAAATGTATTTTTTTTGTCTGTGGTAAGTCATCTGTGTCAAAACTATTTGGGGTTATTTCATAACGCGGCCGGCGAGTGAAGTGCAACATTTTAGTGAAACTTTTATCAGTGAAAAATAATAGTAATAAAGTGACTGAGATCTGCAATAAAAATTGTTATTTACTCTTAAAATCGTCGACTACGATAATAGTAAGTTATTTTTGTAATTAGTTTTATTGTCGTTTGATTTTTGACCTGTTTTTTGCAAACTCCAAATATGGCTTGGTATGCGTTCCAGTCAAAATAGTGTTCGTCAAATATGGCTTCCTATGCACTCAAACTTCTGTACTATGCTTTTTCAGAAATGGATCCTGAACGCTTTTATGGTTCTTCCAAGCATGTAAATCCTATACTAGGTGATGGTTTTTTGAGTGAAGATGAGCTTGCTTCCGATTCTGACCTAGAATACGAACCTTCCTCTTCCCGCTTACCTAATAAGAAGCACATTATCGTACCTGAGTCTGACTTTGAAAGTTCCGATGATGATACACCTTTACAGTACTTGCAGGCTGCAAAATCGAAAGGTAAAAAAGTAAAAAAAGACCCGATTGTATGGAAGAACGAAAAAATGGAGCCTTATGTCGAAGAAAATTTCAAATTCACGGGCAACACGGATTTGCCGGAGGAAATGAAACAATTGGATTCACCGGCCGACTTTTTCAGATTTTTCTTCACACACGATATAATTGATTCCATAGTTGACCAGTCAAATCTAAAATGTGTCCAAGATAACATCAACAAACCTGCAGGTATTACAAATATAGAAATGGAGAAATTTATCGGAATCGTAATTTTTATGTCATGTGTGAAGTTGCCAGCAACTAGGATGTATTGGTCCAAATCTGTCGGCCAGGTTCAAGTGTATGAAACAATGACGTGCAACAGGTTTGAAGCTATAAAAAAATCTTTACACTTCAATAATAATGAGAACTTCAAGCCTTTTGGTACCGACGGACATGACAAGCTTTTCAAAATTAGGCCTTTACTGCATCAGATTCGTGAACGTTTGTTATTGGTTCCAAAAGAAGAATTTTTAGCGGTTGATGAACAAATTATTCCTACAAAGTGTCGTCATGAAATAAAACAATATAACCCTGCAAAACCTCATAAGTGGGGTTACAAAAATCAAGTACTGAGCGGCGTGTCAGGCTTTAGTTACGATTTTGACATCTTTGCCGGAGATCAAAGCAATACTCATCCTGCTGATGCACCTGATCTTGGTGTTAGTTCAAACGTAGTGACTAGACTTACTGCCACAGTTCCACGAAATGTCAACCATAAAATTTGTTTTGACAATTGGTTCAACAGCCCAAACCTACAGGTTTATTTATATAAAAACGGGATGTTACCTCTTGGTACTGTGAGACTCAATCGTGTACCAAACTCTAATATGCTCTCTGAAAAAGACTTGAAAAAGAGAGGACGAGGTAGTTTTGAGGAAAAAACAGCAATTATAGACGGTGTCAAACTAAGTTTGATTTCATGGTTTGATAACAAGAATGTAAACATATTGTCAGCATATGTGGGTAGTGATCCAACAACAACGAAACGGCGTTATTCTCGACAAGAAAAGCAGTACAAAGAAGTAACTGCTCCCCAAGCTATCGATATTTATAACCAGCATATGGGAGGGGTCGACTTACTAGATTCAATGCTTGGTTACTACAGAATCCATTTACGATCACGCAAATGGTATAAAAGAATTTTCTTCCACATGATAGACCTATGCATGGTAAACGCATGGCTTCTTTGGCGCAGGGTCAACGACAATATTTACATGCCATTGTTTGATTTTAAGCTTGCAGTTTCTGAACATAATGCGTAAAGCAGGGAAACTGCTCTCACAGGCAAAAAAACGTGGTCGTCCAGCCAGCCTTCTGGGAACACCGACGACGTCAAGAGCTGGAACTCCATTGAGCCGAACTGGCACTCCACCAAGTATGCCTGATTCTCCAATATCCTCAAAAAAACCCCGGAAAGCACCAGCCAGACATCAAGATATGCCACTGACGTCTGTACGGACTGACAGAATTGACCACTTTCCTGTTTGGGTAAAAAATAATCGTCAATTGTGTCAAAACTGCTCGAAGTTACGCAGTTACACAAAATGTGAAAAATGCGAGGTCTTTTTATGCTATAATGACAAGCGGAACTGCTTCAAAGATTTTCACGAAATGTAACAGCTATGCATACAAAGCCAGATATGTCCTTACTTGATTTTCACTAGAATGCATACGAAGCCAGATATGGCTCTTTCATGTAATTTCATAAATAATAATAGTATTTTTTTTCTTTTGGCTGATTTATGTTCAATAAAGATAAATCAACACGTTTCTACGAAAAAAACTTTTTTTATTAACCTCGATCATAATTCATGCA
Organism: Brachylomia viminalis; assembly: GCA_937001585.2. Classification (NCBI taxonomy): domain Eukaryota; kingdom Metazoa; phylum Arthropoda; class Insecta; order Lepidoptera; family Noctuidae; genus Brachylomia; species Brachylomia viminalis. The sequence goes on from OW443296.2 coordinate 29,600,059, forward strand.
GTAAGGGGTTAAATTCTTCTTTATACCCTTCTCTGTTCACTGTATTTTTCGCGTTACTTATTTTTATTACATTACGTCATACTCGACGTTCTAAGAAACCAATTTTTGGGAATATTGAGATAACACCCCGCCTTTACTTTTTCAAGTAAGTACCCTTATTTTATTGTATGATCCTTTTTTAACTACTCATGTCTCATAGCTGCGCCGGCCGCGGTCCACTGATAAGTAATTATCTACTAATACAATATTTGTACTTGTCTGTTTGTTTGTGAAACATTAGGTTAATTATTATTGTAAATAGTTTTATTTTAAATGTTAATCATAAATAAGTCTAGTTTTAAGTTCTTTTGTATATAAATTATAATTAATTTTATTTAAGAAATATGTAATGTACCTATATTTGATTTTGTTTTACTGTTAATTTAATAATTTAATTTGACTTAAGTGTGTAGGCCACTACAACACGACCTGGTCACATCAGGTCGGATCGTCTATATTTTCAGTGGAATTACTCGATGAGAACGTGCACGATGTGGCAATATAACTTGACAGAGAGCACACTTTTTACCAATGTGACATACATTTGGGGTGCTTGCTGTATCCCTGGCTTCCGTCCAACATGTTGTTCAAATAGGATCGTGAACTTGAACCTGAAAAAAGTTTGGAATTACTAAACAGCCACCACTAACCACCACCACCAGTCCTCGTTATCATCAACCTACTAATGCTCCCACTGCTGGGACACAGGCTCACTCTCTGGGAGAGTGATTGAGCCTTATCCCAGTGTGCTGGATCAGTGCAGGGTGGTTCAATATCAGCATCTTTATTTCATTACAGGAATCAGTAGAGATAAAGAGAGCTTACTTACCAAACGACTCCTCGTTTGGTAAGTCCATTCCATTGCTGTATACAAAACGCATATTTGGTGTGCCGCAGGGCAGTTTTCTTGCTCCATACTATTCATTATAAATATGATAATAATAATTGTAATGACATACTTAAAACTATTAATAATCCAATGATTTTATCCGCTGACGACAGCACAATACTAAACAAAAGTAAAGATGTTGTGACATTCGGTAAATATATAAACGATAATTAAAATGATATAATATCTTAGCTAACTGAAAACCACTTCAAAATAAATCTTGAATAAAGAAATAACATTTCATTTGAGTAACAAACAAACAATAAAAAACCGTATGCTCATTACGGTCACAAAACTATCAGCGAAGCGGAACACACTTAATTAAAAATATGAGCTGGAAAACACGTTGAAAATAGATGCAAAAAACCTTAGCTATAGTATAGTTAAAATCTCGCTGCAGACTTGGTCATAAATCATAATCGGAGTAGGGATGTGCGCTATCGCGCTAGTTGCGCGCGCTCAAGGCCATTATCAATAACAGAATAATTTTAATTTTCTATTTTTAGTTTTATATATACGTTCTTTTGTTTATAGACCAAACTTTGGTATTTTCCAGGCACTGGTTTCAATTGATCCTTCCAGGGGGCGTTTGCACACAGAATTTGAACGTGTTACAGATCGCTCCATGGCGAGCGCTAAGGTCGATGTATCGTGGTATCCATACCAGTCTTTCCCATCACTAACAATCAAAGTATTGTTACGAGCTGGGGTTCGGGATAAATAAATGTATACCAATTTACACGAAAAACACACTATAATTAAAAATCACAAATACAGTAATCAGAAACTTTAGACACAATCACTTGTAGTTCACTATTAGTCCACTTTTACTGTTATTAGCTGTTCTTCACTGTTTCGCATTCTAAGCTGAACTGTCCTACAACGCTGTCAACCCCTTATTTATATGACGAGTGTAAGTTACTAGAATGTTCTAACATAATTCGAGAACATTCTAGTACTTACGGGAACGGTCCAGTGTAGTTCTTCTATTCGATAACAGATGGCGTTAGCGTCTAACGTGTAGTTCTTCTATTCGATAACAGATGGCGTCAGGATCTACGTGACAGTATCTTTGTGAAGTAGGTAATTACAATATGGCAGCGCGCGACGACACAAGGAGACACAGCACGCGTGTGCACAATTCGCGCGCGCATGTCGGAATGATTATGTTTATCGACAATAAGTAGGTAAGTACCTACTTACCCCATGGAACTCCTCATCGACGAGCAGTACACATTATTGTGAATTGGTAATCGTATGGAAAATGAAACACAGTAGCTGGTTATGTACATAACAGTGGTCAACTGATCATGAGCTGTGAACAAACCCTACAGGAACTCCTCAGTGACGAACGGTACACCTACGTATGTATTGTGACTGGCTTATCGTACGGTATGTGAAACACAGTAGCTGGTTATGTACATAACAGTGGTCAACTGATCATGAGCTGTGAACAAACCCTACAGGAACTCCTCAGTGACGAACGGTACACCTACGTATGTATTGTGACTGGCTTATCGTACGGTATGTGAAACACAGTAGCTGGTTATGTACATAACAGTGGTCAACTGATCATGAGCTGTGAACAAACCCTACAGGAACTCCTCAGTGACGAACGGTACACCTACGTATGTATTGTGACTGGCTTATCGTACGGTATGTGAAAAAAATTGCTAAGTATCAATAGACAAGCAGTAGATGAATTTGTGTGAGATAATTCCAGATTGCTAGGTTTCTGGGACTTCACTTGGATATTCATTTAAACTGGAAATGTCATATAGAAACTGTTTGTAAAAAACTAAACTAGTACTCATTATACGCTCTACAATCTTGCATAAATAGTAAATGAGTCCGTTGTTCTGATTTCTTACAAGGCCTATGTCACATCAACATTACGTTTTGGATTAATGTATTGGGGAAATTCCACTAATAAAGAAATTGCGTTTAAGGCCCAAAAAAGATGTGTGCATGCTGTGTTTAAACTGAGTCCAACTGAAACCTGTATTCCATATTTTTTTTTAAATACTCGTTAACATTAGAATAGAATAGAATATAATAGATGTAGAGACAGCAGTATTTGTCAAATCCAACTTCCATCTGTTTGAAACACGACGTAACAGAGAGATATGCGCTAAGCCACATGGCACTGCTCTCTATACATTAAGTTTTTTAGGAATGGCACCTAAGATCTTTAATAAGATCCCTAGACGAATTAAAGAAATAAACAACAACTACGATTTTAAAAAAGCTTTACTGAAAATAAAAAAAGCTTAGTATACGGTGAACGAATACCTGACTGACATATTATTATTATAATTTACTTTTTTTTCTGTTTTCTTATTTTAATTTATTATTGTTGATTTGAATTTTTTTACAAAAATGTGATAGCTGTTTGATAATTTATTATAATCAGCATGTTTGCACCAAGATAATATCTGTACGCCGATGACGGCTAGACATAGCGTTCTTTAATAATTACAACAGCTGTACCTACATAACCTTCAACAAGCAAATAAAAATATTTGTGTTTGATTTTTTTTTATAACGTACCAAATCTAAAAAATAAACATTTTATCGACTTAAAAAATTGGGATCTAGTTGTCCCAAAATAAATAATTTTGAATTTGAATTGAATTTGAAAAACAAAACACTTCAAAGTGCAAAAGACCTTTAGTTTCAGAAAGTTTCAGTAATTTCTCGGTAATGACTTCCCAAATTAAAATTATTTGCACTTTGCAGTGTTTGAAAATTTTCAACAGGGATCTTATGGCGTGATCCTTCTTCAAGTTATTCACCACGATAACGCTTCAGCACACTCCGCCACACGGGCAGTCGATTTATTGAGTACTGCAGGTGCACAGATAATGAGTCTCGACCTGGAGCCATGATTTTTCGTTATTCACAAAAATCAAAGTGACACTAAGTATTGCCATTGACATTATAAACCCTGAAGACGCAGTGGCTGCATTCGAAAGGACTGTGATAGAGAACGCCAGGTAGCGCTTCCCACCAGGCAAGATCCGAAGATTCTTCCTTTTCTATGGAGGAGTGCTAGCTATAATAAGTAAGTAAGTCAATGCTATACACTATTTCTTCCTCGAGTTCCTTCCAGTAATCTACAGTGAAGTTAGATAGTAAGTACGTAGCAGGCAAAGTTGGGAGATCGACATCCTGGTGGGTACAGGTTTACATGTGGGTGTTGAGCACGGGCTGCACGGGTGAGCCGCCCGGTGCCGCGGTGCTCGTGCGGCGCGCTGTATGTTAATATGTGGGTCAAGCACTGGCCGCGGCACTCAACCATGCTAATATAACGCTGTACTTGCGTATTCTTAGCTTTCGACAAACTACTCTCGACCAGGGTTCAGTACTTGAGCTGTATCTTTGTGTCTGTGTGTGATGTGGTGTGTTGTGAAGCGGTAGGAGTGCGCCGCAGCTGTGACTGCGAGTACCGAACTGTCCTGTAGAGCCGACGACGACGCGTGCCCGGCGCCGGCGGCGGCGGCGCCGCGGCGGCCCGTTACACGAAACATAATTAATTTAATTTGATTTTGACTTAATTTTAATTTGATTTTGATTTGAATTTAATTTTGATTTGATATTGATTTAATTTTGTTTTGTTTGTAATTTATTTTATTTTTTTATTTAATTCTAATTTAGTATTGACTTTAATTTTAATTTGATTATAATTCTGATGGTTTATTATTGTAATTTAAATTTTGTTTGGCAATTTGATTTTGATTGTAATTTCATATCTGGTTTGATTGTACTTAATAATAATTTGTTTTTTTTATTTTAATGCTACTAACATATTTTTCTAAGTATTTTTTTATACTAATACAATATGTATGGTTTTTCTTTTATCCGAAATAAATCAATTGAATTGAATTGAATTATACTATTCGGGTTACAAGTACACGATAAATCGACCCCGCGCCATCGGGGTGTTTCTCTGAACGTAGCCACGGGTCTCCTCGCGGTGGTGAATGCTACACGAACAGGTAACGATCACTTAACGCCCAAAGAATAGTAACGAGGAAGGTTCACAGAGACCAACCATCTCAGGCGACCTATTCTGTAACAATCACACCGTGAAAACTTAGGTGAAGTGAGCTTGGAGTGAGTTGTCAATAGTGTCAATCCCTAGCATCAGGTGGAATGATAGCTCGCTTCACCTAAGTTTTCACGGTGAGATTGTTACAGAATCGACCGGCAGATATGAAATCGATGACGTCACTATAAGAACCACACGATAGATGTTCTGAGACGCTGGAGCATGCTTCATTCATTGTCGATTTATTACGGTATTTTACTCCTGTGTTTGAGCCCTCCACGTCGCTCCGCTCCACACCATGCCGTACCGCAACGCGTCACACTGCGTCCTTTGTGGCCTACAGAATTCGGTGTAATGACGGCTTTTCGCTGACAAACGCAGAGCGGGAGTCGTTGCCGCTCTAATTAACTGCGACCAGTCCGAGATAGACCCCCGCTTCCCCCCACCGTCCTAATAAATACCGTACTAATGACTATGACCGGAGACTACGCTCAACTGAGCTCTACTGAGCCAAATTGGGAGTTATTCTCAAAATCAATAGTTAGTCGTTCGAATAGAAAACTCAATAATGTAGAATAATTGCTTATTGGTGTAAAAAATATATCTGTGTTACTAAAACAGATTTTACAAAAGTGAAGTAGGTTCGCGGACAAAGCGAGCTACAATAATATAATTCTGTCACAGTGACACACTCATTCCTACTCGTACAGCTCAAGGCAGATTTTCGAGAATGCGTCCTTCTCTGTCAGTCTCCGTATTCGACACTGTTTACCCAGGTGTACAGAAGATGCCATTATTTACTGTTTCTCCTTTCTTAATTGAATGCTAACAAATAATTAAACATAAACTAGGTTTTAGGAATGCATGCTTATTGTTTATTGTATACACTTACGAAAACAATGCTTCTATTATTATAGGGACAGCTTATGTGTACAGCGCAGAATTTATTATGTACATACCAGTGATTGATGAAACTTCTTCCGATTAATGTCACTGGCTTTTAAATACTCTTCCTCTTCCAAAACAGCAACGCCCTTATTACAAAACATGATCTAACTTTAGCCCGAGCCTAAACCTTCGATTTAGTTTTTGTATTTGGAACTTTATGTCGACTTTATTAAAGTTCTTAATACAAAATTGACAACCTAAGACAGGACTTAGTTGTCAGTTTTGTAAAAGGAACTGTATTTTGATTTTTGTTAGGTTCTTAATTCAAAAATAGGCTCGATGGTTTAAACCATGTCAAAAGAAAAACCTTGTTTTGTAATAAGACCGCAAATGTTTAACGGTTTCCTTATTTGAATCTATTTCGAAGTTCAAATTGTTTGCAAATAAACCATTTATTACATGAAGAAGCCGCGTGCCCGATAAGGTTTCCCTTCGACCACCATCATAATGACAAAGTAAGTAGGAGTATCATTTCTGAAATGTATGGATTTATTTCTTGCCATTTCTGAATTTTCTAGTACTGAAACATCAGTTGGTCCGATAGAGAATTTTGATCCTACGAGTATAAGAAACAGGATCGTCTAGCATCAAAAAAAATATACTATACTATTTTATTTACTAATTATACAATTTTTTATAAAATATCTTTAAAAAAAAGGACAGTCTTTTAAGACCGTTTTCGTGTTGCTACTTGACAACGGTTAAGGTTCACTGCCCCACCTCAAGTCCACCTACACCTACAACTATATGGACCCCTGGTGCCACCGCGCATGCTTCTAGAACCACAGCGGTGTATGGTGTTGGTGTGAGTTGTGTGTCACTGAACTAATTTAACTATTTTATATAGATATGCGTTTAAGAAAAACATACAACATAATATAATAATGTACCATATTCTGACAAACAAATGATTATGATTAAGTATAACTAATTGATACTAAATACCTATGTATATTATTCAGAAATCACCATACTATGTATTTAGATAAACTTTCGCATGCCAGCACTGATTTATAATAATGTTATGGTCACAGAACATATACTTTTGATCAATGTAAACAAATCGTAAGCAAATACAATAGCCCAACACGGCCGACATTTTTAAATAGTAGCCATGTCAATAATTCCGATTAAATCCCCGACTCAATACTCGAGAAAGTAATGCAGCCGAGAAAGTATTTACAGAAAGGTATGATTCCGCTGGGCACTCTATTTGTATGTTCTTTATGCCTCCAGGAGTCCAGGTCAACAGTAACTAGTGCTGCTCACCGGTGCCCCCCCGAGACTCGTAAACATTGTAACTGTTCGCGACTAGGAGCTCTTGTTCACGGCACGGTTTCATAACGGTATGCGGTACGGCGCGCGGCGTGTTAGTCGCGCCGAGGAATAATCGTGTGAGCTTGATATCATACGGCAAACCACCGGAGAGTCAACGGCCAGCTACGGCTCAGTTGTGTTGTTTTCTGTGCCAACGTGTATAGAAAACTCAAAAAAGATAAAAAAAAGGAAAAGAAGTTTCAGGATACATCCCATCCAACTGGGCTGTAAATAAGTAAAGATTTCTCCCCAGATACTTCCGGCCGAGCGAGGCTCAGCTCGACGAGTACTGAGGAATACTAAACCTAAAGCGGTTGATATACATTGTGACACCTTCGAGCCGCGCGCCCGGTAGATGCACTCGGGTCGAAACCACGTATTCAATCATATTATAGAGCGCGGCTGCAGTGGCGTGCCTAGGGATTAAAATCAGGGCAAGCCGATATATTATTAGGATGATAAAATAACTTTCCCTTCCGTATCGCCTGGCAAGTGGCAAAGCAGCGACTACCGACTGCCGTTCGTTTAATTACCTTATCCTATGAAGTTGCTGTTTTACAATAAGTACTGGCCATTTGAAACGTAATGTATGTATGACTGGCAATAAATTTTAAATTCAAATGAATTTTATTTAACAAATATGGAATTCTATTTTCAAATTCAGTCATTTGTAATTAGTGTTTTGTTTCCAAGTACGTTAGTATGTTTTTCATCAATATGGACATGATGAAAATACGAGTAATTATGGAATACGAGTTCCATCGCGGTAGCCCGCACAAACGTCTCGCAACATTAATTATGTGTACGGAGTGAACACTACTAATGAACGCACGAATCGTTATTGGTTTAAAAACGTTACCGACATGCAAATTTTGAAAAAAATATTGTACCCCGTGGTCGCCCCAAAAATAAAATCAACAACGACGAATTAAAGGCGATATTGGAAGTTGACGATACTCAATCTACGGCTGAGTTAGCAGCAGCTTTCAACGTTAGCATCAAAACAATATTGGTAAATTTGCGTCAAATTGGCAAGGTATAAAAACTTGATAAGTGGGTGCCGCACGAACTGAACGATCGCCAGCACGACGAACGCGTTGAGGTATGCCTTGCGTTGCTTAACAGACACAGAAACGAAGGGATTTGAACCGTATTGTCACTTGCGATGAAAAATGGATTCTTTTTGATAAGCGTAAGCTGTCGTCATTTTGGTTAGAACTTTTTTTTTTTTGGCCTTGTGGCCGGCCTGACCGCAGCGATAGCACTGCAAGCTGCGGTCTTTTCCGGCGGTGCACCGTGCTCTGACATGCCCAATGTCGAAGCGCGAAGAAACGGTAGCACCGCAAGGCCCTGGGTTGCAGGCGCTTCACCCTCGCTGCCACCCACCCCAACAACAGACGCCCAGCGTCGGCGACTTTGTTCGCCGCCGCCACCGGGCACCGCACCCAGATCGCGCCGAGCCCGGAAGCGTCGTCGACGCGAATCTCACCCGTTCGCACGTCATCGGGCGGACATCTGCCGACTCGGGCGTCGGCCGCCACGATCTCGGCTGAGATCAACCTAACCTCTTTTTTTTTTTGTTTCCGGGGTGGAAAATCCTCATGGATGTCCGCCGCCCTGGGGCGGGCGGCGGGTTCTGTCAGTCTCTTACTGACTAAAAACCACCCCGGTGTTCCATCTCACACCTACGCCGGGGGTCGCGGGACCGTACGATCCTTCCGCATCCCCCGACTGGTGCCTGCCCGCTGCGGGCCTCCTCGGGTCTGGGGGGGAGTGAGGTATTTGACTCCCCCCGTGACGTTTAAGAGGGGCGCGCCTGGAACACTACGTGCCGCCACCTCGGGTCCTGATGTGTGGGGGGCGACGGACGTCACCAAGTCCGTCGCCCATGGACCCATTTAGGGGGGCTGGAAGAGGGCGTTGTCCGTACTCTGCCGACGCCCGGTGCGTCTGCTGTGGGCTGGGTGAGTGGACGAGATCTCCCTCTCCCTTTCCGCAGCCTCCTACTGCGAGGCGACTGTTTCGCAAAAGGAAACCACCGCGTCCCAGGACTCTCCGCTGCCGACCATCATTCAGGCGAGAATCCACACCATATAATTAATTATTATCTAATATTAGTAGATAAGATAGATAGTCCCGTCCTACGAGAGTCAATAAATTTTTATGTTCCTGATCAGTATATGCGTGGCGTTGTAAGACGGCAGCATAGACTCCTCTGCTACCCGCCTACATGGCGTGCTCCCCGAACCAACAACACACCCACTGCTAGAGCAATTAAGTTAATAAATGACTTTCTAAAGTATATTCCTGAGGCAGATCTATTTTTTGACTCTCGATCGACAATCACTAAACATGTGTATATTTATTTAAATATGAAGAAATAATTGTTTAGTTTCTAATTTTATGTATAAGGTTGTTTTTTGTTTACAAATTTTATGTTACTCCGTTTTAATTTTATAATTTTATTTATTTTTTAGTCTGAGAAGTTGTAATTAAAAGTCTAATGTAATTTTGTAGAATTAGCATAGATATAAGCGATTTGGTGTAAACTGTTAGCTTATATTTTATGAATAAATGAATAAATGGCGGCAAGTCGCTGCCTACTTCTGAGATGAGGGCACAGCGCGGCTCCTCCCAAGTGGCACATTCTGCCAGCGTATGCCGCGCCGTCCTCCTGGCAGTCGACGCAGTGGTGAAACCGGGCGTCCGGCTCCCTGTTTGTGCCACACAGGTACTTCCTGAAGCAACCATGCCCCGAGAGCACCTGCGTCGCCCGAAACGACAGGGAGCCGTGCCTCCTCCCGAGCCAGCGCTCGACCACCGGCCGGACCGCCTCGATAGTGACGAGGCCCGCGGTAGAGTGCGAGAGCCTGTCCCACCATTCTGCCACCAGGACCTCGCGAAGCTGAGACGGACGTAGCTCCATGTGTCGCTGCATCGGTCCCTCACCCCGCGCCCTCGCTTCCTCGCGCCACCGATGACAACGACGCGAGTACTTTCACCTCGAGGTCCCAGGGTGGGGATCCAGTCTGTACGCAAGACGCCTCGAAGGAGATCGTGCGATACCCCCTGATGACTCTGACGGCCATCGCTCTCTGCACCTTTCGCAAAACTGCGATGCTGCCGGCCGTCAGGTCAGAGGCCCACACCGGGGCCAAATACAGGGCCATGGATCACACGATCCCCACTTAGAGCTGCCTACAGGCGGCGCCCGGGCACCCAGATTAGGAAGCAGCGTTCGAGCGCGCCAGCCGCGCCCAGCAACTTGGGCGCCAGCCGTCAGGAGTGGGGCCCGAAGTCCCACCGGCTGTCGAGCACCAATCCTAGATACTTCATTTTCACTAGATACTTCATTCAGAGCCCCCCGACCACGATGTGTGAGCCGGGTGGTGGTGCCCGCCGGGGGCCATGCAACACCATGGCCTCCAACTTGCTGAGGGCCACTTTCAGGCCTAGGCGACGTATGCGGCCCACCACCTGTGAGACCGCAGCTGTCGCCAGCAACGCTACCGTGACCAGCGTGTCATCTTCATAATACGTGAGATCTACGCCCGGTTGGAGCCCGCCCCTCAGCACCCAGTCGTACCCGATGTTCCACAGGAGCGGGCCTAGGACCGAGCCATGCGGAACACCGCACGACATGCAGCGCTGGTTTCCACTATCACGTCCCACGTAGGTGACACACCTCTCCGACAGATAAGCCCCAACGATGTGGCGGAGGTAGGGAGGCACCCGATGATAGCGCAGTACCTCCCGAATACAACTCCAGGGCAGGGTGTTGAAAGTGTTGGAGATGTCCAAGGACACCGCCAACATCACCCCGCCCCGGAACACCGTTTCCTCCGCCAGGACTCTCACCCGCGACACAGTGTGGATGGTGGAGTGCCCATGCTGAAAACCAAACTGGCCGTCGTCCAGGTCCGGCCCCTCTCTGCACAAGTGGCCGACGAGGCGGGCTGCGATTATGCGCTCAAACAGCTTGCCTACCTCGTATAGCAGCACTATGGGCCAGTACGCGGACGGCGAGTCCGCTGGGCGCCCCGCCTTCCTGAACAGGAACAGACGACCAGATTTCCACAAAGTGGGAAACTGGCCCCGCTCAAGACACGCTGTATAGAATCCTCTCAGTTGGGGCTCAAGCTCCTTCAGAGCGAGGGCTAACACGCAGCCGTGAATACCGTCGGGCCCCGTGGCCACGTTCTTGGCCCGGAGCCGCATCACGGCTGCCCCCAGTTCTGCCGACGGACTACCATTTTTTTCGTGATTTGGACAATTTTCTACGTGATAAAAGTTTTCTTCTCAGGAGGCAGTACAAAATGCATTCACACAGTTTGTCGAATCTAGATCACGAGAGTTCTATCGCAAAGGCATAAATGACCTTCTTATTAGATGACAGCAATGTACAGTTAATGGTAATTATTTTGATTAAATAAATATGTTAAATTAAAAAAAAAACGAATTTCAATTTTTCAGTACAAGTCGGCAATTTCATACTTTAACCCCTAATATATCAAGAGCTTTAGGTTCCGCCATCGGAGCACAGAAGGCAGTTTGCATGTAACAGATATTTTCAAACGTTAATTTTAACAAAATGATAATTAATAATGTTGTAATAATGCGGCCGCCGCTCTCAATCATGTAGTCTAATCTGCAAGTCAGTTGAAAGGTTAGGCTTGACGACTAGTAACTAGTAAGTGTAAGTGTAAGTGTCGAATTTGATATGAACTGTTGCCGACTGTCCAGAGTATCTTTGATGGGTGTCAGCGCTAAAATAAGCAAATTACGACTACACGGCGGTAGCGACGGCCCGCGCAACCCAGCACATGCTCTCCTCACTCTAAACTTATTACGTGACACACTTGACACCGCCTAATCAGTGCAGGCTGTCGGTCTCCGGTCAGGAGAATCACACACGGCACGGTGCGCCGCCGCCGCGGTTGGCGGTGAATCGATAAATGATAAATGATTTTATTTCTGTAAGTAGGTTTGAACAAACACTTTTACATGTCAATCATATATTTTTTTTAAACAAACTCAAACGTCACATTCTCTTTTAAATTCCAGACAAAATCTTGGTCAGATCATGTGAAGGCTATGTAGATTTGTGTCTGAAATGGTCTTTTGAGGAAAGAACCACACATATTGAGTGGATCTGTCCAGTCAGTGCACGCATTTGTCAGTAACCGTGCAGCTCAACTCAGAACTTAAGGAGCTCAACGATTCGACGAAAAATACCAAAGAAAGGACATTTGGGTAGGCCGCATCAGCTACTCAAACTGCCAGAACATGATTAAAACTGAAACAAAAACACACATAGTCCTCACATTCATTCACAATAATTTAAAATAATATAATACTTTATACAGTAAATATTAGTGTCATTGTATATTATTATGTAAATAAGTATAGATACTTATAGCAAAGATTAATAGTAAAAATAGTTTGCAAAATAAAATAAATTAACATTGCCTGTGCTTTATTGGAGCAACTCAATCCGAAGCCTTTTTGTCCTCAATATAGTCTTTGACAGTATAATAGGCATTCTGGTATAGTTTCCTTTTATTAAAAAAATAATTGAATTTATTAAGGCTTAGTGCTTGAATGTGGCTAGGAAGTTTATTATAAAAACGTATACGTTGGCATCTAAACGAGCCACCTATTTTCTTGAGCCTGGTAGTAGGAACAACAAAGTGTTTGTTCCTAGTATTTAAATTATGGATATATAATTATAAATTGTAAATCATAAATATACTGAGAAAGCACAGTCATTATATTAATGCCTTTAAATTTGTCTCTGAGGGAGAGTCTGGGACTTAATTTATAAATTGAACGAAATGCCCTTTTTCGTAAAACAAAAATCGTCTGAATATCGGCGGCATTACCCCACAACAGAATACCGTACGACATTACACTATGAAAATAACTAAAGTATACTAAACGGGCTGTCTCTAAATCAGTTAAACCACGAATTTTCCTAACGGGCGTATGCTGCAGAGCTAACCTTCTTTGACAATTTATCTATATGGGGGCCCCATTGAAGCTTGGCATCCAAAGTTATGCCTAAGAATAACTGTGGTATTTTCGGGTTTCAACTCTTCGCCCTTTATGAGAATACTTGTTTCTACTTGTCTAACATGAGGTATCGTAAACTTAATACATTTCGTTTTTTTCTCGTTAAGAAGAAGGTTATTAACATTAAACCAGTTAACTACTTTTGCGAGGGCACTATTTACATTGTCAGTAACCAGCTGCTGACGTTTGAGTTTAAATAAAAGTGAAGTGTCGTCTGCAAACAGCACTATATCATGTTTATCCTTTATGAGGCAAGTCATTTATAAATAAGAAATAAAAATGGACCTAGAATTGAGCCTTGAGGGACCTCCATTCTTACTACTGATCCGGGAGATCTTTTCCCGTTAACATCAACTCTCTGAATCCTATCACTTAAGTATGAAGTAAGAAGATCCAGAGAGGCGTTCCGGATTCCGTAGTGGTGCAGTTTCCTGATTAATGTTTCATGAAGAACACAATCGAATGCCTTGGACAAATCGCAAAAGATGCCCAACGCATCGCATTTGTCCTCCCATGCATTATATACATGCCCTAAAAGTTCAACTCCGGCATCAGTAGTTGAACGTCCCCTTGTAAAACCGAACTGTTTGTTGTGCAGTAATTTATGTACATTAAAAAATCTTTGCAATTGATTTAAAATAAGTTTTTCAAAAATGTTACTAAATGTAGGTAGCACTGAATTAGGTCTATAATTAGTAGGGTCTGATTAACCGATTGGTCTACCCGATTTAAACAACGGTATTATTTTACTGTTTTTCATAAGATCAGGAAACTCACCACGGTCAATACAATTATTATTATTAAAAATAACAGCTAAAGTAGGTGCTACAATATTAATAATTGACTTAGCAACGTCCACAGAATTACCCTATAAATCTGCAGTCTTTTTGACATTTAACGTGTGAAAGGTTTTAATTATATCTTTAAAAGTGACATATTCGAAATGAAATTCAGAATCACACTGGAATGTTTTCTTTAAGTAAAGACTCTGCAGCAGTGGGTGAAGAGTTAAGAGATTTAGTAGTCGATGCGGGAATCTCTGCAAAGAAATTTTCAAAGGCCGCGGCGACTTGAGAATCAGATTTAAATATATTGTCATCAATAGCAAGGCTGTAGTCACTACATCGGTTGCATGACCTTCCCGTTTCGCTATTAATGATACTCCATGTCATTTTTATTACATTACTACTATTTTTAATTTTTGAACTCAAATAACGTGATTTGGCCATACTACAAACTTTTTTAAATAATTTAGAATAATTCTTAACATATAAATTAAATTCAGCAGTGTTTTTACAAGTTCGTTCATCATACAATTCATAAAGTCGTTTTCTACTTGTACGAGTATGTATACCAATGGTGGCCCAGTCACTGAAGGAAGCGTTACTATTAACCGAGAACGTCTTTGGAATGAACGTGTTATTGAATAGTGTGCAATACATATTAAAAAAATCATTATAATGTTGAGGGTCATCATTAGTCACCAAAAATGGTAATTTACTTAAAAGTTTAGATTTAAATGTATCCAAGCGATTAGTCGTTTATGGGTTAACAGTGATATCTTTATTAGTAACTTTTTTGAAATAGTTATTAATTGTCCGCAATGATCTGAGTCTATTAAATTAATAATTTCTTTGTGAGTTGGTATAACATCTGTATAAATGTTATCTAGGCATGTGGCACTAGTGGGAGTTATTCTAGTTGGGTAATCGAAAGGAAAATCCATTTTCAAGAACGTACGGTCGGGCGGTGTAGGTACGTGTGTGAGGCATCAACGGATTACATACATGCCAATGCGACGTAAGATCCGCTTCACCACAAAGCGTGGCGGCGCGGCGCGCGGTGCCGTGTGTGTATCGCCTTAGATAGGTCATATACCTACCCAGCCGGACAGCCAAGTGCTCGCTCGGCCGCAAGTATGGTTTCTGGAAAGAAATCTTTACTTCTTTACAGCCCAGTTCGATGAGATGTATCCAGAACCTTCTTTTCCTTTTTTTATGTTTTTTGAGTTTTATATACATGTAATAAGCAACAACTATTACTACTACACTACTAACTACTGTACTATATACTATAGCTATGTAATCTGCAGCTTGGCACAGCAACAACACAACTGAGCCGCCCCGGGCCCATGACGTGTCCTCCGGGTGGTTTGCCGTATCATGTAAAAGCTCACACGATTATTCCTCTGCGCGTGCTTAACGCTATAGCGTTGGAGCGAGATCGCAACTGGAGCATCAGAGATACCCTGGAAATATTTTTTTCGATTCATAGGCTTACGTTTGATTGAAAGCCAGGATAAAAAAGGAAGGAATGCTCCTACGCGGCTGAGATACGAAATAATACAAAGAATTAAAATACTACATATATGTGAGCCCGTGTCCGCACGCGCGGCTGCATGCGCTAATACTAAATCAGCCTAGGCGCGCTTGCGCACTGGTTGCGCTACGAACTGCGGGCTACCTGCTATGCGCGTAGCGCAGCTGGTAGCCTAGTTACGCACGTACATTGACGAACAGTTTTTCATAAATTGATGCACAACTTTGAACGATTTTGATTCATATGGTCTGATAGAAGTTGAATTTAAAAGTAATTTGATTGAAGTAAGTAAGTAAGTCGATTTGAAACTCAACAAAATAAACAAAATATACCCAGTGCCGTAAAATAAACCGATCGACGCGCGTTTATGCGATCGTCGCGATAACGATGACAGTGGTCAAGATTTAAAACAAATCAATACATTCTCGGACCAATCAAAATCAAAAGTCATTTATTTAAACAAGGCTGAGAATCAACACTTTTTGAACTTCAAAATTACTTAAGACAGTCCCCCAAAACGCCCGCTCTTCACCACTTCCTAGTGCTGTAGCTGGGAAGAAAAATCGGCGCAACAAACTCCCCAGCAGCTCAGCTGTCTGTTCAGTAAGAAGAACTATACAGTAGTAAGTAATTAACCTTACGAAACAAAACATTAAATTTAATTTAATGATTTGCCATAATGTCAGCTAGCACACGCCAATATCAATATTGAAAAATATACTCACTCAAGCAAGAATAATAATAAAAAATAAAAAACGTAAACAGAACTAAATACATAATAAAAGCCTCCAGGCATAAAGCGCGTGCCCGTTTACATTTGAAATTCTGCACTATGTTTATATAGCTGTAACTTGAAGTCACAAATGATAAAGGGGGACCTTGGAAGTAAAATAAAGAAACAGCTACTTACAATAACAATAACAAAACCATAGTCAGCCAGATGACCTGTCACCAAAAGCAGCACCAATTCACGAGCATAACGCAAATATCAGCCATTACCCCCTCGCCATATTTGAGGGAAGGAGGCAACCCGACCCCCGACGTTACCGGAAGCATTGACATCTAAGGGAGCATGACAAACTTGCTGCCCGTTGCTCAAAAGAATAATATGATACATTTTCGAGGTCAATACCTAACCATATATTGCAATACAACTCATTGAAACACATCGAAATGAGTAGATTATGTCAATAATAAATTGTGATGCTACCGTGAGAATACCAATATCTTTAAAAAAAATCTCTCAGGGTAACTCTAGTACCTAGCTGGTAAATTGCTCGAACTGCTCGTTTTTGAAGAACTAAAATATTTTCAATATAACACTATGAAATACATAACGCTATGAAAAGAACTAAAATAGACTAGCTGAGCTACGTCAGTCAAGTGTATTGTCTGACTTTCCTGACGGCGTAGGCGGCCGAACTGAGCCTTCCCGCTAGGGGTTTGATATATGTGATCCCACTGAAGCTTGACATCAACTGCATGATGTTGGGTCCTGGATTTCTAACATTCGATAAGGCGAACTTTACACATTCCGTTTTCTTGGCATTGAGAACTGGGTTATTTGTGGTAAACCAATCCGTAACCATTGACAGTGCACTGTTTACGTTGTCAAAATCTTGTCTATGCCTGTCTTCTTTAAAGATAAGAGAGGTATCATCAGCAAATAGTATAACGTCACAGACACTCTTTAAAAATAATGGTAAGTCATTGATATACACCAAGAATAAGAATGAACCCAGTATTGAGCCTTGAGGTACACCTAACTGAACTGGTAGCCCGGATTATTTCACACCATTAACATCCACACATTGCATTGGTGCCTATTATGCAAATATGGATTTAATACGTTGAGAGCTTTGCTTTGAATACTGTAATGAATTAGATTACGCAAAAGCGTATCATGGTGCACGCAATAAAAACTTTGGAGAGATCACAGAAAACTCCATAGCATTTTGCGAGTTCTACCATGCGTTAAATATGTGTTTCAGCAGAGCAACACCCGCATCTGTAGTCGAACGACCTTTTGTAAAGCCATATTGTTCATCATGAAGGAGGCAATTTAAATTAAAATGTCTTAGCAATAATTATCCTACCTATAATGTATCAGTAAAACATAATGTGTCAAGGTCTATACAGATAAATATATCACAGTATTATTGTCTTGTGTCACTATCGTCTTGCCAAAAGATAGCGCCCATTTTAACACAAAATTCAAGTGTCTTGTTTTTACATAAAGCATAAATTCAAATACATGGAAAGTAAACGGTTAGTAGTTCTAAAATAACACTCGATGATGTTTGAAAGATCGACGGACGACATTACGGCCACGAGTCGTAGCAGCGTAGCGTGGTCGTAGCACACGATGTACTTACAAGCTCGTAGCTGACGTAGCGCTCGACCGAGCGGAGCACGGTCGTGTCGGAATAATATGTGGTATCATATAAAATTATACATCGTACGATTTAATTATTTTTTTAAACTGTAGCAGTATTTCAAGACGCACAACCAATTTGAAAGAAACCTGTAATCTGTGAGTCGGTCTAAATAAATACAAAACTTATCTTACTTTCACCAAAAATATTATGATAACAGAGTTATAAACTGTACTTGAGAGTATTTCCTTAGAAAGTCTGGCAAACGAAAGTCGAGACTGAAAAAGCGCGGCAAATTTCAGCATAAATGAAACTCAAAGCATATATTTTAATTAAACCATTTACAGGCACTTTTGAATTGTGAAGTGGTCGGTCAGTTAGAAATACATATGAAGCTAGGTGCCCATTCCAAAGCGTAGTTTGTACCTACGGAGAAGAACAATAATATCAATATCAGCATAGCAACCCTAAAATTAGTATGGCATACATACCTGGAATAACCTAATTTGATACTTTAGAATTATTTGTTTTTGTTGAAATACAGGAATATTTGTACATTACTACTTGACAGCATGTGGACAGGTTCAAAAATGGGAACGAACCTACCTAGGCGACCTCTTATCAAAATAAACCTACCTCTAAGTTTATTTATATTCAAAGAAAGAAAGAAATTTTATTTGCTCAAACATGTGTATACATACAGAATTAAAATCAATACATGCATGCTTGATCTTCGAAAAAATAAGTGGCTCACGACATGTCTGCCATTTCTCATGGCGTGCAAATATATTTGTACAATTATTAATACTGAATTAATGATTTTTAACTAATATACTTATACATATTATATCTATTATTATTCATTGTATTTACATTATCCAATTATTATTATTTATTTTCCTTGTCCAATATTGCAGATTACATCAATCATAATAAAGATTTATATTACTTTTAATAGACATTCATTTATTTTTAATAAAGGTCCACAAATTACTACTAAAGACCATAACTACTATACCTAATGTTAGTTACATTTATTTATTTATAATAATCACCATGTGTCGTTTAAAAATTCTGCAATACTATAATATGCTTTTTGTGCCAAAAACAATTTCATTGCGTGTTTAAGTTTAGGTATACGATATTTAGTGAAATAATTTTTACAGCTATCAGTAGTTTTAAGTTTAAACATAGATCTTACCCAGTACTTCTGTATTTTAAAGATGATTCCTATCGGTAGAGTTCCCCCAGAAGATAACACCATATCTAATGACGGATTCAACTAAACCATAGTAGGCCGTTAATAGCGCTTCTATATTTAGAGTACGTGATAATTTATATAATGCATATGCACCACTACTTATTCTTTTGGCTTGAGCCTCAATATGCGCTTTCCAATTTAAGTTTCTGTCAATTGTTAGGCCTTAGAATTTTGTGGTATTAGCTATCTGTATTTAATGATAATGTCTTCTTTCAGTAAAATGTTCCATCTACGATATTCTAGGTACTTTTCCTCCATGTGGCATCCGTGGGACGTCCTGTAGATATCAAGAACTATTTAAACTGCATTCATAGATATTTAAATAATTACATGGTTGAACCGGAAATCGAACCCGTTACATGAGAAAAATAATCACCCTGTAGCTTTATCATACCAACGAAAGGCTTCATCATAAGGATTATTTTTTACAAAATAACATAGTGTCACAAATAAAAGGAAGACCATGAATCTTAACATTTGATGTGAAATTTTGTTCAGAAAAATGAAAAGCTGACATTGCCGTAAGGACTTAAATAAATGATAAATGATTTTATTTCTGTAAGTAGGTTTTTACAAACACTTTTACACGTCAATCATATGTTAACTAGATGAGGTCGGCGTTTCCTATCTGACTACTCTGAGACGAAAGGCCGAAACAAACTCAGAGGTCACAGTCTCTTTTAAAGTCCAGACAGAATCTTGGTCAGATCATGTGAAGGCTATGTAGATCGGTGTCTGAAATGGTCTTTTGAGGAAAGAACCACACAGATTGAGTGGATCTGTCCAGTCAGTGCACGCAATTGTCAGCAATCGTGCAGCTCAACTCAGAACTTAAGGAGCTCAACGATTCGACGAACAATACCAAAGAAAGGAGGAGGAGTAGGCCGCACAAGTTACTCAAACTGCCAGATCATGATTACACTAAGAGAGATAAATACAAAAAAAAAGCAATGACCAACATAGTTCTCACATTCACAATAGTTAAAATAATAGCATAATACTTTACAAAGTAAATACTCTTGTCATAGTATATATAAAATTCATTAATGTCAATGTGTATATAAAAATCCGGACATAATCATTGAGGACTTTTGAGAAAAGAACCAAACAGATTGAGTGGACCTGTCCAGACAGTGCATACAACTGACATTATCATAAGTACCTATTACTAATAAATGTACCCACTTGAGAAGTACGCATCATTTCCCTTTTATAATTTAAGTGCATGATAAAATGATACTTAAAGAGATACGTAAAATAATAATTAGTAGTTACCTGGTTGTATGCAACAAATCGAAATAATCAAAAGAGTGCGACTTTGTATTCAACAGGAAGGGACTCATTTTGAGCATTTGATAAATTCATTAATTTTGTATTAAACATGTTAAAATTCATGGTCTTTCTTTTATTTTTGACACTATGTTATATAGCAAAAAATAATCCTTATGATGAAGCCTTTCGATTGGTATGATAAAGTTCGATTTCCGGTTCAACCATGTAATTATTTAAATATCAATGAATGCAGTTTAAATTGTTTTTTAAATTCAAATAATGTCTTCTTTCAGTAAAATGTTCCATCTACAATATTCAAGATACTTTCCCTCCATGTGGCATATACGTGGGACGCCCTGTATATTGCTGTAAATTCCAGTACTATTTCATAGTATTAAAATGGCTAGCAGTTTGTAGCGATAATTATTCACTACTCACCGACTATCATAGTATTTAACAATAAATGGTTAACCTATTTAAGTTCGGGCTGAAATTACCCTCTTACACGTTTGCTTCAAAGTTTGGCGTCACATGCAGTAACGCTTCTGTGTGGTGTGTCGAGGTTCAACGCCAAGGCTGCTTAAGTTGTACTCGGAACCTAACATCTTCCTGAGTTGTGTAACCACTTATTCTATGCCATGTACACGAGGACAAACAGTTGATCCGCCGCTCAAGTTACAATTGTGGAGACCATTATTTTCTTCCTTTATAACCTTAACCTATCACTTATTTCTAATTAATATAGACATCTTTATATCATCTAATGGAATCATCTTAAATCATCATAAGGATTTATCCTATGTAATCATAAGGATTCTTGTTAAGGAATCATCATAAGGACCAGCTTGTCTAATGTTTTATTCTAGGGCTGGTGTGAAATCATGCTACCTAATGATTCGAACCAAAGAGACGTGTCTCGACATTTCGAAAAATCTGTTTGCTTCGTTTGAATAAAAATACGACCTAAGGTTATATGAAGCTACCTGAATTTAAATAAAACAACAATATTCTATAACCGTTAATACTAGTACAGTACGACACATCTTATAATATGTAGCATCGTAAAACCGATCACTTCCGATTTACACAACCAATAGAAATCGCTCACTATCGCGCCATTCAATGCTATTCGCGCTATATATTCCCGCCTCAGTTCAACTAGAGACAGCGTTGAGAATGCACGTGAGTGAATCATTCCGTACACTTCGTGACAATTTAATAGGAAAGTGAATAATATATTTTTTATTGCTGTTGTTTTTTCATGATGACTTCGTTGAAACGTTGTAAGCCGTATAATAGTCAAAGTCGTGAAATAATTTTTAATGTTTATCAATTTATGAGTCGAGAGGCTACGGAGTCTAAAAATAGGGTTTTTGGGAATGATCACTTTCAAAACCTTCAAGAGCGAACTGCGAAGGCAACCGGTGTGTCACGTAGAACAATAAGTGCTGTTTTGAAAGAGCATGACAATGCCTTGGCTTCGACTAGGTCAACTCGTGCAACTTTTAGTTCGCCTAAAAAGTCCAGAAAAAAGAAAGAACATCGAGCAAATTTAGACGGTTTTGATTATGATGTCATTAGAAGGACGATGTATGACTTTCATGTCACTGAAAAAAGGTTGCCTACAATAAAATCTTTGTTAACCAAATTACAGGAAGATATAAATTTCACAGGCAGTCGAGAAACTTTGCGCAGAATATTGCTTGAACTGGGTTTCAAATTCAAGAAAATGGAAAATAATAGATCTTTACTGGCCGAGAAAGATGAAGTAAGACTTCAGCGGATTAAGTATCTTCGACAGATACAAAACTTTAGAAGTGAAGGTCGGGATATAGTTTATACTGACGAGACTTACATACACGCCACACATACAAAGGAAAGTAGTTGGACGGATAGTTCTAAGAAAGGCTTAAAAAACCGATATCTAAAGGTGAAAGATTAATTATTGTCCACGCTGGTGGCTCAAGAGGTTTTGTACCTGGCGCTCTCTTGGTTTATAAATCTTCTCAAAGTACTGGCGATTATCACCACGAGATGAATAAAGAAAATTACGAAAAATGGTTAAAACAACATCTCATTCCGAATCTACGACCTAATACTGTTGTGGTCGTAGATAACGCTTCTTACCATAACACACAGATAGACAATGCACCGAATTCCAATTCTCTAAAAGCATCCATGCAATCTTGGCTTACATCTAAAAATATACCCTTTGCGTCAAATCTGCTGAAACCAGAATTGTATGAAATAATTAAACGCCACAAATCTGAACACATTAAATACTCAATTGACCAAATAATGGCGGAACATGGTCATTCTGTTTTACGGTTACCTCCTTATCATCCAGATTTTAACCCAATCGAGAATATTTGGGCCCAAGTGAAAGGCCACGTTAGTTCTAAAAATGTCTCGATGAATCTAACGAAAGTAAAAGAACTATTAATGGAAAAATTCGAATCTATTGGCGTATCCGAATGGGAAAAGTAGTCGATCACGCGATAAAATGCGAAAAAGAGCATATGCGACACGAGGATAGAACAGACCGATATTTGGATCAGTTCATCATAAATTTAAATGACTCATCATCAGACAGCGACGAATAGTTTAACGACTACAATGGAGCTGTTGAGACTGAGGATATAAGTATGGATGTCGAAGGTGTATTCGAATAAGAATAAACAATTTTAATAATATCTGGTGTCGTTCAAAGCCATATTTTTTTTAATGTATTATTCCATTTATTGCATGCCCTTAATAAATTATAATTGAAGTTTTTAACAATAAACATCTCTAAAAGTTTGATTTGTGATATTCATCATTCTAGCCTTGTATCCTTCAAATCGAATCTAAAAAACAAAGACTTTATTTAAGTGATCATTTATTTTGAAAGCTAGTAATGTACAGCGTGGCGCTGCTATGGTGACCTTAATTTAACACACATATACGTTTTCACATTTTCGTTTCATGACAATTTTTTATTTCCATTAAACGTTATTATTTACAGATTTATTAAAGAATTTAGGAAATAGCATCTTAGAGCAACCTGTACTTAAAGAACTGTCGCGCAGCGGTCATTTCCCTCGGTCACGGATCATAACTTCGCATCAATGAAATTAAAACGAATAAGCAATACTATTAGGATGAAACAAATGCATAGAGTAGGCGAATTTAAGGAAATTTCCTTTGTTGGCGAGCAGCGCAGGCGACGCGCGCTCTCCCTTCCACCCACCCGCCGCACCGAACACGAATTCTTTTTTTGCTTTTCTAGTGCTAGTCGAACCCGTGTCCTTGACGCACTTATTTATACTAGTGCGCATAATTACGTCGCGAAAAAGACTCTTAGCTATTGTTTTATTTATTTCTTTTTGTGTAATTAGGATAGTAATTAGATCATGGTACTGCGATAAAGACACTTTGATTGGTTTTCGTTTTCTTATCTAGTAGGTACGTTTACACCTCTTGCGATACGGACGCATTTATTTGTGCTATTAGTGCTTGTGTAAACTTATGATCGTGATGGCAGTGATTAGTGATGACAGTTATTACTAATAGTAACAAGAGAGGGTGATGTGATAAGTGTTTGTACCACTTGCGCCGCTCGGTTTCTTTGATAATATGCCGTCAAAGAATCGGACCGATCACGAGTAGGTACAGACGCCAGCACATCAAGCTACTACAATCTGTCAAATTTCTTTAATAGATTTTCAACTTTATCGCTAAAGCATTAAGGTTCAAGGTTGATTGGGAAAATTTGACAGTTTCGGGTAGCTTGACCTGCTGGCGTCTGTACAAGACGCGATGCGCGCGGTTGCCAGCCCGCGAACCGACATATTGCCGCTCCGAGTTAACGTAAGCGAGCTAGGTAAGTAATTTCATGAATGAATTTTTGCAAGGGTGATCCCAATTTTAATGACTTTTTTATTATTTAGTTTGTTTGAAAAATTTTTTTTTTCAGTTTACGTATTATTTTAACCTATCAATATTTATATGGTTAATGGGCACTAGCCCTACCCGTGTATTAAATTAAAGTCACCATTGCAGCGCCACATTGTATATCTATGCATCAATTTCACGAATGTGTTTTGTTATATGACTTTACAAGTTATGGAGTTTGCATAAAGATCATTTTCTCCTAAAGCAATAATAAAGATTAGTGATTTTGAAGGCGCACTCAGTTCGGATGTGATCGGTTTTACGAATTTTGCCGATGCTACATCTAAGTTGTGTCGTACTGTAACAGATTGTGCTTATATGCTATCTCATTATTGTTCTCAGTATGCTATGTTAGTGTTATTAGTATTACTTAATTCAATTCAGTTTAACATAAACCTATACTTATTTTGTGTTTTTCCTAGCTCAATGGGCAGTCCACTCTGCCAACAATCATTCTCAGGATGCTGTTCCGAGTGCTACGCAAGCGTTGCAGTAAGGAAGCTATAATTAAACTTTCTAAATTATTTTCTGTAATTCTGTCCCTTTCTTTATATTTATTTGCAACATGAATGACATGGCCAGTCATTTTCTTCCAGTCCTCGGGAGTTATGGTTTCAAACGTCTCTTTGATTACTTGCTTGATCGCGACGATAGGTCGTGGTATAGTAAAATTAAAGCAAGAGTGGACTGTATAACAAGTATAATAAGAAATGCTGAATAACAAAGGTCGATTTAAAATGGAAACAAGAAATTAACAAAAGACGTTAATAAAATGCGCAAGCGCAGCCGTGCGTGGAGGCGTGCTACAACTGACTTGTGTGGTGCGGGACCTGCGCTCGGCCGTCGGCCGGCTGATACCCCGCTGTCCCCGCACTCCTCGTTCACTGCCGCCATCGCGCGGCAATGTTGAGAGGAGCGGTCTCAACATTGCTCTAACTCTAGTGCAGTCAGGGCAATATTTTTACTTGCCACTTTACGATTAGCCAAACTCCATAGGTACCAGCTCAATGGCATTTAGATCGCAGTAGTAAGGAGGAAGTCGCAATACCTCATGCCCATTCTGCTTCAGAAGTTCATCAGCTTCATATAGGTACTGGTTATGGCGTGTTTCGTTTTATAAAACATAGCAGCTCCACTTTTGTGTCATATTCTTCAAATAGAATATCATTCACAGTAAGCCATTCTCTTATCTAGTTTTTGTTATTTTGTAATGTAGGAGCTTTATTTACAATGATTGAATGGTAACTGGCGTAATCCATCTCTATTTCACTCGGCTCATTTATATTAGGCATGAGCTTTTCTCTTAACCATTTATTAAAGTTTGCGAAATTCATATCGTGGTAGTTAGTCCGCTGTTTTCGATTTAGCACTAAAGAGTAACAATAAGTTTGGCACAGGGCCTTTCTCCGATCCAGCATGTACAATTATGTACCTTTGCTAAAGAGTAACAATGAGTTTGGCACAGGGCCTTTCTCCGATCCAGCATGTACAATTATGTACCTTTGCTAAAGAGTAACAATGAGTTTGGCACAGGGCCTTTCTCCGATCCAGCATGTACAATTATGTACCTTTGCTAAAGAGTAACAATGAGTTTGGCACAGGGCCTTTCTCCGATCCAGCATGTACAATTATGTACCTTTGCTAAAGAGTAACAATGAGTTTGGCACAGGGCCTTTCTCCGATCCAGCATGTACAATTATGTACCTTTGCTAAAGAGTAACAATGAGTTTGGCACAGGGCCTTTCTCCGATCCAGCATGTACAATTATGTACCTTTGCTAAAGAGTAACAATGAGTTTGGCACAGGGCCTTTCTCCGATCCAGCATGTACAATTATGTACCTTTGCTAAAGAGTAACAATGAGTTTGGCACAGGGCCTTTCTCCGATCCAGCATGTACAATTATGTACCTTTGCTAAAGAGTAACAATGAGTTTGGCACAGGGCCTTTCTCCGATCCAGCATGTACAATTATGTACCTTTGCTAAAGAGTAACAATGAGTTTGGCACAGGGCCTTTCTCCGATCCAGCATGTACAATTATGTACCTTTGCTAAAGAGTAACAATGAGTTTGGCACAGGGCCTTTCTCCGATCCAGCATGTACAATTATGTACCTTTGCTAAAGAGTAACAATGAGTTTGGCACAGGGCCTTTCTCCGATCCAGCATGTACAATTATGTACCTTTGCCCTGTTGAAACATTTTCAATCGCAACACTTCTAGATGGACCTTGCCTAGACTACTTGGGCGTGTAGTTTTTATGAACTTAGGTTGCATCTAAATAAATGATTGCCTTTCCCTCCCTACGTTTCAAAGCCATAGTTCTTAAAATCCTATGTCTCCGGACAGATATTTCAATACTCAATACTCAATTCTTTCTTTTTCATAATTACTTTTCATAATTATTATTAGTTTTACACTTACATACATTTCATAATTAGTTACATACAGTATTATAGATCGGCTTTATATCCTAGTTTGGTTTAGATCGTAGACAGAGGTTTTCTCTGTCTACGGTTTAGATAAACCAATGACTAAAGAATAAGAGATAAACTGATTATTTATGGTTCTGCCTTCTATATTTGGTGCGTCAGTTAAGAGTCAACGAGTCAACAGTCATCAAAAGTCAGGAGCGTTGGTGCCAATGACTAAAGACTAAGTTTAGTCATTGGTTGGTGCTCAGTGCTCAGTGCACTGACCTCTATTAAAGCGTACTCTAATAGAGGTCAGTGGCTCAGTGTCAAGTATACAAAGTTCTCCGTTTCTCTATGACCAAACGCGAATGACAAATATCTGTCGAAGTACGGATTAGGAGGTGGTCACGTAATACAAGAGAAAATAACGTTAATTATAAACTACGATAGTAAATAAGAGTACCTACTTAATTTCGCCATGCTGGATTAAATGATCAGTAATAGGTCGTCAGCGATATCACCTTATTGTTTCCCTATAAATCACAATACCAATCAATCTGTAAGAACAATATTATGGAAAAGTCCGTAATTACGATTTGCCCACTATTACCAAAGATTAAAGACTTACGAAATACTGCACGTATTACGAGTTTCACGTAATCACGTCAGGCACAGCTCCTCACAGCGCGACATCAGTTCGTTTTAATATCAACTTAGGGCGGCCAGATGCGACACTAGCATTGTGAATCGATATTAGAAATCGGATATTTTATTCGTTTCTTTAGTATTTGTAGAAAACATTGCATCTTAACCGACGTAAAATATTGCCTTTCGACTAATGGCTGGTATAAGTGGCAGTCATAAAATATAAATGGAATGGGTCTTTAGGAGGTTCAATATTGTTTTACAATTTCAACGAAATAGGATATTTTCTTATTCATTGGTAACGTGTCAAGCTGACAGACCACAACACTAGATTGAATGTGTTTCTAAGTGGCCTGATATCGTGTGACAATTATGATAGTACTTTGTAATATAATATTTTGATAATAAATAGGAATAGGTGACATTCAGTCACATTACGAGTATGTCTAAAAATATTGCGTATGTTTGATCGAATGAAGGAATATTCACGTTCTGTTTTTTTCCGTTGATAAGTTGCTATTAAAACTGAGAAATGGTTACAAGTAATGAATGTGTATACAATAATTTATAGTGATGTAAAAATGTGTTGATAAGTAAAATACTTTAAAACTTGCTGTCTTGGAGTTTCTTCTTGAAGATTTCGTTTCGGATCAGACAACTGTTTTGTTAACGGAATAAAATGCCTAGCATAAAACTAATTATTAATCATTGAAATAAATGCTTAGTCTTGTTTTTCTTCATAATAAGTATCCTTTCCCTACACACCATATTCATAGGAAGAAAGAAAGAAAGAAAAATTGATTTATTTGTCACAGAAACACGTAAGGAAAGTAAGGAAGAAAGTTAGGAAGTTAGGAAGGAAGTTAGCGCATAGGAAGTTTCATACGCGGTAAATGACTAGTTAACATTCTGGCACTCAAAGCTTGCTAGTTAAGAGGATATCAATACTTATACTTACATATGTTTTCATCCCCTTTCTAACACACGCGTTGTGCGACCATTTTTATTAGAGGTTCGAACAAAACCTCTGAAGTGTAGTAAACACATTATTGTTGTACTATTATCTTGGGTCGTGTGGTTGTATCATGGTAAAAGTGTTATTATATTCTATGCCGTAGTTCTGCTGATTGTCGAGTGTTGTCCGCCTCGTGAGTCGTGACGCCATACAAGCAGGGTGGCAGGCGGCGCGCGGCGGGCGGCCTGTGCGCGCATTCACATGTATTGTAGTTAAAAGGGTAAGGGGCATTACGTTTATATGAAAACTGTCATTCCTTGGCTTAAACTTGCAACACAAATTTACAAGCCGTCGTTCACAGGATACCTGTCGTCTGTGCAAGTGCCTCGCCGTGCGCTTGTACCCGCTCCGTGTACAAGTTATCTGGCAAGTAATTAGGATCGAAAAAATTGATTTTTCAAAACTTCCCCTAAATGTGTAGAAGGAGGTATAGAAATTAACTGAGGAAAGCCAAAGCAGGCGAAGTCACTGGCAAATTGTTAGTTTGATGACAAACAACATATTATAATATGTATATTCGCAGCACTACTTGGTATACTCACTCGTTTGTCTTTCAATTGTTACAGATCACACCAATGAGTCTCCACCGGGTCGATACATCAGTAAGTACCGAGACCATTAACATTACCCAACTTAGTTGAGAGCGACAGCGAGCGAGTCAACGGCGGCGGCGACCCGCAATACTGATTACTCTTACCCGCTGTCTTAATAGCTAGCTCTCGTCACGAACAAAAGGTCGCGTCGCGCGTCGGTCGGTCGGTTGATCGGTTTCTATTAGGACAGCGCCTTACATAATTCTTTCTTCTTATTTCACTTGTCGTGCCCTACGCGGTGAGTCTGAGTCCATAATATTAAGGATGCATGTACCGTGGTACCTACGAGTATGTGAATGATACTTAGTGATTTTGTGAGATGACGGACGACAGTTGAGTACTTAACTATTGTTTTTATTAACTGTCCAAAACCACTTGTATGCCACACGCTACGACCCACTGCACGGTGCAGCTGTGCAGATGCTCCTGCGGCGGCGGCGGCCGACCCACCCGGCCACATCGGTCCGGTTCACAGGACGGTACACTGAACAATTGTTTTCTGTTTATGCTCCGGTCGCCTGCACAGGTTTAAAGACCGCCTATTGCAGATCTTTACCAATACACGCTCCGGCTTTCCTGCGCGTGAGCTGCGCATCACTGCACAGTACACAGATAGACCTCTGCGGTACACCGGAGTGGCTGGCCACTATTTACTTACATTTGATTTGTTAGCTTCACAATTATATGTATTTATTGTAAAAGGTATCATTTGTTTTTTTTAACATGTGTGACTTATATATAGGTACTTAAATATAGACATATATAGGTAAATATATCTATGTATTTGTCAAAACAAATCCACACCGATTTAAACGATTAGATGAAGTAGTCCCACGTAACAGGCGCGACAACAGTAGGATATGCTCTCATACTGCGAGAGCATCCCTCATGCGCAAAAGTATTGTCTGTATGGCTCCTATGATATTTAATAAATTGCCTAAAAGTTGGAGAGAACTGCCTTTGTCACTTTTCAAAAATAAGCTGAGAATTTTTTTTGTTAATAAAGTGTATTACTTACAATGTTTTAGATTTTTTGAATGAAAAGGAATTCTCCATTCCGACTTCTAATATACAGAGTTGATACGACAGAGGGGCTTTCCTTTAAACTGCCTGTACAGGGTACCATTTTCAAGCTCTGTACCAAAAATCAATTAATTATGAGCAGTAGTTTAGTCGCAAATGATTTTGTAAGATTTTGCCCCGTTTGAACACGTTGTATCTTTCGTAACAGCTGATTATGTCTGACGCAAGTCACAAGTACAGCCAAATATTTTGGCTACAAAGATGGCAATGCAAACAAGGAAGCAATAAATACACACACACACTTGCACTTTCATTTGCAACAGGGTGGTTGCGTTATACTCTGATTTGTAAGCTATTTAGTTTGTTTGAAAAAAGAAATTCTCTTTGGTGCTTTTTATTTTTATACCATATCGAATTAATACTAAACACGTATAGTACCTATACGTAGTGTCATTTAATGCCCCTCTGTCATATCAACTCTGTATATGGTTAAACATAACAATTTAAAAATGTGAATTTAAAATCAATTGACTTTTGAATGATAAATTGATAATATTTGACTGCATAATAATGAATATACTGGACATAATATTTTAATATCTGCACATCAATTATTATTTATTTCTTGTTTATTTTGTAATGAAATTTAAAATTACTTTAAGTTATGTAAATGCAATTAAATGTAATTTTTATATATTTTTTCGTACCACTTGCTCAAAAAAGTGACATTCTATGCCACAAAAAGCGAACATAACAATAGTCATTTTTAATCTGTTAAAAACAGGGAAAGAAAATTGTACGTATTGTAATATTGTAAGAGAATGTGATTTAAATTTGGAATAATTACCGAAATTTATACTGAACTACATCTGTCTTTACACCATTGAGTTTGTATATAAAGCATTATACATCTTTTTGAAAAAGGAATACGCATTTATTATGCAGTTATGATTATTAAATAAAATTACGAAAACCGACGAGGCCGTATGAGCTTGATGCCTTTGCTTTTCCGACAACAAAATATTAGTCAAGGAATGTGCCGCGTTTTTGTTTTCTTCAAATACATAAACGTTAAGTTGATTTTAAATTATTTTTATAAATAAGTTAATATTCTAAAAATACGTTTAATTGTCATTATTTTTAATAAATGCTTATCTCATATTATTATTGTGTTAATTTTTTCGGAAATGGTGCGAAAAGTAGAGTATTTTCCTCGGTGATAAAGCTGTCTTAGTCTTGGGTGAACTTAAATCCCTCGCTACACTCAGGACTCGTCTTAAATCCCTCGCTTCGCTCGTGATTTAAGTTTTTAACACGCTCGCTACGCTCAGTAGTAAACCTCGAGTCCTTCATTACGCTCGCGATTTAAATCGTCACCCGCGACAGAAGAGACTGCTTTATCCCCTTGGTTAATAATCTACTATTTTATACCTACAAAATTTGTATGCCGTTATTGGCAAAACATGGACGCTCACAACATATTAATTTAATACCTTGCATGTCTGATTAGTCAGTTTATATAAACGCATGTTTGACAAATAAATTATATTTTTTGTCTATAATAATTTTGTATATATTTTCTTTCTATAATTAGATACATTAAATATAATCTGAGCCAGGTGGTCGCTTAGCACGCCACCTATACTTGATATTAGAATGAGTTACTACAAGATTACAGGAAATTGCCAAAATTTGTGAAAAAAGAAAAGCTTTTTAGTAAATGCACACTTAACATCGGCTGACCAGCAATATTATTATATGGAGTTGTACCCACTAGCAAGGTAGCACCACTACGGTGTGAAATGACCGTCACATAGCCGTAAGTATTCTGTAAATAACCATCACATAGCCGTGAGAATTCTGTATATAACCAACACATAGCCGTATGTATGTATGATATATTCTGTAAATCAAACTAAGTAACATTGAGCACAAATTATTGCTTAGAAACGACTTTTGTTTTTGCTGTGATCGCTGAATAAGGCATCACACAGTGTAAAGCACGCCACACATTGTGCTTATGGGGGCATGCGTCGGTATGAGAGTTGTAGGGGTATTCAAAGTTACATTAAAACATGTACAGCTTGTTTTCATTTTATGAAAAAACTTAGACTGTAAGAACTTGGCCAAACAGTTGGCCTTTAATATCTCCGTAACCAGAAGGTATGATCCAGTTCAGACACATGATCAATGAGTTCAATGACGGGAGTACAGGGAGTACTAGGGACCTTTGTGTGAATGGCTTATATTAGCTTTGTATTATTGGGAATCAGAAATAGTCATTGGAGTGGCCAGACATGACGATGTGATGCGTGGTTAATGACGATACAATATAAATAACAAATGTCATCATTATTGTTCAAATAAACAATAAAGATTAAACGTCGCCATTATTGTTCATCTTCTATCTTTATCATATTATGTCACCATAATATGATTGCGAACACCGCTAGTTTATAATCTGTCTCGCGAGGTGGTACACTGTCAACTGTATACATTGTGAACTGTCCATACTGCTTACAATATATTCATTGTCGTTAGTATATATATAATCTATCCATCTCAAACCGTCAAATTGTGAACGAACCTGCACTTATAGACAGGGTTCACAATCTGTCCGATTTTATCACCAGTAAAATTGTGAACCGTCTCTGGGGGCTACGGTGTAATTTTGTCAACGAAGATATGGGCCCGTCCGAAAGTAGTTCGATACTTCGGAATGAACCGTCCTCCCGATTAATTAACCTTTTTGGACGGGCAAAACACATCGGGAGTAAGGACGACTGTGTTGTCATTCATTCTTAGTTCGGGCATCGAAGTAATCTACACTAACACCACACTACTCCACACCACACCACACCACACTACACCACACCACACCACACTACACTACACCACACCACACCACACTACACTACACCACACCAGACCGCACCACACACCACAGCGCACATCTCATCTAACCGCACTACATCTTACACACGCGCCACGTCTAACTAAAGCACACCACGCTTCACGTGATACATGTTACATACCTACTCAAGATGTTAGATTAAGAAATAGCAATTCTGCTGTAATATTATTATGTAACAAATATATCAAAGATATGGAGGAGCGGAGTCTCCTAACACAGGATTGTTTGCCTAAAAGGAGGCTCCAAACACAAATCATTGTATATGAAGCATTTTGTTTAAATAAAAATATTTTCATTTTTAATCTTATGTCCGTAGATGACTTAGAGGTAAACACCCGTAACGTCGGCCGAAATTACACCACTTGGTCGCAGTAACTTAGCCAGGGCACCTCGACTAAATGTGTTAGGTTACGTCAGAACTGTGACCAACCGCGTGCGAGCCGAGCGAGCGTAACAAGTGGGCGTTTTGGGGGGACTGTCTTATGTGATTTTGACGTTCAAAAAGTGCTGATTCTCGGCCTAATTTGAATAAATGACTTTTGATTTTGTTTTGGTGCCGCGGCAGCGGCCGGCGAGCCCTACTTCCAAGTCGGTCGCAGTTACCAGGCTATTTAGCATCAGCGCAAGGTGCGATCCGTGGCATGCAAGTTTGATACCAGTTCACGATTTGTCGCTTTGCCGTGGACAGATTATAAACTATCGAAAAATAATGCTCTACATTTTAAATGGTTTGTTGCAGTTCACAATTGTTCGATAGCTTATAATTTCGCGAGATAAATACATTATACAATAGCGATGTTCATTAATGATTCGATGACAATTATACAAAGTGGCGCGTACCTTATCACATCGAATTAAGTATGTATACCTTATACTACATGATATACTTAGACGATAACAAAATTTGAATTAACTCCTTTCACTAAAAAAATCTGCTGTTCCATACTGTCGAGCTACGTGTAACAAAATGTATGGAACAGCAGGTTTTTTTTATGAATGGATTTCATTTAAAAAATTTGCTTTTGTTGATTGCTTAGTTGGCGGCTGGACCGATTTTGATGATTTTTTCGTGTGTCCTTAGATGGTTTATATTCACAATTGGACCCTGTAGGTGGCGCTGTTCGGGCAGGACTACGTCTGACATGTCCGCTAAGATTCTATATAAATATAACTGGCTTCATCTTTCTGACTGACCGACGCGTCCCCTTGACAATTCTAAAGTGCCTGTGTAATTGGTCTAGTTGAAATAAATGCTTTGAGTTTTGATAAATTAAAAAAAAACCATCTGAATTGTGTACCTCCTCCTTTTTGAAGTCGGTTAGTGAAATGCTGTTCGTTGGTAATACCGGGTTCACACGGTTCGATTTAGTGGAACAAAAATACTTTCAATTTGAAATTCAATTTGATTAAAAGTCTGTTCAGACGGTTCAAATCGCTTTCTCTGAAAAAGTAAAATCTGAAAAGATTCCCGGATTTTCTATGAGATCTTTGTATGTTTGGACAGGACAACGTCGCGCGTCGGCGTCGGCGTCGCCGCGTCGGTCAGAGTACCTAGTCTACAATAAGGAAGACATTTATTATGCGTATAAATAAAATACTCGTAAGTAGGTATTTCATGTTATAGCTTCACATCATAGCTGCTCGCTCATCGCCGCAAGGTCGCCTGCTTGTCGGTCGTCTACAGATT
This sequence comes from Brachylomia viminalis, assembly GCA_937001585.2. Classification (NCBI taxonomy): domain Eukaryota; kingdom Metazoa; phylum Arthropoda; class Insecta; order Lepidoptera; family Noctuidae; genus Brachylomia; species Brachylomia viminalis. Next base: position 29,634,823 of record OW443296.2, read on the forward strand.
GTACTTCGGTGAGTGTGCCAGAGAACCCCACGACGACATCGAGATCGGTCAACTAGACGCACTGCAAGTTACCATCCTTACCTAGTTGCTCTTTCACCAATTCGCACGCACGCGTTTCCAGATGTCTTTTGTATTGCTCACAGCAAAAGAATGGAACTCTCAACCTGCGTCTGTGTTTCCGAACGCATACAACCCTAATCTCTTCAAAGTGAGAGTGAACAGGCTTCTTCTGGGTAAGCTCACTCCATCGTCGACTCTATCTTCGTCACCACTGACCTAGACTAGAGTCAAGAGCAAACCCATCTTAAATAAATAAAAAATAAGAACCCCATATGAAAACTAAGTAACTCAAAATTATAGTTTAAATTCTATTATTAATCAGAATTCGAAATCATAACTAACTACACGTGAAGCGCGCGCGGCCGGCACGTTTCACCTGGCGGGGTGCGCGAGCAGCGCGGCGCCGGCGCCGGCCGCCAGCGCGAGGGGAGCGCCGCGGGTTGGGGGCGCACCCGCACTCAGCCGGCGCATGCCCAGCGCCGCCTCCGTGTCGTACATGGTGGCATTCACCAGGTCTGCGTACTGATACAGCGACGTGAACACGCTGGTGGCGCCCTCCGCTGGATCCGCAAGCCCCACGGCGCACTCCAGCGGGCCCATGGAGGTGACGCCCACCTGCGCTCCGCGGTAAAGCACGGGCCCACCTGAGTCGCCCGAGCATACGCCCCGCGCGCCGCCCGCACGCGTCGTACTCTCGCCGCACATGCAGTGCTCCCACGATCTGCGCTCGCAGAACACCAGCCGAAGCCGCACCTCGAACAGCTCCTCGCCCAGCGATGACGTCTCCGTGCGCCCGAACCCCAGCACCTTCCGACACAACATGCAACGTTCTACTGTGCTCTCATTACATGCTCGCTACAGCCTTGGATCGGTGGCCAAATGTATAAAACCGACAGCGAGACTTGCTTCTGGAAATTCTGACAACATTTAACTGGGATCACACGCCAGTCTTCTATAGTATCTGATTGTAACCGTGTCAACAGCGGGAAGTTGCCATGTGATCCCAACATTAAACTGCCAAATATTGTCGTACAGTTCAGCACCGTGTGAGTGCCCACGTCGGTATACAAAGTAACGGAACTAGGTATTGCTGTCACCTGCACTTCGTGGTCTTTGAGGTTCTCGAGGTTATACAGGCGCAAGGCGTCCACGGGCTTCAGCGCGAGAGGGGTGGCGAGCTTCATGGCAGTGCGTGTGCGCAGCAGCCCCACGTCGTGGTGCAGCAGCGTCACGTCCACGCCGCGGCCCTCGTCCTCCTGCAGGACCTCGTAGCTGAACACACAAGCAGGGGTGAGAGGCGCGCCCACGCGCCTCGCGGCCTCGCGAGACCCATAGCTGGCACCTACCCGGGGTGGCGGTACAGGTAGATGACGGCGGCGACGTCACCGTCAGGCGAGGCAGGGTGGCGTGAGTTGTACTTGACGTAGGCTATCTGCGCTGACACGCAGTGTGCGGCCGTGAGCGCCCAGTAAGGCGCCAACACTGAGGCCGTGCAGCGCGCCGCCCAGTAGCGGTCCAAAAGCGCGCACGCCGCCGGGAACGTGCTGAGCGGTGTAGCCGCGCCGCCAAACACGCGCCGCGACTCACTCGCGCGCCGCCCGTCCCCCTCCCCCGCCATGCTGCGGTAGAATCCGTACCGGCTGCCGCCCGCCGAGCACGCGCTCACCACGCACGCGAGCCTCAGCCACGCCCGCATCGTTGCGGTTAACATCTCGAGCTTGACCTCCGCTACGAGTAATAGTGTTCTGTGTGCTCGACTCACGACGACTTTGTCACGTCTGACATATTCTGTTACGCCCACAGAACATAATATACCCTGTCACCCTGTCACACCTACGTCTATAACCCACTGACCTCTATTAAAATAGAGGTCAGTGCTATAACCCTATAACCCCTGCCCTCAGAACAATAACTAAGCACCTACCGCTACAGTCCTTCCTCAGTTACCTATTTTACCTGTGGCAGCAACCTCATAGCGACGAGAACTAGAGCACTGTGATGCGAACTCAGAGGTAAAATAACAGTGAAAGGTCAATATCGCCTATAATGGAATTAGTAAGTACTACGCAGTACAACTCAACTGGAATGCACAAGCATCGGAAATACGGTCTTGCCGTTCTGTAGTGTGTCCTTTTCTAATAACGTGAAACGAACGTGAACGTGTCTAGGTTTAAAGAAACTTTATTCTCAATTAAAACATAACCATGTCGCTTACTTGAGAACAATAACTATTACTTAATTAAATACTAATATTAGGTTCGACAACATCCGTCACAAACTAATTAAAACTACTCGAAACTCGACCCACCCAACGCATTCATTTTTCAAGTAATGTCCGGTTTGCAATTAGATACAGGCTAAGCTGCCCATTGTTTCTTATGCGTAAGGGTATCTTATTGTATAGCTGTGCTCCTTCAAATGTAAGCTTTTTTTTGCCATGTTGGTCTCTTGTTTTTGGTAGAACTAGTAAACTTGCTCATCGTGTGCATCGTTGACTAACTTGTCTATGCTGGGTAAGTGTGATATTTGTGTGAATGTTTTTGTTAAGAACTTTTCCGATAAAGATACATGTGTTATAAAAATGTAAAGTAGCTTTATGTTCATTATTTTTGTGTCTCTGTATATTTTAGTCGTTGATATTAAGTACGGATAGTTGAAGACTATTTTATTAGTTTATTCTGAGAAATTTGCAGTTGTGCTAGCTTTGTTTTTGCAGCACTACCCCATACTTCAACCGAGTATAGTAGATGTGGCTTCACTAGCGAATTATAGACGGTGTATCGCAACCCTCGTGGAATGCATCGAACTATGTTGTGCAGAGCTCCGACTATGTCGAGAGCTTGTTCTTTACGTATTAGATGTGAGCTTTCCTGGAAAGGGACGCATCTATTCTAAGCCCGAGATATTTTTCGCAAGTTTTTAGCTGTAGTGGGGTATTGTTAATTGTACGGGGGCTAAGTGGGCTATAATAATAATAATAAATAATAATAAATTTTTATTTTCTGAAAAAACACATTTAAGGTTCACATAAACAATTTCCCAACTAAAATGAACTATACAGAAAAAAGTGTATCGTTGGTGTCTGTACTAATGAATTAAATCATTGTATCACAGACACCAGCGCCTTCCAAGATAGGTTACAATATATTAAAAATTCGAACGTGCTATAGAGTGAACTCGTAAAAAAAATATATGGTAATGAAATAAACAGTAAAAGTAATTTAAAAATAATAAAATCAATTAATATTATAAACTAAAATTAAATTAAAATTAAGCTACTTATTACTTAAGTTAATATTTGTCCGTGTGCGTGCAAGCGGGTGCACAGGTGAGTGATTCTGCATGTATGAGTGTATGTGTGAGTGTATGAGAGAGTGGATGTGTTAGTGTGTGAGTGAGTGTATGTATGCGTCTGTTTTTGAGATACATCTATTGGATTGGTTTGAGAAGATCTTCAGTCTCCCGGTAATTTAATTTTAGTAAGAGGATTTGTAATTCTTTTTTGCACTTGTTTTTAGGTAAGTTATGTACGTATGCTATTTTGTTAATACGGTTGTAAAGACGAGAACTATTTACATAAAAATTTCTACTGGCGAGAGCAGTTCTATGCGGCTAAATTTCGCACACTATGTCCTTCCTGCGCTTGTTGTTTGGATTATATGGGATTGTAGCATGCTTACGCAGAACGGTCTGAAGCACATAGAGCTGTCTTACTGTGAGTACAGAGCATTGTTGGTACAAAGTTACCGTCGGATACCTAATAGGCTTCTTTAAAAGCACTTTTAGGACCGCCCTTTGCGCTCTCTCCACTCGCAGCATGCCAGTAGCAAACGTGCCTCCCCACGCCGGTATACAGTACATTAGTATCGATTGTGCTAAGGAAAAATAAACCAATTTTAATGTCTCTAGGTCAGCAGAAGATCTTAGTTTTTTGAAAATGTACAGAAGTTTCCTTGTACGGGAAACTATATTTCCTATATGCTTGTCCCAGCTAAAGCGGGAGTCGATTTGCACTCCCAGATACCTCATTTCGGTTGTGCGTATGAGAGGTTGGCAGTCACAATTAGGACTAGAGTGACGACAAGTGTGAGCAATAATTTTTAGAGAGTCCGATGGTTGAGACGCAGAAGAACCAGAAAAAGCTATAAATTTTGTTTTAAGTGCGTTAAGGGTTAACAGGTTATCGTTTAGCCAGGATATTACGATCGACAGGGCCTTTTCAGTTTCCTTATAGGCTAGCTGCCAGTCTTTGGCATGCACAATCAACGCCGTGTCATCTGCATATGTAATAAATCTGCAGTTGTTAATTGCCAGTTGACACAGGTCGTTGATGTATACTAAAAATAAGGTGGGACCAAGCACACTACCTTGTGGGACTCCATATGTGAGAAATTCTTCATTGCTGGTGTAATTTCCAACCCTGACATACTGACTACGCTCAGTGAGGTAACTACGAAAAATTTCTAGGACCGTGCCCCTGACGCCTACTGCTTCCAACTTCTTTAGAAGGATGGGAATTGAAACCGTGTCGAAAGCTTTCGACAGGTCCAAAAATACTGCTATGGTTTTTAGTTTATTATCTAAAGACTGAATGACAGTTGTTGTCAAATCTATTACAGCGTCTTCAGTTGACTTACCTTTAATAAACCCGTATTGGTTTTGAGAAAGTATGTTATGTTTAGTTAGATAATTGGTTAATTGTTTATTTAAAAGTTTTTCAAAGACCTTAGAAATGGTAGTGAGTACTGAAATTGGTCTATAATTTCCGACACAGTCTCTATCGCCACTTTTAAAAATTGGGTGAACAATGGCCTTCTTAAAAACTTTGGGAAATGTCCCAGTAGTTATTGCACGGTTAAATATGTGTTTTATACCTGGTATTAAGACGTGGCGGGCCGATTTTAGAAAGGATGCAGATATGCCATCCCAACCGACCGCACAATTGCTTTTTAGGCCTAGTATAACACTTTCCAGCTCCTGTTCAGACACCTCAAAAATACCCATTGAGTAACACGGGATATTTACGTTTTGTGACGTGGAAGACGCGGAATTTTGAATTTGGTCTGCTAGTATTTTCCCTATGCTTGCGAAGTACTTATTGACTATATCGACAGAGTCTTTAGGGTTTCCACTCAAACTCAGTAAGTCGTTTGGTGAGGTATTTTGTTGCTTCGTATCAGTAATAGTTTTGATGGCATCCCAAGTTGCCTTGGAGTTACCCTTGGCCTCTTGAAGTAAGCTTCGATCATAAATTATTCTTAGTTTTTTCAGTAAATTGTTGAGAAAATTACGATAGCGTTTATAGGTAGTACTAAGTATTAAATAGGCTTGTGTCAACTAACAATGAAATCAATGGATGAATGTTTCTAGACGTAAATTGTAATATTTAAACAGGGAAAACCGAAATAATTCCACATAAAAATTAATGATTATTGTTATTTTTACAAATTAAAATCAAATAAATACCCCCCCTGGCTACTCCGCTGTGAACGCCAATCAGAACGTATTACGTCACATAGTGGTATGCCGCCATTATTGTTTTGACGCTTGGTTAACTTTTTCATACAACAGCACAAGTCACTTCGTTTTTATTCTATTAATATCATTTTTCGATAAATTGAGTGTGTTATTTTTACCTATATCGAATAATACTAGCATAAACTACCATGGAACCTGGATTTAGCAAAGCGAACAGCAATAATTTACCTAAAATTGACGCTGTTATGCTAGGCCAATTTTTCGCGTCGAACACCGACTTTTGTTCATCGGAATTTCGTAATGTTAAAACTTCTATGTAAGTATATACAATACTAAAATACTGCTTATTATCATTTTCACTTATATTTCATTTTAGCACGTAGTCAATTAATATTTGAAGGAATGTATACCAATTGCAAATTAATTGATTTTGAGGTTACAATTACAATGTAAATATATAGAGATGATGGAAAGACACTACCCTGATTAAAGAAAGGGATTTGAATGACTAAAAAGAGATTAAAAAACATTTGTTTTTCATGAAATCAAATCTTTTTTAATCTCTTTTTAGTCATTCAAATCCCTTTCTTTAATCAGGGTACTATGTCGTAGTGTCTTAAGGCCTATCGCAACTTTGTGAAAGGGAAGGTTTTTAATTGCTTATTTCGAAAGTAAGAATAAGAAAAAAAATTTTTCTTTGCACCCAGGGTAACAAATAAAAAATATTAAGAAAAAGCTAATATCAAATTATATTTCAGGTCTTCAAGAGCTTCGTACGGTGACGACGCTATAAGCTACGTGCAGGTAAAGCATGACGATAAATTATGCACTGTCAAGTGCAAGATTTGTCCTGAACACAAAGTACACGCAAAATTGTATGGATGCACACTTGTAGTGGATGAAGAAGAGGACATTATCATCTCCATTCAATGCCATGACTGCGTGGCATCAAAGGGTGGCTGCAAACATGCAATAGCCTGCCTGATGTGGATTCATCGCCGTAGTGAAGAACCTTCTTGTACCGCAGTAGAATGCTACTGGAAAAAATCCAAATTATCAAGAGTTGGTTCCAGCTTAAAATCTATGACAGCAAAAGAGCTATCAAATGGTAATTCATTATTACCAGCAAACATATCAGTGCTAACAGAGTTTTTGGACGAAGCAAGGAAGAGGAAAATTCAAGATTGTGAATTTTTAAAGCACCAAAATGATTTCATTTTAAGTGACACACATGCCATCTCGATGCATCATCTTATACGCAAATACAAACACAAAGGCGTTGATGATTTTTTAAAAGACATATGTCTAACTGAATCTTTAATAAATAATGTTGAGGAAGAAACAAGAGAACAGCACAAGTGTAATTTATGGTATGAATTGAGATATGGCCGCATAACTGCTTCTAGAGCATATGAAGTAAGTCGTTGTAAGACAGCAGATGGCACACTTGTATCACTTATTTTGGGAGGAAAAATACCCGACACGGTAGCAATGAGTCGAGGCAGAGTCCTAGAAGATGAAGTCAGGAAAACAGTGGAAATTAAACTAAAAAAAAAGATAAATAAATGTGGACTTATGTTAAGTGAGAAATGTCCTATAATCGCAGGATCTCCAGATGGTATATTCCAAGATGGTATTATTGAAATTAAATGTCCCAGCAGTAGCAAAACTTACATAAATTATGTAAAAAATGGAGAACCTACAGAAAAGTATTTTGCTCAAATGCAACTACAAATGTACTTAACACAGAAAAAGACATGTGTTTTTTGTGTAGCAGACCCAGACTATGGTAATAATAAAAAAGTGACTTTGATAAATATACCATTTAACTTGGAATATATTGAAAATTTAATTAATAATAAGTTAATAGTTTTCTGGAAAAATCAAATATACCCTTTATTATATAAGAGTGTAGAGTAAATATGTGTACTTATATAGAAGTGTAGTTAATAAATATTGCTGGTAGTTAATAAATAATGCTGGCTCATGTACGTGTATAATAAAAAAAACAATCATGAAAGTTTTAGTTTTATTTTATTAAAGAATCTTGCAGATTTATCAATGCACATGCAATAATAATTATATCATCCAGTATCTTAACAAAATTAAAATTAAGGCAGGCATGTGGTCTTAACATGTGAAATTCTCGAAGGCGCCGAATCACTCTTTCTACATGTATGCGCAAACTAGCAATTTGTTTAGTTTCTTTGGCCTCGCTTTTACTCATTTGAGCTCCTTTTTCTACACTAGGAGGCCTTACTAGTGTTATACCTGATTTCTTAAGGTATTGTTCTATATGCTTAAAGCCCCTATCAGCCATGATACACATGCCACTATTTAAAGATTTTATAAAATCACATGATTCTACCACACACGTGTCAGTTGTTCTGCCACTAAATCCGGGTGAAACATAATTAACTAGCCCATTTGGAGTACATGAAATTAAATATTTTATAGTGTTGGCCTTCTTATATTCTGACCAAGTCATTGCTTGGTTTACGGCCTTAGATGGCTTTTGTATCTCTATCTCAAGGCAGTCTATAATGCAACTTACGTTGTGATATTTATGCCTGAATGCCATTGGTAGATTAATTTTTATAAGATCTTTATCTAATGGCACAATAAAGGGACGTAAAACACTAGCTATTAATGGCACATTTTTTGTAAATACCTTACTTAAACTAGACGCATTAGTTCCAAAATCATCTACTAAAATATTAAATGTACAATCTATTCTTATTTTATTTAAACATAACAAAACATGATGTTTGGGAATGTCTAATTTGTCTTTAATTATATCAATTAGGAAATAACAATTTTTTGGCACACCAATATATGAACGGGGCTTTTTTTCTATCTTACTTATTGTTCTCAATAAGGTCTCGGCTGTTTCTATTTTCCTGTCTTCTGCAATAAAATCACTACAGTCCGAAGATGATTTCACTTGTAATGAATGCACTGATGGGCTTGTGTTAGTAGATGCAGATGGCACAGACGGTGTGTATAGAGAAATATCACTGTCACACTGTTCTTCTGGAATCAGTATATTTCTAGTAATTTTCTTTAGGGTAGATGAAGAAGGTCTTGATTTTTTACAGGTTGTAACTTTAAACGGGGATGTAGAACTGGATGTCATTGACAGCTTCAAAGGTGATATTTTTTGATCTCTTGTTTTCACATTGGTCTGGGTCGCTTTACTTCTATATTTATGTGTAATGATAACTTGAATGGATTTATCTGCTGTCGGCTTAAATACTTTTGGTGTATTTTCTCCAATGGTTTCAATACCTGCAAAAATTACAAGATATAAGATAAGAATCAAATATCGATTGATTGGTAAAGAGTAAAGAATGTCATATCCAAGACTGGGGCTTTTTTTATTAAATTTGAACATACTCATAAAATGTTAAAATAGTGTGTGTTATGTGATATAATATTTTTAGTTTATTACATACCTGCTGAACTTTTTTGAGGTTGTTGTTCTAGGGAAGTACTTGGTGTAAAATTTTCTTGCAGTTCAATGGACGTACTTGGTGTACAACTTTCTTGTTGTAGTTCATTGGAAGTACTAGGTGTACAATTTTCTTCAAGACACTCTGCTACTGTAGCCATTGTCTGTTTTTTTATCATGTATGGCCGAGTGCGGGTTTGTTTTCTTCTGTCTTCTTGACAATCAAATTTACTTGGTAAACAACCTGGTTTCATTCGCACATAAGCTACCTTTCCCATTATATGGTACTCGGTATAATTCAGCATCTCGTTTGGCAACTGGAAAAATATAAAGGCTGTGTTTTAACCTAATACAAATTTGAGGCATCCTAACCTCAAACCAAATGTTGCATTATTTTAAAACAAATAAAGCTTTGGTTTTTCTTTAGATTTACAAGTTGAATATGTAGTCACTACATTTTTAAATAATACTTACATCGAAATGATCTTCACAAAAATACATTCTCGATGTTGTTGATAAAGAATGAGCATCATCCCTCCTTGCCAGTTTTAACCACTTTCTTCGAATTTTTTCGTTGACCGGAACACGTATGAATAATTTATTCGGAGTTTTTATACTTGTATTTATACACTGGGGCACTATACAGTTTTTAAAATACGAGATTTCCATTTTTATTTCAACAAAACAAACTTTTGCCGTAAGTGAACACAATGAAATCGTTTGCGACTATGTGACGTCATTCACGACGCCATGACACTTTCTTGTGTTTTTACGCCAGATTAAAAATATTTTCTTAAAACTTAAAATATGTGTTTTAAATATAATTTTTATCATGAAATATTATTTTTTTGGGGTAATACAGGTACTAAACTAACGAAATAAGCCATTTTTGAAATTTACGACACAGGCCTATTATCGGGATCGCTTTGAGCTTTAAGGTGCATTGTGTCTTTGTTTTTTATACATTTTAGAAGGCCAGGGGTAACCCAAGGTTTTATGATCCTTTTTTTGTGCGAAATTAGAACCTCTTTGGTATGTAATTCAACTGTGGATGAAATTTTGTGAATTAGAGACTCAGCGGCTTCATTAGCATCGTTAATTTTAAATAAATAAGACAGGTCTGTTTTTCTCAAGTCATCTAACACAGCTTGTTGATCGGTACGCTTAATGTAATAGTTTGGTTTGGGTGACTTATTTGTCGTGCCGACACTCAGTATAGTTGGGTTATGATCCGTGATCAAAGTATCCAATACTAGTGTGGTTGCACTTTTTTGCGTCTTTAACATGACATGATCAAGACACGCCTGCCCCCTTGTCGGGGAGACGTGAGCAGGTAACATACCATGCGATGAAATTATATTAAGGTATTCCTCCGATTGGTTATTTAAGTGCTCTGGCATGATGTCTATGTTTAAATCCCCAGTGACAACTAAAGTTTTATAACCATTTAGTGATGCCAACACATCATTTAGGCTTATAAGGAAGTTGTCAAGGTTCTTTTTAGCCGGCGAACGATATATTGCCACAATAGCGACTTCATCGCTAGTGCATACCAGACAATTAGCATCCAGTAGCAAAGGTTGATTAAGTTTGTGTTTTAAATGTGATTTAACATATAAGATTACACCATCGTTCTGATTACAAAAGGATGATTGGTAGCTTATAAAGCCATCCAAAGTGGGTGCATCAACAACTTTACTAAGCCAGCACTCTGTCAGAACAATTACGTCACAAGATACATTAATTGAGTCCAAGAGAATAGTGAGCTCGCTAAAATTTGAGTTTAGGCTACGTATGTTCATATGAAATACATTAAGTTTTTTACCGGACTTGTTAACGTACTTCGCGCAATCGTAGGGAGAACAGATGAAAGACTTAGAAACACTAATTATTCCAAGTCGTGAGATATTTCGGTAATGTTATCTACAGTGAATTTGAAGTTTATTATTATTTGCGAACATACGTGGCCGGGATGATAGAGAAAGATGAATGTTCAAACTCGAATTGTTTACGACGTCTTCTTTGTGATTGGGTGTGTATATGTAGTGTGTAGTATTTCAATATAAGTAGCTATTAAAAGTATTTTAGACAAAAAACAAAGATAATTTAAAAACAAAAAACAACCTAAAATGCATGCAAGATGAAAATTCGGAGACAACAAAGCGGTATTTCTACAATTTATTGCTAGTCATTGGTCGCAATCTATATTCCCTAGGTCACTTTCAACCTTTACATGTATCGACTGCATACCTTCTTTTTTTCGAAGGTAGATTTTACCATGAGCTGTCCAGCAGAAGGAAAATTCATTAACTTTGGCAAATTCCCGAGCAAGGTAGAACAACCGCTTTGTCTTAAATGTCAGGTTTTCAGCAATATAAATGGGAATTTGCGGGCACTGGAGTCCTAGGTGATTAGAGCTTAGCCTGTTTACCTTGTTTTCCTTGTTAAATTTTTTATATGTACTCAACAAATTGTCCTTCTGCAGGACACTAACAAAATCAACAATAATGGGTTTGACAGCTGAGGATTTGGTATTCGTACGGTAAATGTCACGGATATCAGACTTCAAAATTTGGCAATTTAAGCCTTTGCTAACTGTAAAAACAACCTCCAGCAGGTCCACTTTCGTTTCCCCTTTTTTTGCAGGTATATTTCTAATCTCAATACTACTGCTCTTGTTACTCCTTTCTAAACTTTCAATTTTTTCTTCCAATTGTCGTATGTAAGACAGCTCTTCCTTTCGCTCTTCTTGTACCTTTTCGAGCTTTAATTTCATTGCATCGTACTGTTCCGATATCATGGCAAATGACTCGCGAAAATCATTATTTTGTTTAATAATGCCGTTTAAGGATTCTTGCAGTGAGTGGAGTTTTGCATCCTGTTGTACCGTAAAAGTTCTGAAGAGTTCTTTCATATCCTCCATGAGATCTTTCTCCTCAACCTCTCCATGTTTACGTTTGTACCTGCAGGTGATATTACTACTATCGGTACTTTCAGCCATGACTTGCATGTTCGGCTCTGACGCAACACGTTGAGGTGATGAATTTGGAGTCCGCAACATTTATTTTATATGTTAAGAGTTATCTATCAATCAGTCAATCGATACACCAGGGCGGCAGTAATCCAAAGATGTTACGTGTAAGTGATATCTCACACAGTCGTACTTAGCCAGAGAGACAAAAAGCAAGTAGCCGTAGCCGTAGACAGGTACCAGGATAACAGTAAGTACGAAGGCGCAGCTAGCGTTCGTAGCTCGTCCTCGCACGAGTAAGCAAAATCCACAGAAACTTTGAACAAGTCTAAAAACAGGAACAGTATTCGGAGCTAAGTACCAGGGTAGCAGCAATTTGCGGGCGTTCTCTTTCGTGCAAATAGTACGTAGTTGTGCGCACTGTAGATGTGTGCAATATTGCTACCGCCCAGTGACAGAGATAGACAATAGCACCAGCGACCGGGACAGAGCAGGATAGCAACAGTGCGTAGGCGTAGACAATACGTTGCGTACCTGTCTCTCTCTATAGCTGTGAGCGCTCGCCGCTAGCGCCGGCCGGCGGTAGGTACTCGCGCTCGTGTTGCGTACTTGGTGTGGTTTCGAAATTAAAACCTCTTGCTGTTTATGCACTCCTATTTTTTTAAAGTTATTATTTTGAGTAAAAATTAATTTAAATGAGTTAAAAAATTGGTAAACAGTAGCAGAATGAGCGTCCGATCTGAACGGAGGTCCGGGAGGAAGGGAATATATAAATTTTTTGTCTTATATAATTACATAGCATGTTTTGGAGGTATTTATTGTTCGAAGGTTGAACTGAAACTACGTGGATAGGGAATGTATGTTCTCTTGGGCTTGTGAAATGATGCCATTACTGAGTTTAACCACTTGCGAGCTGTTGGTTAGATATGATTCGAACATTTTTAGAGCATTGCTAGTAATATTAATGGATTCTAGTTTCTTTAAAAGTAGCTTGTAGTAGCTTGTGGGAAACCGTGTCAAATGCCTTTTTCAGGTCTACGAGTATAAAGATACCCAAGCATATAGTTTTACAGTCTAGATTGTGTTTTATTTTGTTTAGGAGATCAATTGTAGCTGTAGTGGTATTACGTTTTGGTCTGAAACCATATTGACGATCGGCGATAAAGTTGATAGAGTTTAAGTATGTTTCTAGTCGGTTGTGGAGGATTTTTTCTAGTATTTTTGACATAACAGGTAATACTGAAATCTGACGATAATTACCAGGATCAGTGGCATTTCCTGGTTTGTAGATAGGAGCTAATTTTCTTATTTTTTGTGTTTCTGGAAAGTTTCCATTGGCTAGTAATTTATTAAAGCAATTGCTTAGGGTATTTACAATTAGGTTTTTGGTACATTTTATTACTTTGGTATTAATGCCATCTATGCCCGTGCTACAGTTTGGATCAAGGTTTGTAATTATTTTAAGTATCTCTTTAGCAGAACAAGGATTTAAACTAGGCAGCCCTTCGAGGTCTTTAGGAGGACAAAGAGATAATGCGCGGTCGCAATAATCATGAAATATAACCGGTATTTCATTCGCTAGTAAGGGTCCTATCGTAGAAAAGTAATCATTAAAGATTTGACAGATGTCATTAGGTTCTGTAACCGTTTTTGAATTAACTGCTAGTTTTGAAGGAACACAGCTTTGATTCGTTTTATTATGTTTCAAGGAGTTTAAGGCTTCTACAAAAAGGCGCGACACGCGACGCGACACAAAGGCAACTATCGTCGCGCGACTGGCGCGTGGCGGTGCCTTTGTGTCGCGTTGCGTGTCGCGCCTGTTTGTAGGAGCCTTTATTAGACCCCAAATTTTTTAGGTTTTTTGATACATTTAGCAAATGCTTCATAGTAATAGGTATTTTTTGTTCCTTTGATTAGTTTAGCTACACAGTCTCTTTACTCAGAAAATGCTTCTTTGATTAGCTCATTCTCAGGATTGATTTTAAGTTTTGTCCGCATCATATTCTTTTGATGGATTTGGTCTTTTTTAATCCAGTCTTTTTGTGACAGATTGAGTATTATAGACTTAGTAACTCTGTTGATAAAGAGGATGAGGCTGTTGAAGATTTACTCACCTGGATATGTTGATTCTATTACATAGTTCTCCTTCCTCCCGACGGCAGCACCCCCCTCATCCCCACGCACACACGAACACTCATCACTTCCCACATATACACACTACACTCATTACATGACACGTCACCCCACACACATACACAACATACATACATCACCACACCACCTGCACACACTAACACACACATACTGTTCTACACAATTTTTTTTCTCTCATAACTTATCTTTGTAAATTCTATAATGAAAAAAAATCAACTTGTATGCTCATATAAATCGCTTGACCTTAATGATATGTGAAGACACCCAAGTGCCGCCCAAGATACAGATTTTTCCTAGGTTGGGGGGCAGGGTACCTATTCTTCCCCTCTTTGAGGAGTGGCTAGAGAGGTGCCACGGCGTCCTTACCTTCCGCCTGACGCAGGTCCTCACCGGACACGGTTGCTTCGGGAGGTTCCTGTTCTGGATAAGGCGGGGGGAAACGCCGGGTGTCACCATTGTGTGAATCGCCCGGAGGACACAGTGGAGCATACGGTGGAGTTCTGCCCGGCTTGGGCGGAGCACCGCCGTGTCGATCGGTGGTGGCGATCGCTCGCGTCCGGCCCTGGTTCAGGCCATGGTACGGAGCGAGAGGGCATGGGAAGCCGCCACCTCCTTCTGCGAAGTCGTAATGCTCGCAAAGGAGGAGGTGGAACGGGTGAGGGAGAGGCAAAATTCGCGCCCTCACGCTAGCCCTAGCCACCGCTGGAGACACCCTGGGCGTCGGGAATCCCAAGCCGATTCCCGGCCACAGTAGGCGCGGGTTTGCGGACGGCGAGCAATTAGTAGCTAGCCATCCGATAAGGACCAGGCCCGGGTCGACGGCGCGTTGTGTTCCACGCGTGCCTCGAAGCGATGTCAGCACCAATGATGGGGTCCGCTAGGGCCGATGCCTGCCAGGGTTGCGGGAAAGTCTGAAAGAGTTACCGTGGCCCCTGGCACAGGCAACTGAAGGGACACGGGTGGGTTTTAGTCAGTAAGAGTCTGACACGCCCTCCCGCTCCGCCCAGAGCGGGAGAAGTTATTTGATGTTATCCCACAATAAAAAAATGCAAAAATGGAAAAATTTAAAAAGACACTCCATGATCTGCTAGTAAACAAGTGCTATTATTCTATAAAAGACTTCTTATCAGACAAATCTCTGCACCAATATACGAGCAATCCCACTCAGTCGTGATGCGTTCAGTGACCTATTGACATTGTTCTATTAATAAATTGACTATTGTATAATTCCAATTGTATTGTGTATGTAACATTATTATGTATTTACTTACCTACTATTGTATGCCCTACGGGCGGGACATAGCTGTTCACAATTTATTATATTTCTGCCACCTGTATTATGTACCTACCTATGATCCACAATAAAGATTGATTTGATTTGATTTGATTTGAAAAATAAAAAAAGCGTACCTATTCTTATTGGACTTTCGACCTCACCTACCTTTTGTACCCAACCTTTATAATTGTACTCAAGTTTATTTACCATTCTGTATACTTATTGTCAAAGCTTAAGTTTTTGTGAATATTTTTTTTTATTGTCGTAACATATCTCGGGACCCCGGGGTCCCGGACCTTTAGAAGGCTTACGAGGGGCCGAAGCCAACTAACAGAGGCCCGTTAGACGCTTTCAATGAAATGAGGCACCAACTGACGATTATCCCTGTACGCACTATGCAAGTGCACCCAAGGACAACCCCCGGTTGGTGCAGGACTCTTGCAGGATATCTAAATAAATAAAACTAAATTTATAACATATTTGCCATTCAATAACGACAAAAGATTAGGAAATGAAATGAAATTGAGTTTAAAATACAATAATAATGACATAGAAGTAAATACCTAATGTAAAATTTTAAGGTGTAGTTTTGGACAGACATTGCAATTGGAAAGCTCAAATAGATAATGTATGTAAGAAGATAAACAAATTCGTTTTTTCACTTGCACTTGGGAGGATCAAACATTTATCAGACATTCAAACAGCTTTATTGGTATACCATAGTCATGTTTGTTCTGTTTTAAAGTATGGAATAACTGTATGGGGAGTTCAAAAGATGCCCAGAGGGCATTCATAGCCCAAAAAAAGGGTGTAGGGTCAATTTTCAATCGTAAGTGGACAGACTCTTGTAAACCTGTATTTAATAAGCAAAAACTGCTTCCCTTCCCGTCTTTATATGTATTTGAAACCTGTAAATTAAGCAACTTAGCCGAAGAAGTTAGAAGTGCTACAGATTTAAAACTTAATAGAAAGCTATATACTTATCTGGTTGTGTGACAGAGGTTTTTGTTCCATCAATGAATATATTCAGCGGAAAACGTAAAACGTAGGTATTATAATTAATATGACATTACATAATATTGAAGTCGTAGACAGAGAAAACTAATTGAAATACTTTCATTATTCTTGCTATTTTTTATTGACACGACATCATTGTTTGATCGCTATGTTTGAATATAAATTATTATTTTAAATGAATAGAATTGTATTTAATTTTAATTTTATTGACTGCATTGTAATCTAAACTTAAATTATTATTAGTATTTTTATGTTATTGCTAATTACTAAATGTGTACTGCACGCTATAAATATAACCAAGATGTAAAATGTAAATATTTGCACGGCTGAAATGCGGAATATAGTGAACCGCACAGATCTTAAGAACTTATGGTGGCTACCAGCCTGCTGGCTACCTATATTCTTGCAAATAATTATATCATTAATTGAAAATAAATGTGTGTCTTTGTCTTTGAGACCATAGAACATGTGGATGAATTTAAAATAGAAATAGAATAAATAGATAAGATTAAAGTGTGAATGAATATGCAGCGAATGATAAACAATAAAATAACAGTAAAACGAACCGGCCAAGAGCGATCCGGGCTCGCACCATTAGGGTTCAGTACCACTAACTACAGTAAGCAATCAAATAAAACGGCGAATGGTCTGCCGCCGTGCTTAACCACTGAAAGTGAAACCGCGTGAATGAAACATGAGCGAGCTAGATAGCAAGGTGGCAAGCATACATCATCAGCATCACACATCGTGCATCACAGAGATCTTAAATAACACTCGCGAGTAGCGACACGCCCGTGCACGCCCATCCCACGGGCGCAATCTACTGATGTGGCGACATGGCATAACATCTAGATTTCTGTGTTATATCTATGTTTTGTGTTTTATGTTAAATATTAAAGTATTAACTAAACACATACCTACCTTTTTACCTTCAGAATATACAGGGTGCTAATTAAATTACGTTCCATATCTCAGAGACGGGTTCAGTATCAATAAAGGAGCACAAAAAGGCAAATTAAAAAAATTCAACATTTCCACAAAATGTACCTATTAAATATGTATAAAAAAGTAGTCCTTCAGACTGAATTTCGACCATTGGCGGCTAACCTCATCGGAGACTAGCCATCGACCGCGACGCTCGAGATATTATAGTGCACAAGTGTGAAGGCAGGCACAGGTGCACTCAGTCTTCCCTCACTCACAGTCCGATGGGACGGCAATCCGCTTTCCGAAGCACGGGAGTATTTATTTATTTAGGTACATAAAGGTTTTGTAGTACATAAGGGACTTACAAAGTATGCATTATTATTTACATGGTGTCGGTGCGACAAATTGTTGGGTGAATCACAGCTCTCCTAGCTAGATCAATGAGTAATCTGTTTCGACTCCCAATTTGAGTATCACACAATTATAGGCCTGTGTCAATTCTGCCCGTTCTCAGTAAGGTGTTTGAAAAGTTGATGCTCAATCAAATGTTACGTCACTTTAATAAAAATTCCATCTTTCATGAACAACAGTACGGTTTCACCAAAGGGCGTTGTACCACTGACGCTGGTGTCACCCTAATAAAGAACATTTTTAACGCCTGGGAAGAAGCACAAGATGCCATTGGAATCTTTTGCGACCTCTCTAAGGCGTTCGATTGCGTAAACGATCAGACACTTCTGCTGAAACTAGAGCACTATGGGATTAGAAATACAGCTCTTGATTTACTCAGATCATACCTGAAAGATAGAAAAGTTACAGTTCAAGTAAACGGCGTAAACTCATTAGGGTCTGAAATGGCAATGGGCGTTCCTCAAGGTTCGATATTGGGTCCATTCCTCTTTTTAGTTTATATAAATGATTTACCCCAATTACTTCAAAATCAACCGAAGATGGTGTTATTTGCAGATGACACATCATTGATATTTAAGATAGACCGACGGTCACAAAATCTTGACGACGTGAATAGCTCTATTCTTCAGGTCCATGATTGGTTTACGGTAAATAATTTGGTACTAAATGGTAAAAAAACCAAATGCATTAAATTTAAATTACCGAATGTAAGAAGTAGCGAGTGTGACATCATGTTGAATGGAGAAAAACTGGAATTAATTAATCACACAGTTTTCCTGGGAATCACGCTGGACGAGAAATTACAATGGGGACCTCATATAACATCTCTTGCGGGGCGGCTAAGCTCGGCCGCTTATGCTGTTAGAAAGATAAGACAGTTAACAGATGTAGAAACCGCGCGTTTGGTCTATTTTAGCTACTTCCACAGCATTATGTCGTATGGCATTTTACTGTGGGGTCGGGCTGCTGACATTGAATCCATCTTTATTTTGCAAAAGAGAGCTGTCAGAGCCATTTATAATCTACGTCAACGCGAATCTCTCAGGGAACTATTTAAAAGGATTAATATTATGACGGTACCTTGCCAATTCATCTATGAAAATATTATGTACGTAAGAAAAAATCTACATCTTTTTAATAAAATAAGTGATAGACATAATTTTAATACAAGAAATAAAGATAAAATTGATCAACCATTTTTCAGATTAGCTAAAGTACATACATCTTTTATGGGGTACTGTGTTAAATGCTACAACAAAATACCTTGTAATATATTGCAATTAAATGAAAGAAAATTTAAAACTCATATAAAAAGTTCACTGTGTAAACAAGCATATTACAAATTAGAGGATTATATCCAAGATAAGAATGCTTGGAAACATGCTGGTCCAGCTCCACAGGACAATCTAGGATCTTGACAAAATTAAAACTTGCTGCTACTTTAATTGTATGGTTTGTTATTTTTATGACATTGGTTTACATTCTGTGACTACTTTAACTCACACACTGACATATTAATTGGTTACATAATTTGGGAAATCGTATACTTTTACAATGTTTGTAAATATGTGAACACCATGTATCTATCATTTAATTAACTTATTTATCATTGCTACGTTTATTAAATTCTTTTTACCTATTTTGGTAGGGTAATTTTTATTATAGGTGCATCGTCTTCACATATAATTATATAATTAATGTATACAAAGTATTGTAACACATTTTAAAAGAGTAACGATGGAGTTTCTTGCCCATTCTTCTCCATACGAAACTACCTTTTGGAAGGGGCGACTAGAATCAATTCTATTTAAATGTAAATGTTGACGTTCAAAAGTGCCTTTTATGTGCCTATTTGAAATAAATGCTTTGACTTTGACACAATAATCATGATAATAATATAATGCTTTTGGAGCATAGAATATAAAACAAAACAAAATCTTAAAATTAAAATCATCTTAAAATAAACCAATTACAGGCACTTTTGAATTGTCAAGGGGTCGGTTAGTCGGAAATATGAAGCTAGTTTCCCATTCCAAAGCGTAGTAGGTACCTATGGAGAAGAACGGGCAAGAAACTCCATGGACACTCTTTTAAATCAAAATATTGTTACAAAAAAGTGGTTACATCATTCATGTTCAAATTATACATGTGAGAACGATGTAGAAAGACGTGCATGTTAAAAGCGTATGTAATAAAAAAAAAGATAAAAAACTATTCAGCAAATAAAATAAGCCGTGGCAGCTTAGAGATGACCAGTGCCTACTGACGGCGCCCGTTCACGAACATGACGTATAGATCAGCACCATTCAGCTCAACCATTTTGAAGGGAACTTATTGATCCAATACACACGCCACCACCAGCAACACATTTGAGTGAGCATAACATACTCTCTGCCGCCAGGGCACATTCAAATCTCAAATCGTTAATTGCAAGCCATAATGTACAATAATTACAGGTGGTAGATAAAAGAAAAATAATAGAAACAATTATGGACCCTGTCGGGCACAGCAAATGTTTAAATAAGTAGAGAGAGGAAGAGCGCTTTATTAATTGTCTTTGTTCTTAAGTTAGAATTATTTTATATCCTATATTACCTAAGTATGTATTTATATTTCCATTAATTCTCTTATTCTATTAATATTTTATATGCAGATATAATTATCTATTCATTTATCTTTTATTTAATTATATTTATTATTGCTTATTTCTTTACTCGCTTAATTTTTTATTATTTTTTTATTAATGTAGTATATTTTAATAAGTAGGTATTGTTTTATACATATTTTGTTATTTTACTTATTAAAATAAATATATATTATTCATAGTTATGTATTATTATTATTGAATTTATCTGTTAGATATTCTTGTACTGTGTAATAGCTTTTTTAAATTAAGTACTGCTTTAGTTTATTTAAAAATATAAGTACTGGTTTTGTTTTGTTGTTTTATGTCTTCTGGTAATTTATTATATATATTTTATTGACATTGAATATGGACTAGATGAATGTGGTTTAAGGCTGGACGGGGGCAAATTTAGTCTATTTTTATGGCGAAAAGAATAATTTGTTTGTATGTCTCCCCATGTGCTGTAAGAATCTGGATACACAATTACACAATTGATTGATTGTTTACACAATAATTCGAAGATATACATACCAACTAACAATACCAACTAAGATATAAATACAAACTTCAAGTCAGTGAAAGACGAACCCAGTAAGCTTTATAGAGTAGGTACATTAATAGTGCTCACACACTCACATTATTTTAAATAAACATATTGTTACAAAAAAGCGTTACACCATTCATGTTGAAATTATACATGTGAGAACGACGTAGAAAGACGTGCACGTTCTATGTTCTAAGTTAGGGGGGTTTTGGTTTCCGCACTTAGTCCTTCAGGTGGACCATTGTATGTGAGCCATGGCGGCCGTTGGTGGTTATTCCCTCCAGAAGTTGACTAGAACACCTAGTCTGTTGAGAACATCTGTGTAAGCTCTGGTTGCCCCGAGGGTCTCTGTCCTAATTTGGGTAACGCCTGTGCACTCAAAGAGCACATGCGCAACGGTTTCCTTAGACTCCATGCAAGCCATACATAATATAAATAATAAATAAACATTTATTTTTCTTCCACAAAGGCGCCTTAAAAATATGAAGACTGTAACTGTAACAACTGTAACCGCGCCCGCGATCTCGCCGCGACGGCATACAGATGTACCTCTGGTGTCGCGCTGCTCGACGCGCCGCGACGGCGCCGGCGTCGCGCTGCTCGACGCGCCGAGACCGCGTCGCGGCGCGGCACGCGGCAGGTCGCTTCTGTGTGTACTGTCGCGCGCGTTTTCATATAAAACTATGAAGACTGTAACTGTAACTGTAACTACTGTAACCGCGCCCGCGATCTCGCCGCGACGGCATACAGATGTACCTATGGCGTCGCGCTGCTCGACGCGCCGAGACCGCGTCGCGGCGCGGTACGCGGCAGGTCGCTTCTGTGTGTACTGTCGCGCGCGTTTTCATATAAAACTATGAAGACTGTAACTGTAACTGTAACTACTGTAACCGCGCCCGCGATCTCGCCGCGACGGCATACAGATGTACCTATGGCGTCGCGCTGCTCGACGCGCCGAGACCGCGTCGCGGCGCGGCACGCGGCAGGTCGCTTCTGTGTGTACTGTCGCGCGCGTTTTCATATAAAACTATGAAGACTGTAACTGTAACTGTAACTACTGTAACCGCGCCCGCGATCTCGCCGCGACGGCATACAGATGTACCTATGGCGTCGCGCTGCTCGACGCGCCGAGACCGCGTCGCGGCGCGGCACGCGGCAGGTCGCTTCTGTGTGTACTGTCGCGCGCGTTTTCATATAAAACTATGAAGACTGTAACTGTAACTGTAACTACTGTAACCGCGCCCGCGATCTCGCCGCGACGGCATACAGATGTACCTATGGCGTCGCGCTGCTCGACGCGCCGAGACCGCGTCGCGGCGCGGCACGCGGCAGGTCGCTTCTGTGTGTACTGTCGCGCGCGTTTTCATATAAATTATTCTATGGATATAATGTCGCAGAATCGCTACGCGACACGTCGCACCGTCGCGTCGCGCCAGTGTGTACGAGCCTTAATGCGTGTGTGTTTGATTCGAGAGTCCTTGCTTAGAGTTTCCGATATATAGAGTCTAAAAGTGGCCAGAGTCGCCTCCTGCCGCACGATGAGGTGTAGGGGTGGCAGTCCAAGCATTACCTGTAGGGCAGTAGTGGGTGTAGAACTCATACAGCTAGTGACTGCTACACATGCGTGACTGTTGTGTATAGCCCGTAAGTGCCCTCAGGGCTTATCGCCCAATTTCTGCCAAGCATTCGCTTGCACTGCCACACATAGGCTTATAAAGGCTTTTGTAGTGATGTAATTGGCATGTTTTGCCCAATTCAACCGTTTGTCCAAAAAGATATACTCAGTTATTTGGTTTCGGTTGATAGGCTTAGTGTGGTTCCAAAGAAACGTGGAAGTTGCAGTGTCGTCAGCTTTCTCTTCTTTGTGAAGAGAATGAGTTCGGTTTTTGTAGGGTTTACCGATAGTTGGTGTTAATGCTCCAGTCCTCTACCATTTTCAAGGCTTGGCGCATGAGGTTGCATAGGGTATTTTCGTGTGTGCCATTTATTATGATGGTTATGTCATCGGCGTAGCCTACGGTGAAGTAGCCTTTATCATTTAGTGTTTTAATGAGGCTGTCAACAACTAGGTTCCATAGGAGCGGTGAGAGGACGCCCCCGCGGGCAGCCCTTTGCCACAATAGCCCTTGTAGTGTCGTTCACCGTGACTTGTAAAGCTCTCAGTTTGACCATATTGGTGATCCACCCGTGCACGTTAAAAGTATTCGTAATAAAAAAAGATAAAAAAACAATTTAGGAATTAAAATAAGCCGTGGCTCCTAAGAGATGACCAGTGCTTACTGACGGCGCCCGTTCACGTACATGACGAACATGACTAATGATAAAGATAATGATGATCAAAAGTTAAATAAAATAATAAATAAACTTTTCACTCCTCTTGCTCATAAAGACCGTCATTGTGGCGTACTCGTACCAGAGCGAAGAAAAAATAGCAATTCTTCCTCTAGGGGAATTTTTGTGTTTCAAATGACAATGAGCCTACAAAAACGAAAAAGTCTTTAGTCATAAGTAGAATAATCATGAATATAGACTCGACTTATTGTAATAAGTAGAGTTTATATTTTTTTTTTTTGCTACCTCGTTTATAATGGGTCATTTTAGCTCCTTGTATAACAATCTACTATTTATTTGCAGACCTTAAAGTCCATAGTGTTAGTATTGAGAAAACTACTTATTAAACTATTGTTAGTAACACATACAATCACAAAGATAATCAAGGAGAAACAAAAAGAAAAAACCTAGTTAGGTACTTAATATTATCAACTGTATCAATGACTGAACATTGACATGTGTGTAAAAGTGAACTGTTACAGGAGTGAGCCTTTAAAGTGTGTGGGAATATCAGGCAGTGAGGTCGGTGAGATAGAGAACGTCATAAATTTAATCTTGGATGTGTTAAGAGTTAGAGCGTGGGATCGAAGCCAGTTAACGGCAGAATTAAAACCATTTTGTGCAATAATCTGAAGTTCTGACCACGAGTTTGCGAAAAGGGTAAGAGCTGTAACATCAGCAAAAGACACAATTTTTGCATTTGTGATATTGAGATTAGTCATTTAAAGATATGAGAAACAGCGTAGGACCTAGTATACTGCCCTGCGGCACACCGTAACAAATCGGGAGCTCGTCGCTGCAATGGTCGCCAATTTTCACCATTTGCTTTCTATTAGTCAGATAGCTTTTAAAGAGATCAAGCTGCAATTTTGTGACGCCTGCTCTCTCTCTAGTATCACACCGCCAACTTCGAAACTTGGGGCTGTTACTGAGAAATTCCTTATGGAAAAACCTAATAGCTTTTTACCCGACCTGAGAATCGAACCCAGGACTCCACGCTTATTAGTCGCGCTTGCGACCAAGAGACCAACGGGGTATGCGTGGTCCAACACGTGGCCGGCTTTTATTCATTTTAGGTTTTTATGTCCCTTAGTAATTACGTATTTTGTCTTTTTATTATTGTTTTTATCTTTTTATTACGGACGCTTTTAACGTGCACGTCTCTCTACATCGTTCTCACATGTATAATTAGGTAATAGGTACCTACCACGCTTTGGAATGGGCAACTAGCTTCATCTTTCTGACTGACCGACCCCTTGACAATTCAAAAGTGCCTGTAATTGGTTTATTTGAAATAAATGCTTTGAGTTTGAGTTTGTCAGTATATCGAAGCCGCAGAGATTATTTCCAATGACGATATTTACAAGGCGTGCGTTTGTTTGTCTGCAGGCAGGTGGCGCGAGTGGCAGGTGGTGAGGGCGGGGGTATGCGCGCCCATGCCGCCCCCCCACCATGAGCAACGCTTCGGACGAGGGCTGCGACTCCGACGTGGGTGTAGAGCCCGCCAACCAGCTGTTCCGCTTCGTGGTGCACGGCGTGCTGCTCAACGCCATCGGCGCGGCTGGCTTGTTGGGCAATGCGCTGTCCGTGCTGGTGCTGTCGCGCCCCCAGATGCGCTCGTCCATCAACTGCCTGCTGGTGGGGCTAGCGGCCTGCGACACTGTGCTCATCCTCACTTCAGTGCTGTTGTTCGGGCTCACGGCCGTGTTCCCGTACACGGGGCACCTGCGCTACTACTACTACCACGTCTGCCCGCACATCACGCCCTACGTCTACCCCATCGCCAACGCCGCGCAGACCATGTCCGTGTACCTCACGCTCATCGTGACGGTGGAGCGCTGGGTAGCAGTGTGCCACCCGTTCCGCGCCAAGGCGCTGTGCACGTCCTCGCGCGCGCGCTGGTACGTACTGGGCACGGCCGCCTTTGCCTCCGCCTACAACGTGCCCAAGTTCTTCGAGGCGGAGGTGATCGAACGCTTCGTGGACGGCGAGCCGGTGTACTGCGTCACCGCTGACCTGAACTTCCGCACCGAGTCTTACATCGTGGTGTACATTCACTCCATGTACATGATCGTGATGTACATCGTGCCGTTCTCGGCGCTGGCGGCACTGAACGCGTGCATCGTGCGGCAAGTGAGGCGCGCTCAGGCCGAGCGCGTGCGTCTCTCGCGCGTGCAGCGCCGCGAGCTTGGCCTGGCCACCATGCTGCTTGTGGTAGTGCTGGTGTTTTTCTTGTGCAACCTGCTGCCGCTCGTCACCAATTCATTTGAAGTGTTCATGGGAGAGCAGTTCGATAAGCTAGACCCGCTTGTTAAGACGAGCAACCTGCTGGTTACCATCAACAGCAGCGTCAATTTCGTCATCTACGTAATATTTGGAGAGAAGTTCAAGCGTGTGTTCTTGAAAATGTTTTGCGCGGGAGGCTTGCGCACGCGCGGAGGGACTCATGACTCACCAGAGCACACGCGTGACGACTCGTTCGCTTCTTGCGGTGAGCGCGTGTCGCTGCGGCTCGCGCGCAACGGAACGCTGCGGCGCTCGGAGGCACGGAGCTCGCGCGGTGCCAGCATACCGATTGGCGCAGCCAGCCGAGCGAGGCGGGCGCCGTCACCCGCACCCACCGTGTACTACCCGGCGCCCGCCACTGAGCTCACGAGCATGTCGGACACGCGTTGGAACGGGAGCGCTCGCGCGCACTTCTAACAAGGCTCGCGCGTGCCGCCCACCGCCGCGCACATCTCTTCGCGCGCCTTGTGCTGCTCAAAAATGGATTTTCTTCTGGATCGCTCTCTTTTCGGTGTGAGTCGGAGTTCGTGTAGGTAAATGAACATGTTGAGCGAGATTTGTGTTTTGTTAATAAAAACGGCACTTTGGAGGTAATAAAACTATTCGATAATATTTTCATAGAAAACTCTTGTACCACTGTTAATATTTCCTGTACATATTTATGTAAATATTAATCTCGCCCTTGCTAAGGCTTAATGAATTACGGCTGGGTCGGTCACTTCGAATTACTATGATGTAAAGTTATTTAAAACTTTTTTTGTAAATAAAGTAATTATTAGGTAACTATAATCATTAATAGCTGTTCCTATGTAAGCGATTAAGCATCCAGGACGCACCACTGCCGCGCCACTAGGCGCCGCACCCGCTGTGCTGGTGTGAGTGTGTGACGATGATTCGTGCGACGGTGACGTTCGCGTATAACTTACTCTAATAATAAAATGCCATTTAATGTCTCAATGTGTTTATTGTCAGTGTCACTCCTCCACCTTCCTTTTCCTCCACCTATCGAGATGCGGACCAGACAGTGCGGTAGCTACGACACAACGATTGCAAGCGCGCTGACTACCACTGAGACAGTAAACACTTCGTAAGTAAGTATGTAGTGAAGTACAGTGAGCGTGTACAACTAGGACGCCGGCGCCGCTAAACTAAACTAGAATCTGATCTGAAAACTATATACAAGTAACTGAAAGCCCTTCATAAGTAATTATGTAGTGAAGGAATGCAACTAGGACGCCAACGTGGCTATACTGAACTAGAATCTGATCTGAAAACTATATACAAGTAACTGAAAGCCCTTCATAAGTAAGTATGTAGTGACGGAATGCAACTAGGACGCCAACGTGGCTATACTGAACTAGAATCTGATCTGAAAACTATATACAAGTAACTGAAAGCCCTTCATAAGTAAGTATGTAGTGACGGAATGCAACTAGGACGCCAACGTGGCTATACTGAACTAGAATCTGATCTGAAAACTATATACAAGTAACTGAAAGCCCTTCATAAGTAAGTATGTAGTGACGGAATGCAACTAGGACGCCAACGTGGCTATACTGAACTAGAATCTGATCTGAAAACTATATACAAGTAACTGAAAGCCCTTCATAAGTAAGTATGTAGTGACGGAATGCAACTAGGACGCCAACGTGGCTATACTGAACTAGAATCTGATCTGAAAACTATATACAAGTAACTGAAAGCCCTTCATAAGTAAGTATGTAGTGACGGAATGCAACTAGGACGCCAACGTGGCTATACTGAACTAGAATCTGATCTGAAAACTATATACAAGTAACTGAAAGCCCTTCATAAGTAAGTATGTAGTGACGGAATGCAACTAGGACGCCAATGTGGCTATACTAAACTAGAATCTGATCTGAAAACTATATACAAATAACTGAAAGCCCTTCATAAGTAAGTATGTAGTGACGGAATGCAACTAGGACGCCAACGTGGATATACTGAACTAGAATCTGATCTGAAAACTATATACAAGTAACTGAAAGCCCTTCATAAGTAAGTATGTAGTGACGGAATGCAACTAGGACGCCAATGTGGCTATACTAAACTAGAATCTGATCTGAAAACTATATACAAGTAACTGAAAGCCCTTCATAAGTAAGTATGTAGTGACGGAATGCAACTAGGACGCCAACGT
The DNA here is from genome assembly GCA_937001585.2 of Brachylomia viminalis. Lineage (NCBI taxonomy): Eukaryota > Metazoa > Arthropoda > Insecta > Lepidoptera > Noctuidae > Brachylomia > Brachylomia viminalis. Next base: position 29,662,516 of record OW443296.2, read on the forward strand.
GGCTATACTGAACTAGAATCTGATCTGAAAACTATATACAAGTAACTGAAAGCCCTTCATAAGTAAGTATGTAGTGACGGAATGCAACTAGGACGCCAACGTGGCTATACTGAACTAGAATCTGATCTGAAAACTATATACAAGTAACTGAAAGCCCTTCATAAGTAAGTATGTAGTGACGGAATGCAACTAGGACGCCAACGTGGCTATACTGAACTAGAATCTGATCTGAAAACTATATACAAGTAACTGAAAGCCCTTCATAAGTAAGTATGTAGTGACGGAATGCAACTAGGACGCCAACGTGGCTATACTGAACTAGAATCTGATCTGAAAACTATACACAAGTGTTATATCTATGGACGTATTGTCAAATATGACTTGCTCTAACTGTCATTCAATAAATTATTTGCATAAAAATGTGATTCATTTTATTGGCGACGAGGATTAAAAATATTTAAACAATGGACAAAGAACAATTTGAGCTATTCTTGCGAGCTCAACAGGCACAGCAAGAACAGGTGACACAATTACTTATATTGTTCGTACAAACAATGCACAAAAAAGAAGACACAAAAACAAAAAGCTCGCCGAGCGTTTCATCATCGTCTATCACATCGTCAGACAAGATGATGGTGATTAAAAACTTTAACATGGACAAATACAACCCCGACAGCTGCAGGATTGAAGATTTTTTAGACTTCTTTTCAAACAAATGTCAAATCATGAACGTTACGGAGCCAAACCTACGAAAGGACATCCTTTTGAATACCTTAACACCAGAGATTTTCCGTGAGTTAAAAATAGCGCTTACACCGAATTTTGACACGAGTACTTATAACGACATTTGCCTCAAACTTCTTGACTTGTTTAGAATTAAGAAAACGAGGTACCGCGCATTGACAGAGTTCTGGAAATGCACCAGAGAGTCTTCAGAATCTATGGAACAGTACGCTAACAGACTCAAAAGTCTAAGCCGGGATTGCGACTACAAAGACGAGATGTTGGAACGACAGCTACGCGATCGTTTTGCTACAGGGTTGAATCATACAGATTTAGAGACAGACCTCAAGCAAAAGTGGCCCGATTTGCAGGAGTCAGGAAGGGAAGTTACTTTTAGAGAAATTTTTTCAATTGCACAATCACGTGAACAGGCAGAACATGACACACCAGGCGCAACTGCAAATGTAAACAGAGTCAAAAGGAACCGTACTCAAAAAACAACAACACCGAAACCTCATTACAATAGACAACGCAAGTTGCACTCCACTGATCAATGCTTTAGATGTGGGAAATTCGAGAAGCATGACGACTCAAAATGCGCAGCAAAAAACCACATTTGCAACGAGTGCAATTTGAAGGGACACTTTGAGAGCTGCTGCATTAAAACTGGTCGTGCTTACATAACGCCAGCCAAGGAAAAACACACTTCCAAACGAAGACTACAACGGATAAGCGATAATCAAGCTTCCACGTCAAGCTCTACAGACGTTTCAACGGACAATAGTGACGATGACGACGAGTTTGTCCACAACGTCACGAGCACTCGAGTCAAGGATTGCAAACAAATCGACGTTTTCATAAATGGAGTACACTACACAATGGATTGGGACCCTGGTTCTACCTACTCTATCATTAGTTCCGAAGATTGGAAAAAGGTTGGGTCACCAACATTAACAAAGGGGCCCAAACTAAAAGCATATGGAAATACCAAACTGAAAACCAAAGGAATCGCAAACGTAAATGTGGAAATGAACGGACGATCCGAAACCTTGCCTGTCGTAGTAATTAAAAACGCAAAACCTTTGCTTTTTGGATTGAGATGGAGCGAGAAGTTTGGAATGGAATTTCCAAAACCAGTTTATTCAGTCCAAGAGAAGCCTGTTACTCCAACGACATTAAAGCATATACTCAAGCAATACAGCGAACTTTTCGACGGCAAACTAGGCAAAGTAAATAACTACCAAGTTAACATACATGTAAAACCTGGCGCAGAACCAGTACACCTACCTGCACGTCCAATCAAATTCAGCATGAAGAGAAACGTCGAACGGGAGTTGGATCGCCTTGTCGATACAGGTATCATTAACAGAATAGATCCCAACCTTACTGCTTTGGAGTGGGCCACACCTACTGTAAATGTCCTGAAACCAACTGGTGACGTCAGAATTTGCGGAGACTACAGCACTACACTTAATCCTGTTTTAACAAAACATTTACATCCAGTGCCTGTTTTTGATCAATTACGACAGAAGCTAGCAAACGGCATAGTCTACTGCAAAATTGATCTCAAAGACGCGTATTTACAATTTGAAATAGCTCCGGACTCAAAAAAGTATTTAACAATATCCACACACAGAGGATACTACCAGTACAACAGGATGCCTTTCGGAATTTCTACAGCACCATCAATTTTTCAAAATTATCTTGATCAACTACTTGGAGACATACCAAATGTAGCAGTGTATTTTGATGACATTGCATTGACGGGAGAATGCATGTCTGGACACTTACGAACACTTTGCACAGTGTTAAGCCGGCTAAAACAGGCTGGTTTGAAAGTAAATTTGAAAAAGTGTAGTTTCCTTAGTAAAGAGATTGAGTATCTCGGTCACATAATTGATCAAAACGGAAAACGGCCAACAAAAGCGAAGATTAGCGCTATAACCAACGCATCACAACCCACAAACGCAAAGGAATTACGCTCTTTCCTGGGCCTTATAAATTTTTATGAAAGATTCATTGCACATCTTCATGGATCATGTGCAGACCTGTACGAGCTAACAAGTGGCAAAAAGAAATGGCGATGGTCCGAACACGAAGAACAAGTTTTCGAGAAAGCTAAAAGTAAAATAGCTAACTCAAATTCATTGCTAGCGTACGATGAAAGGCGTTCCCTTTTCCTAGCATGTGATGCGTCAGAAAAAGGAGTTGGGGCAGTTCTATACCACAAACACAAAGATGTCGAACAACCGATAGCATTTGCGTCAAGAAAACTTCGATCAGCTGAGAGCAAATACTCGGTTATTGACCGTGAAGCACTAGCCATATTATTTGGAATACAGAAATTTGACCAATATCTAAGAGGAACAAAATTTACATTGGTAACAGACCACAAGCCTCTGATGCACATTTTGGGACCTCAACGTAACCTGCCGAAGCTTGTAAATAATAGACTTGTAAGATGGGCACTTTTGATTGGAAGCTACCAGTATGAAATTTGCTACCAGAAGGGCGAAAACAATATTCTAGCCGATTGCCTGTCCAGATTACCAAATCCCAAGACGAAACCCTCACTCGTGGAAAAAGTTGTACATAGAGTAGTGTCACGCCTCCAAGAAAACAAAATTGTTGACCTACAATTAACAGAAAAAAATTTGAGTCTGGAAACATCTAGAGACCCAAATTTGTCACTCGTGTGTCAGTACCTAAACACCGGGTGGAGAGATCTGGATTACAGGCAAGATATGAAACAATACCATAGGAAACGTTTCGAACTATCTGTAGAAGGTAAAATTGTACTGTGGCAAGGCAGGATGGTCATACCTGAGGTTCTAAGAAAGACAGTCTTAGGCTATTTACACCGAGGGCACCCAGGGGTGTCGGCCATGAAAGCACTCTCACGTTTCTATGTGTGGTGGCCATCACTTGACGAGGATATCGAGAATTTTATCAAGAGATGCATCAGGTGTCAAGAAAACAGACCGTCTAATCCTGAACTACCGGTATTTTCCTGGTCTATACCCGAGCAAGTGTGGGAAAGAGTCCACATAGACTTTGCAGGTCCATTCGAGGGCAGCTACTGGCTAGTTTTGTGTGATGCGTTGTCGAAATGGTGTGAACTAAGACCAATGAAAAACATAACTTCAAAAAGTCTATGCGCTGTTCTGGATGACATTTTTATTACCTTTGGACTCCCACAAATGATTGTATCTGACAACGGGCCCCAACTAACATCACAGGAATTCAAGGACTACTGTAAATATCAGGGCATTCTACATGTCACCTCATCTCCGTATCATCCCCGAACAAATGGGTTAGCTGAACGGTTTGTGCGGACTTTTAAGAACAGAATGACCTCCAGTGACGGAAGGCAACTTAAGCGTAGATTGTCGGAGTTTTTATTCACTTACCGGAACACTCCACATACCACTACCGGCAAATCACCAGCCCAAATGATGTTCGGCAGGCAGTTGAACTGTGTGCTATCAAATATCCGACCGAACAAGAGAAGAAATTTTATTTGCAATACCAACATGTGAAGGCGGACATCGTGTCATCTACACCTACATACCAGACAGGCGATAAGGTTTACATAAAAACTAAACTGGAAAAAAAGTGGCAGCCTGCTACAGTAGCGACCCGTAAACACCGATACTCCTATGTGGTCACCACATCTAATGGGGTGGAGCAAAGGAAACATGCAGATCACATGAGGCCGCGACTTACTCCTGCAGCCGCGTCACCTGAAAGTGTTGTGACAGCCTCTACGTCCTCACCATCCACATGTTTGGCACCATCACCTACGTCAATTCCTTCTCCATCTACACCGTCCTCTCACATTCCATCCACACCGGAACCATCTGCATCCACATCTACATCTACATCATCATACTCATCTCCAGCGTTTGAAACACCGACTGCGACGGTTGCAACACCTTTTCGGCGCAGCCAGCGTGAGGTGCGACCTCCACGGCGTTGGATTGAAGAGATCTGAATCAACTATAAATGGGGAGGAATGTTATATCTATGGACGTATTGTCAAATATGACTTGCTCTAACTGTCATTCAATAAATTATTTGCATAAAAATGTGATTCATTTTAACGTCGAAAGGCGAAGGCTTGGCAGTATACTCCCATACTCGCCAGCTTGTGTAGGAGCGAATCTAGGATAAGGTTCCAAAACGTCGGTCCGGCAATTGAGCCCTGGACGCATCCTTTCGTGGTACCCTTCTCACTAGTCGCTCTGGCGTAGTTGACCCTGATGTTCCGGTCTTCCAGGTATGAGGTTACGAGAGCGTAGATGTTCTTTGGACAGCTCTTGACCACCATCTGTCGTTTGAGTGCTGGCCACCACGCGTTGTCGAAGGCGCCCTCTATGTCCAATGATATCAAAAGCACGATCTTTTTGGCTTTGATTTCGGCTCTTACGTGGCCCATAAGAGCATAGAGGGCGTCCTCGGTTCCGCGTTGCGGCATTAAACCGTACTGGTTTGTGTTCAGGGTTGGGAGGAAATGCCACTGAAGTCTACCTACGAGGAGTTTCTCTACGATCTTTCCTAGGACCGAGAGCAGACCTATTGGCCGGTACGACTTTGGGCTGGTGTAGTCGTCCTTTCCTGACTTACGGAGAATGCACACGTGGGCGACCGTCCACTGCTTCGGGAAGTGTGACAGCGACAGGCATCTATTGGCTATCGCTAAGAACACTTCCCGATCACAGTTTATTGCCGCTGTGCAGATGTCTGCTGTTAATCCGTCGGGACCGGGTGCTTTTTTCGGATTTTGGTTTTGGAGAACCATTTCCAGCTCCGCAGTCGTAAAAGACGGGTCATCAGCAGACAGACCTTGGGGGTTCTTCTCCTCCGCCAGCTTGCACAGGTCATGGTGGTATGACTGTTCGGCATCCGTTGAGTCGTCGGGGTAGAAGGTTTTTGCCAGAAGATCCGCGGATTGCTTCGGACTGAGCGTCTCACCTGCGGTGTTTCTCAGGAGCGCGTCGTCCTGTCTTCTGGCTGTCTTCCTTAGTACCCGGTAGATGCCGTCCCACATGCTCTCTCGGTCCTGCTTAGAGCAGAACTCCTTCCAGTTGGCCGTGGCAGCTTCCGTTGCTGTTGTTGTGTAGATGTGTTTTGCCGTCACGTACTCTTGGATGGTGAAGTGTCTCCGGTTTGCGGCTGCATTTCGGATCCTCCTCTTCTTCGTCAAGGCATCTTTCTTAAGACGCTCTAGAGAAGGACTCCACCATGGGGGCTTTGCGTCGTGTTTAGGCGACCCCAGTTTTAGGATCGCATTCTCGCATGAGCGGTGGATGTTCTGAGTATATGTGGTGATTATGGTCTCCAGATCCTCTGGGCTCGAGACGTCTGAGACTCTGACCGGTGTTATGTCTGAGTCCACCAGGCTGGTCTTGAAGAGGGTGCTGAATTCGGACCACTTTGCCTTCTTGGTGTTGTAGATGCGCGTCGAGATTGGCCTTAAGGGTTCCAAGGCCTTTTCCAAGCGCATCGAGAAGGTAATTGCATTGTGGTCTGAAGTTGTGAAACTTCTTTCTACACGCCACTCCTCGACCTTGCCTAGCAGCGACAGGCTGCATGCCGTCACATCGACGATGCTGGTGCACCACCTGTCTCCTCTGTAGGTCTCGAACGTCGGTGTTTGGCCCGTGTTTAGGATGTGGAGATCCCGCTCATCGAGGAAAGAACTGTACGCGGCCCCGCGATGGTTTTCGGAAACACTTCCCCACCACTGGCTCCAGGCATTTACGTCTCCTCCTACAATTGTGTTATTTGTATGTAGTTTTTGTGTTATGTTGTGTGTCTCTGAAAGGTATGTCTGAAAGGTTAGGTTAGGTTAGGTTAGGTTAAGTGGCCGGGTGTTCCCGGCCATTCCCGTAGCCCCTCAGTTAAATGGGGGGCATGCGGGGCCCGCCAAGTAGGCGGGCATACGCCGGGAGGGCTGTGGAAGCAGAGGCTGAGCCAATTTCCCATAGCCCTCCCATCACGGCGTTGTGGGAACACCGCTGAGTTTTAGTGGGTATACTGTCGAGTGCGGATTTCGACAGGAGTCCCACATACCCCGTCTCGTCCCCCACGAGCAGGGATGCATAAAGCATTACTCAGCGACAAAAAAAAAAAAAAAAAAAAAAAAAAAAAGGTTAGGTTGGGGGCCACTGCAGAGCGGCCCAGGACCTGGCAGTGCAGGTCTTGGCCGAGTGGTTGGTGAACGTAGCGGTGGTCGCCGAGCCCTACTCGATCCCCAGCAGCTGGCTGGGTGACGAGGACGACTCGGTGGCACTAGCGGCGCGGTCTTCCACAGACTCCCCTCCCCTCTCGCTATTAGAGAGGGGACCGGGATACGTGGCCGCCGCGTGGGGAGGGGTAGCCCTCGTGGGGGTATATTTCTCCCCAAACCGCCCTCTCCAGGACTTTGAGAATTATCTCGGAGTCCTGGCCGCCGTGGTCGGCAGGGCGGCGCCGCGTCAGGTCTCCGTGCTGGGAGACCTGAATGCCAAGTCGGTGACCTGGGGCAACCGGGCCACCGACGCTCGCGGGCGGGCGGTGGAGATGTGGGCAGCCTCCTCTGGACTCTCCCTCTTGAACAGAGGAAGCATCCAGACATGCGTGCGGCGTCAGGGTGGCTCAGTGGTGGACGTCACTTTCGCCACCCCTGGGTTAGCCGCGCGCGTGCTGAACTGGCGGGTGGACCTGGTGGAGACTATGTCGGACCACCGCACCGACCGCGCGACCGCGCGACCGGCGGTCGCAGGCGTCTCTCCGGCAAGAGCCTGTCCTCGATGCCCGCAAGACAGGCTCTCGTGAAGGCCCTTTCCTCCATTACTACCTTGCGGATTACGTCCTCAAGGTTGGAGGGCGGGGCCTCAGCCAGCGGTCTCGGCTCGGACATGTTTTTGCTTGGCCGGGCCGTCGCTTCAGCCAGCTTCAGATGAAGCTGGCTGACCTCTGACTGCAGGCGATCGACTTTCGCCTGCAGTTGCCGCGCATGCTCGTGGCCCTGCATTTAAGGGACTTTTGGAATGTCCCTTTTAAATTGGAGGACTTAGAGGCGACTGCCACTATCTCCTCTTTGTCCTCCTCAGCCATCAGCTGCAGCTCCGCCAGGGAGTGGTCCGCGTAGTGGACGCGGGACGCGCCGTACCCTGACTTGGCCCGGGCGGCGTGCATCCGCTGCTCCGTGGCCGCAACCCGCTCCTCCAGGTCTTGTTGGAGCTGCGCCCGTCGAGACAGGTCCAACTGGCGTTGGGCTTCTGCCAGACCCACGTCGTGGGTGTCAGACACCGGCCTCTTGGCCCTCGGCTGTGACGCAGTGTCCGAAGAACCCCCAGACCCCTTCCGCTGATAAGCCCGCTTCATTGTGTCCCGGCGAGCAATCGCCGAACCACACGACATGATGGACTCGTCGTCGGAGTCCAGCAACTCACCCGCCGAGCTATAGAAGCTAGTCGCAGACGGCGCGCGGCTAGCCTCTGATGCCGAGGCACCCTCGGATTGGCCCTGAGAAGGGCCTTTTGCTTGGCCCTGAGAAGGACCTTTTGCTTGGCCCTGAGAAGGGCCTTTTTTAAAACGCCCGGAGGCGGTCCTCGATTGCTTTGGCATAGCCTCCGCAGGTGTCGTAGATGCCGACATGAAATAAAATGGGATAAAAACAGTTAAAATACGCTACGACTGCACAGTGCACTTTAGCCGAACACCGGTCTGCCACTCCGTTACGGTGGTCAGAACCGGGTCGTTGCCCAGGGGACGCGACGTGGACGCAAGCACTGTGGGGTGGTCCCCCAACCTAACCTTTTTTTTTTTTTTTTTGTTTCCGGGGTGGAAAATCCTCATGGATGTCCGCCGCCCTGGGGCGGGCGACGGGGTCTGTCAGACTCTTACTGACTAAAAACCACCCCGGTGTTCCATCTCACACCTACGCCGGGGGTCGCGGGAACATACGATCCTTCCACAACCCCCGACTGGTGCCGGCCCGCCACTGCGGGCCTCTCTTCGGGTCTGGGGGGGGAGTGAGGTGTTTGACTCCCCCCGCGACGTCTAAGAGGGGCGCGCGTGGAACACTACGCGCCGCCACCTCGGGTCCTGGTGTGTGGGGGGCGACGGACGTCCCCGAGTCCGTCGCCCCTGGACCCATTTAGGGGGGCTGGAAGAGGGCGTTGTCCGCCCTCCGCCGACGCCCGGTGCGCCTTCTGCGGGCCGGGTGAGAGGACGAGATCTCCCTCTCCCTTTCCGCAGCCTCCTTCTGCGAGACGAATGTCTCACAGAAGGAAACCACCGCGTCCCAGGACTCGTCGCTGCCGACCATCGACTCGACTACGGCCGGCAGCGACAAGTCACTGCCTACTTCTGAGATGAGGGCACGGCGCGGCTCCTCCCAAGCGGCACACTCTGCCAGCGTATGCCGCGCCGTGTCCTCCCGGCAGTCGACGCAGTGGTGACACCGGGCGTCCGGCTCCCTGTTTATGCGACACAGGTACTTCCCGAAGCAACCATGCCCCGAGAGCACCTGCGTCACCCGAAACGACAGGGAGCCGTGCCTCCTCCCGAGCCAGTGCTCGAGCACCGGCCGGACCGCCTCGATGGTGACGAGGCCGGCCGGCGGTAGGGCGTGAAAGCCTGTCCCGCCATTCCGCCACCAGGACCTCGCGAAGCTGAGACCGACGCAGCTCTATGTGTCGCTGCATCGGTCCCTCGCCCCGCGCCCTCGCTTCCTCGCGCCACCGATACAACGACGCGAGTACTTTCGCCTCGAGGTCCCAGGGCGGGGATCCGGCCAGTACGCAAGCCGCCTCGTAGGAGATCGTGCGATACCCCCTGATGACTCTGACGGCCATCGCCCTCTGCGGCTTTCGCAAAACAGCGATGCTGCCGGCCGTCAGGTCAGAGGCCCACACCGGGGCCCCATACAGGGCCATGGATCGCACGACCCCCACGTAGAGCCGCCTACAGACGGCGCTCGGGCCCCCCAGATTGGGACCCCCCCAACCTAACCTTTTTTTTTTTTTTTTGTTTCCGGGGTGGAAAATCCTCATGGATGTCCGCCACCCTGGGGCGGGCGACGGGGTCTGTCAGACTCTTACTGACTAAAAACCACCCCGGTGTTCCATCTCACACCTACGCCGGGGGTCGCGGGAACATACGATCCTTCCACAACCCCCGACTGGTGCCGGCCCGCCACTGCGGGCCTCTCTTCGGGTCTGGGGGGGGAGTGAGGTGTTTGACTCCCCCCGCGACGTCTAACAGGGGCGCGCGTGGAACACTACGCGCCGCCACCTCGGGTCCTGGTGTGTGGGGGGCGACGGACGTCCCCGAGTCCGTCGCCCCTGGACCCATTTAGGGGGGCTGGAAGAGGGCGTTATCCGCCCTCCGCCGACGCCCGGTGCGCCTTCTGCGGGCCGGGTGAGAGGACGAGATCTCCCTCTCCCTTTCCGCAGCCTCCTTCTGCGAGACGACTGTCTCACAGAAGGAAACCACCGCGTCCCAGGACTCGTCGCTGCCGACCATCGACTCGACTACGGCCGGCAGCGACAAGTCACTGCCTACTTCTGAGATGAGGGCACGGCGCGGCTCCTCCCAAGCGGCACACTCTGCCAGCGTATGCCGCGCCGTGTCCTCCCGGCAGTCGACGCAGTGGTGACACCGGGCGTCCGGCTCCCTGTTTATGCGACACAGGTACTTCCCGAAGCAACCATGCCCCGAGAGCACCTGCGTCACCCGAAACGACAGGGAGCCGTGCCTCCTCCCGAGCCAGCGCTCGAGCACCGGCCGGACCGCCTCGATGGTGACGAGGCCGGCGGTAGGGCGTGAAAGCCTGTCCCGCCATTCCGCCACCAGGACCTCGCGAAGCTGAGACCGACGCAGCTCTATGTGTCGCTGCATCGGTCCCTCGCCCCGCGCCCGCGCTTCCCCCAACCTAACCTAACCTAACCTTTTTTTTTTTTTTTTTTTTGTTTGCGCTGGGAAAAATGCATTACGCATGCCCACCCGTCGGGGGACGGGAGGGGTATGTGGGACTCCCCGGGGTAGAACCGGTATACCCACTAAACAACCCAGCGGCATTCCCGCATCGTCTGAGTGGAGGGGGACTGGGAATCGGCAGAGCCTTTCCATCCTGCCCCCCGCCGACGACCGCCCGCCTTTACGGCGGGCCCGGCGGGCCCCTCCCGTCGGGGGGGAGGGGCCCAGGAATGACTGACGACGTGGGTGGTGGACAGTGCAATGCAGGAGAAGGCGCCCCCGCGCCTGTCTCCCGCTGTTCACCACCTGGAGGCGCGTGACGACGATCATACAACCGCCGTCTCACGCCCCGTCTTCGCCTGCGGAGCGGTGCCGCGAGAGGGTCTTCCTCCCGCACGCGCTCCGCCGCCTCCTTCTGTGACATTACCTCTTCGCAGAAGGAGGCGACCGCTGCCCAGGCCCCCTCGCTTTCCAGCATCGAGTTGACGACGCCGGGAAGCGAGAGGTCCTGGCCGACCGCTGCGACCAAAGGTAGGCGCAGCTCGGACCAGGCCGGGCACACCTCGAGGGTGTGCTGTGCCGTGTCCTCCGCCGCGCCAAAGTCGTGGCACGACGGGGTCTCCTCCCTTTGGATCCGATGCAGGTGCGATCCGAAGCACCCGTGGCCGGACAACACCTGCACCAGACGGAAAGAGAGAAAACCGTGGGACCGCTCGAGCCAATCCTTCAGGACCGGCCCGAGCGCGTCCAGTGTTCGGCGGCCGAATGCGGCAGTGGCGAGGTCCTCCGTCCAGTGATGGACGATTGCGTCCTTCGCTTCTTGCCGCACGGCCTCCCGCTCTTCTGCGGCGGGGGGCTCCCCGAGCGCCTTACGGCGCGCCGTCCATTCGTACACTCTGGTCAGCACCCACGCCTCGAGCTCCCAAGGAGGGGTGCCGGCCAGAGCGCACGCCGCAGAGAAGCCCACCGAGCGGTAGGCCCTCGCCACCCGCAGTGCGATGGCCCTTTGGGGCCTGCGGATGGCCGTGGCGTTCTCCCGCCTGTGGAGGGAGTCTGCCCAGATTGGGGCCCCGTAAAGGGCCATGCTCCTGAGGATGCCGGCATACAAGCGCCGGCATCGCGCCTTCGGACCCCCCAGGTTCGGGAGGAGCCACGACAGGGCGTTCGCGGCCTTCAGCAGGCGCGTCGACAGCCCGCTAAAGTGTGGGCCGAAGCGCCACCTGCTGTCGAGGACTAGGCCCAAGTACTTCATCTGGGCCTTGACCTCGATCCTGACGCCCTCCACTATAATGTGGCCGTCGGGAGGGATGCGCTGCCGTGGACCGTGAAAATACACGGCCTCGGTTTTGTGCAGCGCAACCTTCAACCCCAAGCGGCGAATCCTTCCTGCCACTAAGGATCCGCCGGCAGAGGCCAGACTGGCCGCCTCCCTGAAATCCCTCCCCCGGGCGACGAGGAGGGTGTCATCCGCGTAGCAGATGACGCTCGTGCCACGAAGGAGGGTTCCCCGCAGGAGCCAGTCGAATCCAATGTTCCACAGCAGTGGTCCTAGGACCGACCCCTGTGGAACACCAGACTCTGCGCCGTATCGCCTCACTGTGGCCGTCTTGTCCGAGAGGAGGACCACCCGGTCCTCCAAGTAGCTGGCCAAGAGTTGGCGCAGGTACTGAGGCACTCCGTGGTATCGGAGCGCCTCCAAGATTGTCGAGTGGGGGACGGAGTTGAAGGCGTTGGCTATGTCGAATGACACCGCCAACACTCCGTCGCCCGCCTCCACGGCCTCCCTCACCTGGCCCTTGAGTAGGGCGAGCGCGTCGACCGTCGAACGACCCCGTCGGAAACCGAATTGGGCGTCCGACAGGTCCGGCCCCACCGTCCCCAGCAGGCTCTTTAGCCGGTCGGCGATTATCCCCTCGAACAACTTACCGACCTCATCGAGCAAGACGATGGGCCGGTAAGCCGAGGGGGAGTCCGCCGGGCGTCCCTCCTTTCGGAGCAGGCATAGCCGCCCCTCCTTCCAAGGTTTCGGGAACCTCCCAGTCGTAAAACACGCGCTGAACAGGTCCCGAAACCTGTCCTCCATCTGTGAGGCGGCGATGGCCACCACCCGTGCGGGAACGCCGTCCGGCCCTGGGGCTGTGTTCTTCGCGCGGAGGTGTAGAGTCCCCGCGCAAAGTTCCACCGCCGTAACCGGGGGGACCTCCTCCTCCGACGGAGCCGCCTCCCGCGAGGGATCCATCACTGGCGGGGTGAAGTCGGTCCTGGACGGAAACAGGGACCGGACCACCCCGTCCAGCAGTGCCGGCTCGAGGGTCTCCGTCAGTGGAAGACCACAGGGGCGCAGTTTATTCCGCGCCGCCTTGTATGGTCTTCCAAATGGGTCCCTGTCGAGACCCTCTAACATCTCGGCTCTCGCCGAATCTTCGGCCGCGCGCATTGCCGACTTGAGGACAGTCTTTGCGTCAACGTACGCGGCATAGAGGGCCTCCTCGTTGGTGGGGTCTCGGTGCCTGCGCCTTCGACTCCGCGTGTAGGCCCTCCTGGCCGCCACGCAGGCGGTTCGGAGCCCCGCCAGTTCCTCCGACCACCAATAGACGGCGCGGCGGGGAGCTGGGCGGCGAGACCGGGGCATGCTGGAGTTGCACACCTCGGTCAGGGACCTCCTTAGCTGAACCGCTGCGGCGTCCACGTCCAGGACCTCGACAGGAGGCGCGAGCCAGTCCTGGATGAACGCCGCATCCTCCGCAGCCTCTCGGTCCAGGCGGGTGAGAGCCCACCGTGGGAACGCAGATTGGCCCGAGCCTGGAGCAATTCCCCGGGAGCTCTGGGTGGAGCTGATGTCGAACCGCACATATCGGTGGTCCGACAAGGTCTCCACCATCTCCACCTGCCAGTTCACGACGTGGGCGGCTAGCACGGGGGTGGCAAACGAGACGTCACCACTGATCCTCCCCGTTGCCGCACACACGTGTGAACGGTCCCTCTGTTCAGGAGGGACACACCGCACGACGCCGCCCAAAACTCCACGGCGCGTCCCCGGACGTTGCAGGACCGGGCCGGGTTGCCCCAGGCCGTCGACTTGGCGTTCAGGTCACCCAGTACGGCGACCTGGCGTGGCGCCGCCCTCCCGACCACCGCGGTGAGGATTTCGAGAAAGTTCTCGAAATCCGAGAAAGGGCGGTTCGGGGAGAAATAGACGCCCACAAGGGCTAATTCTCCCCACGCGGCGGCCACGTATCCCGGTCCCCTCTCTAAGAGCGAGAGGGGAGGGGAGTCCGTGGAAGACCGCGTCACCAATGCCACCAGGCCGTCCCGATCGCCCAGCCAACGGCCAGGGACTGAGTACGGCTCGGCGACAGCCGCCACGTCCACCAACCACTCGGCCATGGTCTGCATCAGCCGATCCTGGGCCGCTCTGCAGTGGTTGGTGTTCGCCTGGAGGATGCGATGCTTGACTGAACTATCCATCGACAGACATCGCACCCCCCTCCACAACCGCCGCCGATGTCCCAGCCTCAGGGACGACAACGGTGGCAGCGACAGGCCGGATCAGCGCCTGCGCTTTGCCCTTCTTAGGGGGAGGATTGCACTTCCTCCCCATCATCACGTGGCCTGCCGGGCAGCCACTGGCGGCACACACCGCACAGTGCGGCGTGGCGGCCTCGCAGGAGGCCGACTTGTGGCCTTCCTTGCCACAGCGGAAGCATTTGTCCGCCCTGTCGACCTCGGACGGACAAAGGGCCCGAGTGTGTCCGACTCCAAGACACTTGTAGCAGCGCAGAGGCTGGGCTGCAAGTGCCCGGACTACACCCGAGCTGAACCCGACAGTCAGCCGTCCCTTGGCTAGGACGGCTGCAGCTGCGGCGACTGGGCACTCGAGGCGAATGGTGCCCATGCCGCCGCGGCCGGGCCTGATGGCCCGACCTTGCACCGCTGTGACGCCACAGCCCCCCATCGCAGCGACCGCCGCCACCACCTCCTCTTTGGTGACCGAGTCGTCGAGGTCGGTCACCTCCAAGGCCACAGACTTTACGGGCCTGGTGACCTTGACCGCGTCGGCGATGACCTCTCGCAGCTTGGTTGCGAAGAGGTCCGCGTTGGCGCCGCCCTGAGCCCCCAGGAACTCGAACATTCGAGCCCCGGCCTGGGTCCGGCGGCAGGATACTGTGCCGATCCCCAGCTGGGTGGGATTGGCATTGGCACGCGCCCGCATCATTACGGACGCGTACGTCTCCCCCCGCTCCACAGCCTCAGCAGTGAGCGTCACCACTACGGCTGCGGTCTTCGGAGGAACCAGCTTCCTCTTTGACTTGGCGGCGGGGGCCCCATTAGCTGCAGGAGCAGCAGCGGGAGCAGCGGCGTTGGGCTTTGGGGCCGACGTCTTCCCCTTCCCCTTTCCCTTGCCTGTTTTCTGAGGCGGGCCGGGAGGGGTGGTGGCGGGGGTGGCAGGGGCAGCCACCGTCTTGGACTTCTTTTTGCCCTTTTTCACCTTCGTCCACCCCTGCTGGTTGGATGGGGTGGTGGACGGAAGATGGGCGTCCTGGGAGGACAGTTCTGGCTGGCGTGGCCGACTGTCCGCCGCGAGCGGCGGTCGCAGGCGTTTCTCCGGCAAGAGCCTGTCCTCTATGCCCGCAAGACAGGCTCTCGTGAAGGCCCTTTCCTCCATTACGACCTTGCGGATTATATCCTCAAGGTTGGAGGGCGGGGCCTCAGCCGGTGGTCTCGGCTCGGACACCTTAGTATTTGGCCGGGCCGTGGCTTCAGCCAGCTTCAGATGAAGCTGGCTGACCTCTGACTGCAGGCGATCGACTTTCGCCTGCAGTTGCCGCGTTTCGTCGGACGCTTTGCGTTGCACCAGCTCTCCGACGATGCAGCGCATGCTCGCGGCCCTGCATTTAAGGGACTTTTGAAAAGTCCCTTTTAAGTTAGAGGACTTAGAGGCGACTGCTACTATCTCCTCTTCGTCCTCCTCAGCCATCAGCTGCAGCTCCGCAAGGGAGTGGTCCGCATAGTGGACGCGGGACGCGCCGTACCCGGACTTGGCCCGGGCGGCGTGCGTCCGTTGCTCCGTGGCCGCAACCCGCTCCTCCAGGTCTTGCTGGACCTGCGCCCGCCGCGACAGGTCCAACTGGCGTTGGGCTTCCGCCAGACCCACGTCGTGGGTGTCAGACACCGGCCTCTTGGCCCTCGGCTGTGACGCAGTGTCCGAGGAACCCCCAGACCCCTTCCGCTGATAAGCCCGCTTCATTGTGTCCCGGCGAGCAATCGCCGAACCACACGACATGATGGACTCGTCGTCGGAGTCCAGCAACTCGCCCGCCGAGCTATAGAAGCTAGTCGCAGACGGCGCGCGGCTAGCCTCTGATGCCGAGGCACCCTCAGATTGGCCCTGAGAATGGCCTTTTGGTTGGCCCTGAGAAGGGCCTTTTGGGTGGCCCTGAGAAGGGCCTTTTGGTTGGCCCTGAGAAGGGCCTTTTGCTTGGCCCTGAGAAGGGCCTTTTGGTTGGCCCTGGTCCAACTTTTGGTTGGTCCCCCGGTTGTCGAGACCCTGGAGCCCACATTTCTGGATGGGGTGGTTCAGTCCCTGTTTCCGTGCAGGGACAACTTCACCCCGCCAGTGATGTGTAGAGCCCCGCTGCTGGAGGATGAGGAGGAAGAGGAGGCTCCCTCTCCTGTCACGGAGTCGGAACTTGGCGCGGCGATTGTGCATATCCGCGCCAAGAAGACGGCTCCGGGCCCCGACGGTGTCCCGGCGAGGGTGGTGGCAATTGCCGCCACCCAAATGGAGGAGCGGTTTCGGGACCTCTTCAGCGCATGCCTTGCGTCTGGGAGGTTCCCGAAACCGTGGAAGGAAGGGCAGCTGTGCCTCCTTCGCAAGGAGGGTCGCCCAGCAGACTCCCCCTCGGCATACCGACCCATCGTCCTGCTCGATGAGGTCGGCAAAATGGTCGAGGGGATAATCGCTGCCCGCCTAAAGGGCCATATGCGGCGTATCGGGCCGGACTTGTCGGACGCTCAGTTCGGTTTTCGGGCTGAGCGTTCGACGGTGGACGCGCTGGCCTGCCTCAAGAGGCAGGTGAAGGAGGCGGTGGAGGTGGGGGACGGATTGTTGGCGGTGTCATTCGACATTGCCAACGCCTTCAACTCTGTTCCCCACAGCACCATCCTAGAGGCGCTCCGATTCCACGGGGTGCCTCAATATATGCGGCGTTTACTGGCCAGCTACCTGGAGGATCGGGCGATCGTCCTCGTGAACAGGGCTGGCCAAGTCCGGCGGTACGCAGTCGAGGCCGGCGTTCCACAGGGGTCAGTCCTGGGACCTCTCCTCTGGAACGTCGGCTACGACTGGCTCTTGCGGGGAACTCTCCTCCGAGGTACGAGTGTCGTCTGCTACGCGGATGACACTCTCCTCACCGCCCGGGGGGAGAGTTTCAGGGAGGCGGCCAACTTGGCCTCGGCGGGCGGATCCTTGGTCGCAGGGAGGATCCGCCGCCTAGGATTGACGGTGGCGCTGCACAAGACCGAGGCTGTGTTCTTCCACGGGCCTCGGCAGCGCCAACCACCAGACGCCCACATATTTGTGGAGGGCGTCCGAATCGAGGTGAAGGCCCAGATGAAATATCTGGGCCTTGTACTCGACAGCAGGTGGCGTTTCGGCCCGCATTTTAGCGGGCTGTCGACGCGCCTGCTGAAGACTGCGGGCGCCCTCTCGTGGCTGCTCCCCAATTTGGGGGGGCCCAGCGCGCGATGCCGGCAACTTTACGCCGGCATCTTGAGGAGTATGGCCCTCTACGGGGCCCCAATCTGGGAGGACTCCCTCCAAAGGCGGGAGAACGCCGCGGCCTTGCGGGCCCCCCAAAGGGCCATAGCTCAGCGGGTGTCGCGGGCCTACCGCACGGTGGGCTTCGCGGCAGCGTGTGCTCTGGCTGGCACCCCTCCTTGGGAACTCGAGGCGTGGGTGCTCGCCAGAGTATACGAATGGACGGCGGTGCGGAGGGCGAGAGGAGAACGCCCCGCCCCGGAAGAGCGGGAGGCCGTCCGGCGGGAGGCGAGGGACGCCATCGTCGTCCATTGGACGAGGGACCTCGCCACCGCAGCCTTCGGCCGCCGAGCCCTCGACGCGATCGGGCCGGTCCTGCGAGACTGGCTCGATCGGTCGCACGGGTTCCTCTCATTCCGTCTGGTGCAGGTGCTGTCCGGGCACGGTTGTTTCGGATCGTACCTGCGCCGGATCGGTCGGGAGGAGACATCGTCGTGCCACGATTGCGGTGCGACTCTGCCACGACTCCTGGCCCCTCCCACATAGGGTTCCTGGATCAGTGCCCACGCGATTGCTCGCTCACTGGCCTCTAAGAAGAGTTCAGTGGTTGCCAGTTTCTTCCTTTGTAGGTTGGCTTGGGCTACTATGTACTTTCTGGTTGGAGTGCACGCCCTGTCGCCCGTCACCACCTTAGCAATAAGCTACCCTTGCCCTGGCCAGAACTTCGCATCTCTTTCTGACTGGGCATTCGTCGCTGAATGCATTATGCTCCGTGTTTTCCAACTTTGCATGCACACAGTTACAGCATGATGGAGCTGTTCCAGCCATCCATTCTGGACATTGGGTTCTCATGTGGGGGCCCCCGCAGTGACTGCATTTTTCCACTTGCTCCTTACAGAGCCGTCGTCCATGCCCAAATCCCAGGCACAGGGAACACTGGACCAGTGGAGTCTGGTCAGACACTCGGATCCTTTGCAGGTCGATGTGGACAGCCTGTCGATCCAGTATCCTATTCCACAGTTTTGGGGAGACCCTGAGGACAACATGATGCGTGTGGGGGTTCTTTGTCTTCTTTTTAAAAAGTACCTCTGCCCGGTCTTCCTCTTTTGTTAGCTCCACGAACATGTCCCTATTTTGGTTTCGAAGAGCCTTGAGTATGTCTTCGTCTGTGTTGTAGGTCAAGACGTCCCTCAGGATCACCAGGGGGTCCCTGTTTTTGACGTCCTCAACCTTCAAAAGCTCCCCCACACTTGCCAATCTTTCCTTAATCCTTTCTCTTTCTTCTTCTGTTTTGCATCCTAGTACTATTTTCCTATCTTTTGCTTTCCGTATCCTATCCACTGTGACCCATCCCTCCTTCGCGTTGACTGCCTTTCTTATATGGTCGATAATTTCTTCCCCAGTCTCAGTTTCCTTGGTGGAGGTGACCACAATGGAGTGGAGTGTCGTCTGCTTTGGTGTTTGCTTGATAGGCCGACTTGCCGCTACACCAGCGTAGGAGAGCTTCTCCATGTGCTCTTCGCTGGTTTTAAGCACCTCTTTCAGCCTATCTAGCCTCTCACTATTTTCCCGCAGGTCTCGGCTATGATCTTCCAGGGCCTTTTTAAGCGACTCCATATCCATCGCGCTGGAAACTACTTCCTTCTCTTCTTTTTCTACTTCCGCTTGCGCTTGTGTCCCCTTTGTTTTAGTTGTAATCTTTGGGGGTGGAGCTCTTCCTTTTTCCTGCTCAGATTCCTTTATGAGCAGGTAGAGTCGGTCTGCCTGGGCCTTGACCTCTTCTTTAATCTCCTTTTTTGTTGTTTTGGAGTTTGTCATGTTGGCCTTTATTTTATTTAGGCATATTCTGGCCTCCGCGACTCTAGTTTTTACTGCAGGCGGGCTCAGGAAGACAATCTCGAGGGATGCTCGTTGTGACTTCTCTGGTGTTGGTTGAAGTCGTGTTTTTTCTGCAGCTTCTATCGCTGGATTTACTTTACTTGCCGGCTTCCCGGCTTCCCATTCACCCACGCTTTGGGCACTTTGCGAAGAGGATCCGGCCTCTTCTGTGACTTTCGGTGGGCTTGTGTTGGCCAGGTTTGCCGGTTTCTTAACAGGCGTGCGGAAACCTAACATCTTGCCCTGTATGGATTCGGATTCAAACTAGTCCTACGTCAATGAGGTATTGTATAGAGTACCCCAGTCTAGTGTAAGTAACTGTGTATAGTAATAATAAAATGTATAAAAACAACAATAACAACAATTAACAAAAAATAAATAATTAGATTCTAAGAATCTTGTCAACTTAACTTTACTAGTCTATTTTTGTTTCAGCTACCCACTGGTTAGCAAACGCGGCTGGAAAGTCAACAGGCGCGCTCCAGTTTGATCCACTAGTAACTACCAATAACGCAAATAGCAGGTCAGTAGAACGAAGTCAGCAGCACATACGACCCTTCCCACACTGTCCGGTGATATGCAGCCCAAAAAAAACAAACTGCGGTCAAGAAGGATGCGCAAAGTAGAGGATAGAGGGACAGTCAGTATTATGCTTATCAGGAATTTCTAGCCTCTGTGAGAATACAGTGTCGTTTCAATTACAGTTTTCACCAGTAAAGTTAGTGAATAGTTAAATTTTTGTTTTATAGAGTCTTGCTCTGTCAATTTTCCTTAAATACTAATTTCCGACCACTGTCGGGTGTCTATCTATAATTTACAAGAAAATTTTTTGCTTCCAGGTGTCAAATAACCGATGTAGAGAAAAATTTTTTGCGCGCTCTATGTAGAGTGGCTTTACTATATTCAATGGATAGATCTCCCCGAGCCCACTCGAATGACCCCAAACTCGGAGCAATTCCGCCAAGGGGTTCCGGAGCTATTCCAGTTCAAAATTTTGGTTGTTATGCCAAGATGGCGGCCGAAAAGTGGTTACAACAGGATATCTCCGGAACCGCCGGCCCAAAATCCCCCGTGCTTGGGCTTTCCGCACTTGGCTCAGTGAGACCCACCCACTGAAATAGTTTTCAGGCCGAAAAAGGTTGACACCTGAAAAGCGCCTGAAAGGTGTCTCACCCGACAGACTACAGTTTTCTGTCCCAGTCAGCGAAAATCCGGCCGCTCTGCGACCCTCCGTTGCGAAGATATACGTTTTTGAATATTTGCCAAGATGGCGGAACAGCTGTCAATGTCAAACTTTGACAGGTGATATCTCCGGTTTGGCTGGTCGCAGAGCACTCGAGTTTAGGCTCCCCAGGCTTGCCCCGACTCGTTCCTTCGTGTAAGGCGAACTCCAGGATCCTGAAACTTCTTCGTCTGAAAACCCCTGAAAACTACCCCGCACGATAGGCTTTGTCCCCACAATCCAGAATGTTGAAACGGCGAACCTCTACGACCACCGAGTCCGGAGCTACGACAAATTGAAAATTTTCAAGATGGCCGCCCTAATGTCAAATGACGACTTTAGGCAGCTGCAGCTCCGTGCCCGTTTGTCGGAGAGAGACGCGGTTTTGGATGCGGTGTTCGACTTAACCTTCGCTGTCCGGCAAAATAGATTTCAGGACAAAAAAGTTTCAGGCCTGAAAAACGCCTGAAATTTACAATAATTGTTCCCGTTAGAACCCTCCCACGAACAGAGAAAACCAGAGAGTTCTGCGCCCGATAGCTCCGGAGATAAACACTGTTTAAGTGTTCAACCACAAAAACCAATATGGCTGAAAAAGTCTATTTTCTCCGTTCCTGGAGCTATAGGGGGCAACTTTGGGCTTAAACGAGTCGAGATAGGTGGTCTAAATACACTTCTCTGGTCAAATTATTTTTACAACTAATAGTTTTTATTTAATTTAGGAATTTAACTAAAAATACAATAACTTTGCAGTCTTTGTACATAAAAATTTGGAAAAAATATATTAAATCTTGATAAATACCGTTCTTTAAGATAGTAGCCGAAAAAATATAATTTTTAATAATTCTAGTGACAAAATTTTTGAAAAACTGAAATTTTTACTAAGACGATATTATTACATAAAATAAAAACACAAAAAATTTAAAATTAGTGAGAGTCTCTTCTTCCAACGAGCGCGCAGCAGGATCCGCCAGAAAAAGTAAGGGTCCTGCCTGAAGATTCGTCAGGACAGGGGTCCGAAGTTGAGACTTTCAAAATTGAATTATTCGGTACCTGATGTGTGTAAAAATCCGGTTTGCGTGTCGTTGGTCTCGGTCTTGTACCTCCTCCTTTCTCCCAAAAAATCAGCTACCAGCAATGCCCCGTTTGGAAACCACGTGTTCCAATTTTGAGGTTAGGTTCACTGTTTTCAGCTTTTTTCGCAGGAATGTGCAGTCCGATTTTTCTTTTGATGATGTTGTTTGATGCCTCTTCTTGCGTCTCACAATAAAGAGAACTAAAATATAGGGGTAAAGGATCGCTCTTCGGAGTTAAAGGTCTCCGAAGATTCCCCAAGTTCAAACTTTTTCAGTTTTCCGCCTGGCACTTCTCCCCCGGAGTTTTCCGGCTCACGGGGTTTTTGCGAGCCCTTGCGCTGCACTGTCACGGTTCTTTTGATGCACTTCGCGACCTTCTAGCTTCAAAAAATACCATTTAAATGATTTTTTAAACGTGGAGTAACTGTAAAAACGATCCGACCGCCACGAGAGCTGGGGGGGTACTGGGGTTAGGTTAGGTTAGGTTAGGTTAGGTTAGGTTGGGGTGCATGTTGAAGAGCCTCCTCGTGGCGCACCCTGGGCAACGTCGGCTCCAATTTCTCCCAGTGCGGTTTTGGGGGACAATTGGGGCTGGCGGCTAATCTTCAACAAGCGGGGAAGGTCACGGTTCCAATCGCCGATCATGCTTGATGGTCGGTGAAGGGAACCGGGCTACAGAGGGCAGATACGCTCACTCCTCCTCTGCTTACAGAGGGAGGTGAGTGGGCGTAGACTGGGCACGGCCGCCGCTGCGGAATAGGCGGTCGTGTCCCGGAGGGAGGCAGCGGCGCGCGCGCGGGGGGATGATTCTCTCGCGTGGCGCCGCTCTGGAGAGGGGAAGGGTCGAGGAAGACGCCGGTCTGGTAGTAACCTCCGGCTCCTCCCGGGTGGAGGCCAGCAGGCGGTGGGTGCGGGGGCGCCCTTTGCCTGTATTGCACGGGCCTCCACCAGTGTCGGACGGGAGTGGCCGGGTGTTCCCGGCCATTCCCGTAGCCCCCCAGTTAAATGGGGGGCATGCGGGGCCCGCCAACTAGGCGGGCATGCGCCGGGAGGGCTGTGGAAGTAGAGGCTGAGCCGATTTCCCATAGCCCTCCCATCACGGCGTTGTGGGAACACCGCTGAGTTTTAGTGGGTATACTGTCGAGTGCGGATTTTGACAGGAGTCCCACATACCCCGTCTCGTCCCCCACGAGCGGGGATGCATAAAGCATTTCTCAGCGACAAAAAAAAAAAAAAAAAAAAAAAAAAAAAAAAAAAAAAAAAAAAAAAAAAAAAAAAAGGTTAGGTTAGGTTGGGGGTGGAGGTGGCCGATCTGGACGATTCGGCCACCAAGGAGGATGTGGTGGCGGCCGTCGCGGCGGCTGGAGGCTGCGACGCTGGCGCGGTGAAGGCTGGAGCCATCAGGCTCGGCCGCCGCGGCATGGGCATCGTCCGCGTCGAGTGCCCAGTCGCCGCGGCTGGGGCCGCCCTTGCTGCGACCAAGGGACGGCTGCTTGTGGGGCTCAGCTCGGCTGTGGTCCGAGCACTTGAAGACCAGCCCTTGCGCTGCTTCAAGTGCTTCTCCTTCGGCCACACCCGAGCCACGTGTCCCTCCAAGGCCGACTGGGGAGACACGTGCTACCAGTGCGGGCAAGAGGGGCACAAGAGTGCCACTTGCCGCGCCACCACGCCACACTGCACGGCGTGTGCCGCCAGTGGCCGCCCCGCGGGCCACAGGATGACGGGCAGGAGCTGTAAGCCCCCCGTCAAGAAGGGCATAGTGCCGGCGCAGGTTCGACCTGTCGCCACCACCGCCGCCGCCGTCGTCGCCGCCGCTGCAGCTCCAGCGGCGGTAGCGGAGGAGGAGGGTGCCATGTCGGAATAATGCAGGTTTCCGACTACCGCATCCTCCAGGCGAACACCAACCACTGCAGAGCGGCCCAGGACCTGGCAGTGCAGGTCATGGCCGAGTGGTTGGTGAACGTAGCGGTGGTCGCCGAGCCCTACTCGATCCCCAGCAGCTGGCTGGGTGACGAGGACGACTCGGTGGCACTAGCGGCGCGGTCTTCCACAGACTCCCCTCCCCTCTCGCTATTAGAGAGAGGACCGGGATACGTGGCCGCCGCGTGGGGAGACTTTGCCCTTGTGGGGGTATATTTCTCCCCAAACCGCCCTCTCCAGGACTTTGAGAATTATCTCGGAGTCCTGGCCGCCGTGGTCGGCAGGGCGGCGCCGCGTCAGGTCTCCGTGCTGGGAGACCTGAATGCCAAGTCGGTGACCTGGGGCAACCGGGCCACCGACGCTCGCGGGCGGGCGGTGGAGATGTGGGCAGCCTCCTCTGGACTCTCCCTCTTGAACAGAGGAAGCGTCCAGACATGCGTGCGGCGTCAGGGTGGCTCAGTAGTGGACGTCACTTTCGCCACCCCTGGGTTAGCCGCGCGCGTGCTGAACTGGCGGGTGGACCTGGTGGAGACTATGTCGGACCACCGCTACGTGCGGTTCGACATCTCCGCCAGTGGCCCCGGAGCGGTGCAGCCCCTCTCGGGGCGATCACCGTTTCCGCGGTGGGCTCTCACCCGCCTGGACAGGGAGGCAGCGGCGGAGGCGGCGTTCATCCAGGACTGGCTGTCGCCTCCTACCACCGGCCTGGATGTGGACACCATAGCGGGCCAGCTGAGGGAGTCTCTGACCGAGGTGTGCAACTCCAGCATGCCCCGGTCTCGCCGCCCGACTCCCCGCCGCGCCGTCTATTGGTGGTCGGAGGAGCTGGCGGGGCTCAGAACCGCCTGCGTGGCGGCCAAGAGGGCCTACACGCGGAGTCGGCGGCGGCGTCGACGCAACCGGCCCGACGAGGACCGCCTCTACGAGGTGTACGTGGAGGCTAAAATGGGCCTCGATCGGGCCATCGCCGCCGCTAAAGACTCGGCGAGAGCCGAGCTGCTGGAGGGTCTCGACAACGACCCTTACGGGAGACCGTATAAGGCGGCGCGCAACAAATTGCGCCCCTTTGGTCCCCCGGTTGTCGAGACCCTGGAGCCCACATTTCTGGATGGGGTGGTTCAGTCCCTGTTTCCGTGCAGGGACAACTTCACCCCGCCAGTGATGTGTGGAGCCCCGCTGGAGGAGGAGGAGGAGGAAGAGGAGGCTCCCTCTCCTGTCACGGAGTCGGAACTTGGCGCGGCGATTGTGCATATCCGCGCCAAGAAGACGGCTCCGGGCCCCGACGGTGTCCCGGCGAGGTTGGTGGCAATTGCCGCCACCCAAATGGAGGAGCGGTTTCGGGACCTCTTCAGCGCATGCCTTGCGTCTGGAAGGTTCCCGAAACCGTGGAAGGAGGGGCAGTTGTGCCTCCTTCGCAAGGAGGGCCGCCCTGCAGACTCCCCCTCGGCATACCGGCCCATCGTTCTGCTCGATGAGGTCGGAAAAATGTTCGAGGGGATAATCGCTGCCCGCCTAAAGGGCCATATGCGGCGTATCGGGCCGGACTTGTCGGACGCTCAGTTCGGTTTTCGGGCTGAGCGTTCGACGGTGGACGCGCTGGCCTGCCTCAAGAGGCAGGTGAAGGAGGCGGTGGAGGTGGGGGACGGATTGTTGGCGGTGTCATTCGACATAGCCAACGCCTTCAACTCTGTTCCCCACAGCACCATCCTAGAGGCACTCCGATTCCACGGGGTGCCTCGATATATGCGGCGTCTACTGGCCAGCTACCTGGAGGATCGGGCGATCGTCCTCGTGAACAGGGCTGGCCAAGTCCGGCGGTACGCAGTCGAGGCCGGCGTTCCACAGGGGTCAGTCCTGGGACCTCTCCTCTGGAACGTCGGCTACGACTGGCTCTTGCGGGGAACTCTCCTCCGAGGTACGAGTGTCGTCTGCTACGCGGATGACACTCTCCTCACCGCCCGGGGGGAGAGTTTCAGGGAGGCGGCCAACTTGGCCTCGGCGGGCGGATCCTTGGTCGCAGGGAGGATCCGCCGCCTAGGATTGACGGTGGCGCTGCACAAGACCGAGGCTGTGTTCTTCCACGGGCCTCGGCAGCGCCAACCACCAGACGCCCACATATTTGTGGAGGGCGTCCGAATCGAGGTGAAGGCCCAGATGAAATATCTGGGCCTTGTACTCGACAGCAGGTGGCGTTTCGGCCCGCATTTTAGCGAGCTATCGACGCGCCTGCTGAAGACTGCGGGCGCCCTCTCGTGGCTGCTCCCCAATTTGGGGGGGCCCAGCGCGCGATGTCGGCAACTCTACGCCGGCATCTTGAGGAGCATGGCCCTTTACGGGGCCCCTATCTGGGAGGACTCCCTCCAAAGGCGGGAGAACGCCGCCGCCTTGCGGGCCCCCCAAAGGGCCATAGCCCAGCGGGTGTCGCGGGCCTACCGCACGGTGGGTTTCGCGGCAGCGTGTGCTCTGGCTGGCACCCCTCCTTGGGAACTCGAGGCGTGGGTGCTCGCCAGAGTATACGAATGGACGGCGGGGCGGAGGGCGAGAGGAGAACGCCCCGCCCCGGAAGAGCGGGAGGCCGTCCGGCGGGAGGCGAGGGACGCCATCGTCGTCCATTGGACGAGGGACCTCGCCACCGCAGCCTTCGGCCGCCGAACCCTCGACGCGATCGGGCCGGTCCTGCGAGACTGGCTCGATCGGTCGCACGGGTTCCTCTCATTCCGTCTGGTGCAGGTGCTGTCCGGGCACGGTTGTTTCGGATCGTACCTGCACCGGATCGGACGGGAGGAGACATCGTCGTGCCACGACTGCGGTGCGGCGGAGGACGCGGCGCAGCACACCCTCGCTGTGTGCCCGTCGTGGTCCGAGCCGCGCCGCGGTCTCACTTCGGTGATCGGACTGGACCTCTCACTCCCCGGTTTGGTCAACGCCATGCTGGGCGATGAGAGGTCCTGGGCGGCAGTGGCCTCCTTCTGCGAACACGTCATGTCCCAGAAGGAGGCGGCGGAGCGCGCGCGGGAGGACGATCCTCACGCGGCGGCGCTCCGAAGGCGGAGGAGGGGTCGGAGAAGACGTCAGTATGACGGCCATCTCCGACTCCTCCCCGGTGGAGGCCAGCAGGCAACGGGTGCGGGGGCACCCTTGCCTGTATTGCACGGGCCTCCACCAGTGTCGGACGGGAATGGCCAGGTGTTCCCGGCCATTCCCGTAGCCCCCCAACCTGGGGGGCATGCGGGGCCCGCCAACTAGGCGGGCATACGCCGGGAGGGCTGTGGAAGCAGAGGCTGAGCCAATTTCCCATAGCCCTCCCATCACGGCGTCGCGGGAACACCGCTGAGTTTTAGTGGGTATACTGCCACTCTGGCAGGGAGTCCCACATACTCTGTCTCGTCCCCCGACGAGCGGAGATGCGTAATGTCATTTCTCAGCGACAAAAAAAAAAAAAAAAAAAAAAAAAAAAAAAAAAAAAAAAAAAAAGGTTAGGTTGGGGGACCACCCCACAGTGCTTGCGTCCACGTCGCGTCCCCTGGGCAACGACCCGGTTCTGACCACCGTAACGGAGTGGCAGACCGGTGTTCGGCTAAAGTGCACTGTGCAGTCGTAGCGTATTTTATCCTATTATCCAATTTTATTTCATGTCGGCATCTACGACACCTGCGGAGGCTATGCCAAAGCAATCGAGGACCGCCTCCGGGCGTTTTAAAAAAGGCCCTTCTCAGGGCCAAGCAAAAGGTCCTTCTCAGGGCCAAGCAAAAGGCCCTTCTCAGGGCCAACCAAAAGGCCCTTCTCAGGGCCACCCAAAAGGCCCTTCTCAGGGCCAACCAAAAGGCCCTTCTCAGGGCCAATCTGAGGGTGCCTCGGCATCAGAGGCTAGCCGCGCGCCATCTGCGACTAGCTTCTATAGCTCGGCGGGCGAGTTGCTGGACTCCGACGACGAGTCCATCATGTCGTGTGGTTCGGCGATTGCTCGCCGGGACACAATGAAGCGGGCTTATCAGCGGAAGGGGTCTGGGGGTTCCTCGGACACTGTGTCACAGCCGAGGGCCAAGAGGCCGGTGTCTGACACTCACGACGTGGGTCTGGCAGAAGCCCAACGCCAGTTGGACCTGTCGCGGCGAGCGCAGGTCCAGCAAGACCTGGAGGAGCGGGTTGCGGCCACAGAGCAACGGACGCACGCCGCCCGGGCCAAGTCCGGGTACGGCGCGTCCCGCGTCCACTATGCGGACCACTCCCTTGCGGAGCTGCAGCTGATGGCTGAGGAGGACGAAGAGGAGATAGTGGCAGTCGCCTCTAAGTCCTCCAATCTTAAAGGGACTTTCCAAAAGTCCCTTAAATGTAGGGCCGCGAGCATGCGCGGCATAGTCGGGGAGCTGGTGCAGCGGAAGGCTACCGACGAAACGCGGCAACTGCAGGCGAAAGTCGATCGCCTGCAGTCAGAGGTCAGCCAGCTTCATCTGAAGCTGGCTGAAGCCACGGCCCGGCCAAACAGCAAAACATCCGAGCCGAAACCAGCGGCTGAGGCCCCGCCCTCCAACCTTGAGGATGTAATCCGCAAGGTCGTAATGGAGGAAAGGGCCTTCACGAGAGCCTGTCTTGCGGGCATAGAGGACAGGCTCTTGCCGGAGAAACGCCTGCGACCGCCGCTCGCGGCGGACAGTAGGCCACGCCAGCCTGAGCTGTCCTCCCAGGACGCCCACCTTCCGTCCACCACCCCATCGAACCAGCAAGGGTGGACGAAGGTGAAAAAGGGCAAAAAGAAGGCAAAGACGGTGGGTGCCCCTGCCACCCCCGCCACCACCCCTCCCGGCCCGCCTCAGAAAACAGGCAAGGGAAAGGGGAAGGGAAAGACGTCGGCCCCGAAGCCCAACGCCGCTGCTCCCGCTGCTGCTCCTGCAGCTAATGGGGCCCCCGCCGCCAGGTCAAAGAGGAAGCTGGTTCCTCCGAAGACCGCAGCCGTAGTGGTGACGCTCACCACTGAGGCTGTGGAGCGGGGGGAGACGTACGCGTCCGTAATGATGCGGGCGCGTGCCAACGCCGATCCCACCCAGCTGGGGATCGGCACAGTCTCCTGCCGCCGGACCCAGGCCGGGGCTCGAATGTTCGAGTTCCCGGGGGCTCAGGGCGGCGCCAACGCGGACCTCTTCGCAACCAAGCTGCGAGAGGTCATCGCCGACGCGGCCAAGGTCACCAGGCCCGTAAAGTCTGTGGCCTTGGAGGTGACCGACCTCGACGACTCGGTCACCAAAGAGGAGGTAGTCGCGGCGGTCGCAGCGATGGGGGGCTGTGGCGTCACAGCGGTGCAAGGTCGGGCCATTAGGCCCGGGCGCGGCGGCATGGGCACCATACGCCTCGAGTGCCCAGTCGCCGCAGCTGTAGCCGTCTTAGCCAAGGGACGGCTGACTGTCGGGTTCAGCTCGGGTGTAGTCCGGGCACTTGCAGCCCAGCCTCTGCGCTGCTACAAGTGTCTTGGAGTCGGACACACTCGGGCCCTTTGTCCGTCCGAGGTCGACAGGGCGGACAAATGCTTCCGCTGTGGCAAGGAAGGCCACAAGTCGGCCTCCTGCGAGGCCGTCACGCCGCACTGTGCGGTGTGTGCCGCCAGTGGCTGCCCGGCAGGCCACGTGATGATGGGGAGGAAGTGCAATCCTCCCCCTAAGAAGGGCAAAGCGCAGGCGCTGATCCGGCCTGTCGCTGCCACCGTTGCCGTCCCTGAGGCTGGGACATCGGCGGCGGTTGTGGAGGGGGGTGCGATGTCTGTCGATGGATAGTTCGGTCAAGCATCGCATCCTCCAGGCGAACACCAACCACTGCAGAGCGGCCCAGGATCTGCTGATGCAGACCATGGCCGAGTGGTTGGTGGACGTGGCGGCCGTCGCCGAGCCGTATTCAGTCCCTGGCCGTTGGCTGGGCGATCGGGACGGCTTGGTGGCATTGGTGACGCGGTCTTCCACGGACTCCCCTCCCCTCTCGCTCTTAGAGAGGGGACCGGGATACGTGGCCGCCGCGTGGGGAGAATTAGCCCTGGTGGGCGTCTATTTCTCCCCGAACCGCCCTCTCTCGGATTTCGAGAACTTTCTCGAAATCCTCACCGCGGTGGTCGGGAGGGCGGCGCCACGCCAGGTCGCCGTACTGGGTGACCTGAACGCCAAGTCGACGGCCTGGGGCAACCCGGCCGGGTCCTGCAACGTCCGGGGACGCGCCGTGGAGTTTTGGGCGGCGTCGTGCGGTGTGTCCCTCCTGAACAGAGGGACCGTTCACACGTGTGTGCGGCAACGGGGAGGATCAGTGGTCGACGTCTCGTTTGCCACCCCCGTGCTAGCCGCCCACGTCGTGAACTGGCGGGTGGAGATGGTGGAGACCTTGTCGGACCACCGATATGTGCGGTTCGACATCAGCTCCACCCAGAGCTCCCAGGGAACTGCTCCAGGCTCGGGCCAATCTGCGTTCCCGCGGTGGGCTCTCACCCGCCTGGACCGAGAGGCTGCGGAGGAGGCGGCGTTCGTCCAGGACTGGCTCGCGCCTCCTGTCGAGGTCCTGGACGTGGACACCGCAGCGGTTCAGCTGAGGAGGTCGCTGACCGAGGTGTGCAACTCCAGCATGCCCCGGTCTCGCCGCCCAACTCCCCGCCGCGCCGTCTATTGGTGGTCGGAGGAACTGGCGGGGCTCCGAACCACCTGCGTGGCGGCCAGGAGGGCCTACACGCGGAGTCGAAGGCGCAGGCACCGAGACCCCACCAACGAGGAGGCCCTCTATGCCACGTACGTCGACGCCAAGACGGTCTTGAAGTCGGCTATGCGCGCGGCCGAAGATTCGGCGAGAGCCGAAATGCTGGAGGGTCTCGACAGGGACCCATTTGGAAGACCATACAAGGCGGCGCGGAATAAACTGCGCCCCTGCGGTCTTCCACTGACGGAGACCCTCGAGCCGGCGTTGCTGGACGGGGTGGTCCGGTCCCTGTTTCCGTCCAGGACCGACTTCACCCCGCCAGTGATGGATCCCCCGCGGGAGGCGGCTCCGCCGGAGGAGGAGGTCCCCCCGGTGACGGCGGTGGAACTTTGCGCGGGGACTCTACACCTCCGCGCAAAGAACACAGCCCCAGGGCCGGACGGCGTTCCCGCACGGGTGGTGGCCATCGCCGCCTCACAGATGGAGGAGAGGTTTCGGGACCTCTTCAGCGCGTGTCTTACGACTGGGAGGTTCCCGAAACCTTGGAAGGAGGGGCGGCTATGCCTGCTCCGAAAGGAGGGACGCCCGGCGGACTCCCCCTCGGCTTACCGGCCCATCGTCTTGCTCGATGAGGTCGGTAAGTTGTTCGAGGGGATAATTGCCGACCGGCTAAAGAGCCTGCTGAGGACGGTGGGGCCGGACCTGTCGGACGCCCAATTCGGTTTCCGACGGGGTCGTTCGACGGTCGACGCGCTGGCCCTACTCAAGGGCCAGGTGAGGGAGGCCGTGGAGGCGGGCGACGGAGTGTTGGCGGTGTCATTCGACATAGCCAACGCCTTCAACTCCGTCCCCCACTCGACAATCTTGGAGGCGCTCCGGTACCACGGAGTGCCTCAGTACCTGCGCCGACTCTTGGCCAGCTACTTGGAGGACCGGGTGGTCCTCCTCTCGGACAAGACGGCCACAGTGAGGCGATACGGCGCAGAGTCCGGTGTTCCACAGGGGTCTGTCCTAGGACCACTGCTGTGGAACATTGGATTCGACTGGCTACTGCGGGGAACCCTCCTCCGTGGCACGAGCGTCATCTGTTACGCGGATGACACCCTCCTCGTCGCCCGGGGGAGAGACTTCAGGGAGGCGGCCAGTCTGGCCTCTGCCGGCGGATCCTTAGTGGCAGGAAGGATTCGCCGCTTGGGGTTGAAGGTTGCGCTGCACAAAACCGAGGCCGTGTATTTTCACGGTCCACGGCAGCGCATCCCTCCCGACGGCCACATTATAGTGGAGGGCGTCAGGATCGAGGTCAAGGCCCAGATGAAGTACTTGGGCCTTGTCCTCGACAGCAGGTGGCGCTTCGGCCCACACTTTAGCGGGCTATCGACGCGCCTGCTGAAGGCCGCGAACGCCTTGTCGTGGCTCCTCCCGAATCTGGGGGGTCCGAAGGCGCGATGCCGGCGCTTGTATGCCGGCATCCTCAGGAGCATGGCCCTTTACGGGGCCCCAATCTGGGCAGACTCCCTCCACAGGCGGGAGAACGCCACGGCCATCCGCAGGCCCCAAAGGGCCATTGCACTGCGGGTGGCGAGGGCCTACCGCTCGGTAGGCTTCTCTGCGGCGTGCGCTCTGGCCGGCACCCCTCCTTGGGAGCTCGAGGCGTGGGTGCTGACCAGAGTGTACGAATGGACGGCGCGCCGTAAGGCGCTCGGGGAGCCCCCCGCCGCAAAAGAGCGGGAGGCCGTGCGGCAAGAGGCGAAGGACGCAATCGTCCATCACTGGACGGAGGACCTCGCCACTGCCGCATTTGGCCGCCGAACACTGGACGCGCTCGGGCCGGTCCTGAAGGATTGGCTCGAGCGGTCCCACGGTTTCCTCTCTTTCCGTCTGGTGCAGGTGTTGTCCGGACACGGGTGCTTCGGATCGCACCTGCATCGGATCCAAAGGGAGGAGACCCCGTCGTGCCACGACTGTGGCGCGGCGGAGGACACGGCGCAGCACACCCTCGAGGTGTGCCCAGCCTGGTCCGAGCTGCGCCACACACTGGTCGCAGCAGTCGGGCAGGACCTCTCGCTTCCCGGCGTCGTCAACTCGATGCTGGAAAGCGAGGGGGCCTGGGCAGCGGTCGCCTCCTTCTGCGAAGAGGTAATGTCACAGAAGGAGGCGGCGGAGCGCGTGCGGGAGGAAGACCCTCTCGCGGCGCCGCTCCGCAGGCGAAGACGGGGCGTGAGACGGCGGTTGTATGATCGTCGTCACGCGCCTCCAGGTGGTGAACAGCGGGAGACAGGCGCGGGGGCGCCTTCTCCTGCATTGCACTGTCCACCACCCACGTCGTCAGTCATTCCTGGGCCCCTCCCCCCCGACGGGAGGGGCCCGCCGGGCCCGCCGTAAAGGCGGGCGGTCGTCGGCGGGGGGCAGGATGGAAAGGCTCTGCCGATTCCCAGTCCCCCTCCACTCAGACGATGCGGGAATGCCGCTGGGTTGTTTAGTGGGTATACCGGTTCTACCGGGGAGTCCCACATACCCCTCCCGTCCCCCGACGGGTGGGCATGCGTAATGCATTTTTCCCAGCGCAAACAAAAAAAAAAAAAAAAAAAAAAAAAAAAAAAAGGTTAGGTTAGGTTGGGGGGGGGGACCACCCCACAGTGCTTGCGTCCACGTCGCGTCCCCTGGGCAACGACCCGGTTCTGACCACCGTAACGGAGTGGCAGACCGGTGTTCGGCTAAAGTGCACTGTGCTGTCGTAGCGTATTTTAACTCTTATTATCGAATTTTATTTTAATGCTGGAACCTGCGACACCTGCGGAGGCTATGCCAAAGCAATCGAGGACCGCCTCCGGGCGTTTTAAAAAAGGCCCTTCTCAGGGCCCACCAAAAGGCCCTTCTCAGGGCCAAGCAAAAGGCCCTTCTCAGGGCCAACCAAAAGGCCCTTCTCAGGGCCAAGCAAAAGGCCCTTCTCAGGGCCAACCAAAAGGCCCTTCGCAGGGCCAATCCGAGGGTGCCTCGGCATCAGAGGCTAGCCGCGCGCCGTCTGCGACTAGCTTCTATAGCTCGGCGGGCGAGTTGCTGGACTCCGACAACGAGTCCATCATGTCATGTGGTTCGGCGATTAGTCGCCGAGACTCGAAAAAGCGGGCATATCAGAGGAAGGGGTCTGGGGGTTCCTCAGACACGGCGTCACAGCCGAGGGCCAAGAGGCCGGTGTCTGACACCCACGACGTGGGTCTGGCAGAAGCCCAACGCCAGTTGGACCTGTCTCGGCGGGCGCAGGTCCAGCAAGACCTGGAGGAGCGGGTTGCGGCCACGGAGCAACGGACGCATGCCGCCCGGGCCAAGTCCGGATACGGCGCGTCCCGCGTCCACTACGCGGACCACTCCCTGGCGGATCTGCAGCTGATGGCTGAGGAGGACGAAGAGGAGATAGTGGCAGTCGCCTCTAAGTCCTCCAATTTAAAAGGGACATTCCAAAAGTCGCTTAAATGCAGGGCCGCGAGCATGCGCGGCATCGTCGGGGAGCTGGTGCAGCGGAAGGCTACCGACGAAACGCGGCAACTGCAGGCGAAAGTCGATCGCCTGCAGTCAGAGGTCAGCCAGCTTCATCTGAAGCTGGCTGAAGCCACGGCCCGGCCAAACAGTAAAACATCCGAGCCGAAACCAGCGGCTGAGGCCCCGCCCTCCAACCTTGAGGATATAATCCGCAAGGTCGTAATGGAGGAAAGGGCCTTCACGAGAGCCTGTCTTGCGGGCATAGAGGACAGGCTCTTGCCGGAGAAACGCCTGCGACCGCCGCTCGCGGCGGACAGTCGGCCACGCCAGCCAGAACTGTCCTCCCAGGACGCCCATCTTCCGTCCACCACCCCATCCAACCAGCAGGGGTGGACGAAGGTGAAAAAGGGCAAAAAGAAGTCCAAGACGGTGGCTGCCCCTGCCACCCCCGCCACCACCCCTCCCGGCCCGCTACAGAAAACAGGCAAGGGAAAGGGGAAGGGGAAGACGTCGGCCCCGAAGCCCAACGCCGCTGCTCCCGCTGCTGCTCCTGCAGCTATTGGGGCCCCCACCGCCAAGTCAAAGAGGAAGCTGGTTCCTCCGAAGACCGCAGCCGTAGTGGTGACGCTCACCGCTGAGGCTGTGGAGCGGGGGGAGACGTACGCGTCCGTAATGATGCGGGCGCGTGCCAACGCCAATCCCACCCAGCTGGGGATCGGCACAGTATCCTGCCGCCGGACCCAGGCCGGGGCTCGAATGTTCGAGTTCCCGGGGGCTCAGGGCGGCGCCAACGCGGACCTCTTCGCAACCAAACTGCGAGAGGTCATCGCCGACGCGGCCAAGGTCACCAGGCCCGTAAAGTCTGTGGCCTTGGAGGTGACCGACCTCGACGACTCGGTCACCAAAGAGGAGGTGGTGGCGGCGGTCGCTGCGTTGGGGGGCTGTGGCGTCACAGCGGTGCAAGGTCGTGCCATCAGGCCCGGCCGCGGCGGCATGGGCACCATTCGCCTCGAGTGCCCAGTCGCCGCAGCTGCAGCCGTCCTAGCCAAGGGACGGCTGACTGTGGGGTTCAGCTCGGGTGTAGTCCGGGCACTTGCAGCCCAGCCTCTGCGCTGCTACAAGTGTCTTGGAGTCGGACACACTCGGGCCCTTTGTCCGTCCGAGGTCGACAGGGCGGACAAATGCTTCCGCTGTGGCAAGGAAGGCCACAAGTCGGCCTCCTGCGAGGCCGCCACGCCGCACTGTGCGGTGTGTGCCGCCAGTGGCTGCCCGGCAGGCCACGTGATGATGGGGAGGAAGTGCAATCCTCCCCCTAAGAAGGGCAAAGCGCAGGCGCTGATCCGGCCTGTCGCTGCCACCGTTGCCGTCCCTGAGGCTGGGACATCGGCGGCGGTTGTGGAAGGGGGTGCGAGGTCTGTCGATGGATAGTTCGGTCAAGCATCGCATCCTCCAGGCGAACACCAACCACTGCAGAGCGGCCCAGGATCTGCTGATGCAGACCATGGCCGAGTGGTTGGTGGACGTGGCGGCTGTCGCCGAGCCGTATTCAGTCCCTGGCCGTTGGCTGGGCGATCGGGACGGCTTGGTGGCATTGGTGACACGGTCTTCCACGGACTCCCCTCCCCTCTCGCTCTTAGAGAGGGGACCGGGATACGTGGCCGCCGCGTGGGGAGAATTAGCCCTTGTGGGCGTCTATTTCTCCCCGAACCGCCCTCTCTCGGATTTCGAGAACTTTCTCGAAATCCTCACCGCGGTGGTCGGGAGGGCGGCGCCACGCCAGGTCGCCGTACTGGGTGACCTGAACGCCAAGTCGACGGCCTGGGGCAACCCGGCCGGGTCCTGCAACGTCCGGGGACGCGCCGTGGAGTTTTGGGCGGCGTCGTGCGGTGTGTCCCTCCTGAACAGAGGGACCGTTCACACGTGTGTGCGGCAACGGGGAGGATCAGTGGTCGACGTATCGTTTGCCACCCCCGTGCTAGCCGCCCACGTCGTGAACTGGCGGGTGGAGATGGTGGAGACCTTGTCGGACCACCGATATGTGCGGTTCGACATCAGCTCCACCCAGAGCTCCCGGGGAATTGCTCCAGGCTCGGGCCAATCTGCGTTCCCGCGGTGGGCTCTCACCCGCCTGGACCGAGAGGCTGCGGAGGAGGCGGCGTTCGTCCAGGACTGGCTCGCACCTCCTGTCGAGGTCCTGGACGTGGACGCCGCAGCGGTTCAGCTGAGGAGGTCCCTGACCGGGGTGTGCAACTCCAGCATGCCCCGGTCTCGCCGCCCAGCTCCCCGCCGCGCCGTCTATTGGTGGTCGGAGGAACTGGCGGGGCTCCGAATCGCCTGCGTGGCGGCCAGGAGGGCCTACACGCGGAGTCGAAGGCGCAGGCACCGAGACCCCACCAGCGAGGAGGCCCTCTATGCCACGTACGTTGACGCAAAGACTGTCCTCAAGTCGGCAATGCGCGCGGCCGAAGATTCGGCGAGAGCCGAGATGTTAGAGGGTCTCGACAGGGACCCATTTGGAAGACCATACAAGGCGGCGCGGAATAAACTGCGCCCCTGTGGTCTTCCACTGACGGAGACCCTCGAGCCGGCACTGCTGGACGGGGTGGTCCGGTCCCTGTTTCCGTCCAGGACCGACTTCACCCCGCCAGTGATGGATCCCCCGCGGGAGGCGGCTCCGCCGGAGGAGGAGGTCCCCCCGGTGACGGCGGTGGAACTTTGCGCGGGGACTCTACACCTCCGCGCAAAGAACACAGCCCCAGGGCCGGACGGCGTTCCCGCACGGGTGGTGGCCATCGCCGCCTCACACATGGAGGAGAGGTTTCGGGACCTCTTCAGCGCGTGTCTTACGACTGGGAGGTTCCCGAAACCTTGGAAGGAGGGGCGGCTATGCCTGCTCCGAAAGGAGGGACGCCCGGCGGACTCCCCCTCGGCTTACCGGCCCATCGTCTTGCTCGATGAGGTCGGTAAGTTGTTCGAGGGGATAATTGCCGACCGGCTAAAGAGCCTGCTGAGGACGGTGGGGCCGGACCTGTCGGACGCCCAATTCGGTTTCCGACGGGGTCGTTCGACGGTCGACGCGCTGGCCCTACTCAAGGGCCAGGTGAGGGAGGCCGTGGAGGCGGGCGACGGAGTGTTGGCGGTGTCATTCGACATAGCCAACGCCTTCAACTCCGTCCCCCACTCGACAATCTTGGAGGCGCTCCGATACCACGGAGTGCCTCAGTACCTGCGCCAACTCTTGGCCAGCTACTTGGAGGACCGGGTGGTCCTCCTCTCGGACAAGACGGCCACAGTGAGGCGATACGGCGCAGAGTCCGGTGTTCCACAGGGGTCTGTCCTAGGACCACTGCTGTGGAACATTGGATTCGACTGGCTACTGCGGGGAACCCTCCTCCGTGGCACGAGCGTCATCTGTTACGCGGATGACACCCTCCTCGTCGCCCGGGGGAGAGACTTCAGGGAGGCGGCCAGTCTGGCCTCTGCCGGCGGATCCTTAGTGGCAGGAAGGATTCGCCGCCTCGGACTGAAGGTTGCGCTGCACAAAACCGAGGCCGTGTATTTTCACGGTCCACGGCAGCGCATCCCTCCCGACGGCCACATTATAGTGGAGGGCGTCAGGATCGAGGTCAAGGCCCAGATGAAGTACTTGGGCCTTGTCCTCGACAGCAGGTGGCGCTTCGGCCCACACTTTAGCGGGCTGTCGACGCGCCTGCTGAAGGCCGCGAACGCCTTGTCGTGGCTCCTCCCGAATCTGGGGGGTCCGAAGGCGCGATGCCGGCACTTGTATGCCGGCATCCTCAGGAGCATGGCCCTTTACGGGGCCCCAATCTGGGCAGACTCCCTCCACAGGCGGGAGAACGCCACGGCCAT
Organism: Brachylomia viminalis; assembly: GCA_937001585.2. Taxonomy (NCBI): domain Eukaryota; kingdom Metazoa; phylum Arthropoda; class Insecta; order Lepidoptera; family Noctuidae; genus Brachylomia; species Brachylomia viminalis. The sequence goes on from OW443296.2 coordinate 29,700,074, forward strand.
CCGCAGGCCCCAAAGGGCCATTGCACTGCGGGTGGCGAGGGCCTACCGCTCGGTAGGCTTCTCTGCGGCGTGCGCTCTGGCCGGCACCCCTCCTTGGGAGCTCGAGGCGTGGGTGCTGACCAGAGTGTACGAATGGAAGGCGCGCCGTAAGGCGCTCGGGGAGCCCCCCGCCGCAGAAGAGCGGGAGGCCGTGCGGCAAGAGGCGAAGGACGCAATCGTCCATCACTGGACGGAGGACCTCGCCACTGCCGCATTCGGCCGCCGAACACTGGACGCGCTCGGGCCGGTCCTGAAGGATTGGCTCGAGCGGTCCCACGGTTTCCTCTCTTTCCGTCTGGTGCAGGTGTTGTCCGGCCACGGGTGCTTCGGATCGCACCTGCATCGGATCCAAAGGGAGGAGACCCCGTCGTGCCACGACTGTGGCGCGGCGGAGGACACGGCGCAGCACACCCTCGAGGTGTGCCCGGCCTGGTCCGAGCTGCGCCTACCTTTGGTCGCAGCGGTCGGGCAGGACCTCTCGCTTCCCGGCGTCGTCAACTCGATGCTGGAAAGCGAGGGGGCCTGGGCAGCGGTCGCCTCCTTCTGCGAAGAGGTAATGTCACAGAAGGAGGCGGCGGAGCGCGTGCGGGAGGAAGACCCTCTCGCGGCGCCGCTCCGCAGGCGAAGACGGGGCGTGAGACGGCGGTTGTATGATCGTCGTCACGCGCCTCCAGGTGGTGAACAGCGGGAGACAGGCGCGGGGGCGCCTTCTCCTGCATTGCACTGTCCACCACCCACGTCGTCAGTCATTCCTGGGCCCCTCCCCCCCGACGGGAGGGGCCCGCCGGGCCCGCCGTAAAGGCGGGCGGTCGTCGGCGGGGGGCAGGATGGAAAGGCTCTGCCGATTCCCAGTCCCCCTCCACTCAGACGATGCGGGAATGCCGCTGGGTTGTTTAGTGGGTATACCGGTTCTACCGGGGAGTCCCACATACCCCTCCCGTCCCCCGACGGGTGGGCATGCGTAATGCATTTTTCCCAGCGCAAACAAAAAAAAAAAAAAAAAAAAAAAGGTTAGGTTAGGTTAGGTTGGGGGGGGGGGGTGCCTGGCAGAAAACCTCCCCGAGTGCTCAGTGGCTGCTGGTCCTTTTGATTTCCTGAGGACGAGCAGGCGCTGGGCCGGTGCACCCTGGGTACGGGCAACAATCTTCTCCTCGTGAGGGGTGGGAAAGAGGAGATTGTTGTCCGTGGCGAATTTCTGCCGGAGCGGAGGAGTCGCTCCCGAGGGCTCTCTATCTGCGCTCTGCAGCTGCAGAGTGCACGACTAGGGAGCAAGGTGGGGTAGACCGCGGGCCGTCTTACTGTCCGCGGTGTAGGGGTCTCCGCGGCGTGTACGTCGCGGTGACCGAGGTGGGGAAGACCGTGGGTTGCTCCTCAACCTGCGGTCTAGGGGCAGCCGTGGCGAGGTGCTTGAGCCACGGTGCCGGGTGGTGGGTAGGTTAAGTTAGTTTAGGGGAAAAAAAAAAAAAAAAAAAAAAAAAAAAAAAAAAAAAAAAAATTATATATATATATTAGGTTAGTAGCATTAGTTTGTAGATACCGAGCAGCGGGCGGTATATCCTGCACCGGAGGCACCCGCGGGCCCCGGGAGGATCAAATACCCTCCCAAAAAAGAGCGGCCGCATTGCCTTGGGGAAGTGATGTGCGTACCACCCATTTCGTAAAATGAAAATGGCAACAACAGAGAGAGATTTGTCATGCGCCCCGGCTGACGCCCGGCGCTCGCAGGTACCCGGGCCTGCGAGTGATAAATTGGTTACCGACGGACGCGCAGGGGTAGGCGACCAGGCCCCTGTTGCTGATAATATTACTGGAAGCAGTCTTTTTATAAATATTGACGGCGGGCCGCGTGGACCGTCTTCCATTAGGAAACGCCCACGCGACCCTGCTCTGCTGGGAGGTCTGTCCTCAGAAGAGGAAGGCCCGCTGGCCCCGAAGTTGCCGACCACGAGGAGAGGTCGGCAGGCTTCGAGAGGGGTGAGTGCTTCCCGGCCGCGGAGGGACGCACAGGGTAGGTTCGTGCGCCCCAATACTCCAGCGGCCAGCGAAGCAGAGAGTGACATGGGGGTCACTACCGAGGACCCTGGTGGCGAGAGTTGTGCCTCGCTAGGGAGCTCAAAGGCGGAGCTCAACGCCACCAGAAGAGAGCAGCGCAAAGCCGTCGCGGCCGACGAAGTGTCGGAAATGGCCCGACGCGCACGCGAGCGACGTGCTGCTCTAGCGGCGGAAGGGGGGGAACCATCTGCGGTGGCCCTTAGTCAGCTTGCCTTGGACGGTGTGGACTTAGTCCTGAAGGTTGCTACCAAATCCGGCAGCCTGAAGGGCACGTTCACCCGCGGTCTGAAGGAAGCTGCCGCGGACATTAAGGAGGCGGTTGGCATCCTCCTCAACAGGACGGCCTCAGACGAGGTCGCGAAGTTGCAGGAGGAAAACAGCCGCCTCCGAAATGATTTGGAGGACCTCCGGCGACAAGTCGCTGCGCTGAGCGAGCAGCAGCAGCGACGCACGTCCACTGATGCCGCATCGGTAGTGGCCCCGGCTCCCGCACCGAGACCGGCAAGCGCTCATACCGACGACGAGGTCGAGCGCATTGTCCGGCTCTGCATGCTTCAGTGCGGGAGCATGGTCAATGCTCGTATGGAGGCGATTTCTCGGCGCCTCCCTGCGGAAATCCTCCGTCCGCCCCTAGCGGCCGATACACGGCGGAGGGCTGAGGAGCCGCCGAGACCTGCGCCTCGGAAGGGGAAGCCCGCGGAGGGTGTTAAAAAGCCCGTGGAGGGAGCCCCATCGAGCGATCAGCCCACGACTGTCAGGTCTAAGGGTGAGACCTGGGCGACAGTCGTGGGCCGCAAGAAGGCCCGCAAAGCCGCCAAGGCGGCCTCAGCAACAGCGCGCGCCCCCGGCCGAACCGCAAAGGCGGTTGCGCAGCCGGCGCGGCGGACTGCCAATGGCAGTCGCAAAGGACCGGCGATACGTGCTCCACGTTCCGAAGCTGTGACGCTCACGCTACAGCCCGGTGCTACGGAGCGCGGCGTAACGTACCAGTCGGTCATTGCCGAGGCCAAGGCCAAGATCAAATTATCAGATCTTGGTCTTCAGTCCGTCACCCTCAGGCAGGCTGCCACGGGTGCGCGGCTGTTCGAGGTGGCTGGTGCTGCGAGCGGCAGTGCCGAAAAGGCGGACGCTCTGGCCGCCAAGATGAGGGAGGTCCTCAGCCCTGAGGACGTCCGGGTCTCCAGGCCAATGAAAACCGCAGAAGTGCGGATTGCTGGTCTGGACGACTCCGTGACCTCTGAAGAGGTGGTGGCGGCCGTTGCCCGAAGCGGAGAGTGTCCGCCGGACAAGGTGCGGGCCGGCGATATACGCACCGACGCCACCGGACTCGGCGTGGTCTGGGTTCGGTGCCCTGTGGCGTCGGCGAACAAGATCGCCTTAAGCGGCAGATTGCTGGTTGGCTGGGTTGCAGCGAGGGTGAAACTCCTGCAGCCCCGGGCTTTGCGGTGCTTCCGGTGCCTGGAGAAGGGGCACGTCCGGGCAAAGTGCACCGCTGAGGTTGACCGTAGTGACCTCTGTTATCGCTGCGGTCAGCCCGGCCACAAGGCGGCCCAGTGTTCCGCGGCGCTCAACTGCAGCTTATGTTCGGCTGCAGGGAAGCCAGCGGGACACAAAGTGGGCGGAGGGGCTTGTGGCGCGCCTGCCAGCAAGGCCAAGAAAAAGAAGAGCTTTAAACCTGCCGGGGAAACCTCGCCGCCTCCGCAAGCTAGTAGCTCCACGGTCGACTCCCGGCCCAGGACCGTTGCCGAGGGAATGGAATGTCAATAATGGCACAATTCCATTTCCTCCAGGGCAACATCAACCACTGTGCCAGAGCTCAGGATCTTTTACTCCAGAGCATGGCAGAGTGGTCGATCCACGTGGCTGTGGTCGCCGAACCGTACTTCGTCCCCGCCCGTGACAACTGGCTGGGGAGCGCTGACGGTTTGGTGGCCATTATTGGCGAGACTCTGATCGACCCGTCTCGGGGCCGCGGCTGGGCTGCTGCGGTCTCGGGCGGCATCGTCATTGTGGGGGCGTATTTCTCCCCCAACAAGAGTCTCGCCGACTTCGAGGGTTTCCTTGTCGAGTTGGGCGCCGTCGTAGGCCGCTATCACCCTCGTCCCGTTCTGGTGCTCGGGGATCTCAACGCCAAGTCATCGGCGTGGGGATCTCCGGTCACTGACCCTCGGGGCGAGGTGCTAGAAGAGTGGGCGGTGACGACTGGTCTGGTCGTCCTGAATCGGGGTTCGGAATACACGTGCGTGCGGCAGCGGGGCGGGTCGATAGTGGACGTCTCGCTCGCTAGCCCCTCTGTCGCCAGCCGAGTCCGCGACTGGCGTGTCGCCGTGGGGGTGGAGACGCTGTCGGACCATCGGTATATCCGGTTCGACGTCTCTGCCCAGACCGCGAGCGGCCGCCATCCAACAACCCCGATTAACGACGGCCCGCGTTGGGCGCTTAAGCGCATCGACAAGGAACTACTCGAGGAAGCTGCCATAGTCCAGTCCTGGATTTGGGAGTCGACGACGGACGGCCCCGTCGACGTCGAAGCGGTGGCGCTGTGGTTTCGCGGGGCTATGACGCAGATCTGCGACGCGTCCATGCCCCGTGTCCGCCAACAGTCCGCAAGGCGCCAGGTGTACTGGTGGACCGACGAGATCGCGCGGCTGCGCGTTGAGTGCGTTGCGGCTCGCCGCCAGTACACACGATACCGGAGACGACGTCGACGGGATCCCGTCGAGGAAGACGCGCTGTATGAGGTGTACCGCGCGTCCAAGGAGACTCTGTGGCTGGCCATCGGCGACTCTAAGTCGCGTGCCAGGGAAGAGCTGCTGGGGTCCCTAGATCGGGATCCGTGGGGGCGCCCCTACCGTTGGGTACGGGGCAAGTTGCGTCCCTGGGCGCCTCCACTGACGCAAAGTATGGAACCCCAGTTGCTAGAGGCGGTGGTATCGGCCCTCTTCCCTGAGCGAGCGGGACACGTTCCACCGGCGATGGCTTCGCCCTCAGCCACAGACTCTCCAGAAGAGGAGAGCACCGATGTCCCCGAGGTGACGCAAGCAGAGACGAGAGCGGCCGTGTCGCGACTCCGGGCTAAGAACACAGCGCCCGGACCCGACGGAGTTCCTGGTCGAGCTCTCGTCCTGGCTCTGAAGGAGCTAGAGCCCCAACTGAGGGGGCTCTTCACGGCATGTCTCGAGCAGGGTCAGTTTCCCAGTGTGTGGAAGGAGGGGAGGCTGGTCCTGCTCAGGAAGGAGGGGCGCCCAGCGGACTCGCCGTCCGCGTATCGGCCCATAGTGCTGCTCGACGAGGCGGGCAAACTTTTTGAGCGCATTATCGCAGATCGCCTCGTCAGCCACTTGTGCAGGGAGGGGCCGGACCTGGACGACAACCAATTCGGTTTTCGTCGGGGGCGCTCCACCATAGACGCCATCATGCGCGTGAGGACCCTGGCGGAGGAGACGGTGTCCCAGGGTGGGGTGGTGCTGGCGGTGTCTTTAGACATCTCCAACGCATTCAACACCCTACCCTGGAGTTGTATTCGGGAGGCACTGAAATACCATCGAGTGCCTCCCTACCTCCGCCGTACGGTAGGGGCTTATCTGGAGGATAGATGCGTCACTTATCGGGGACGTGACGGTGCCGGTCGGCACCTCATGTCGTGCGGTGTTCCACAGGGATCGGTCTTGGGACCGCTCCTGTGGAACATCGGCTATGACTGGGTGCTGAGAGGCGAGCTCCCGTCGGGCGCCGACTTGACGTGTTATGCGGACGACACGCTTGTCACTGCCCGGGGGAGCTCGCACAGGGAAGCGACGTTGATAGCCACGGCTGCGGTGTCACAGGTGGTGAACCGCATCCGGCGCCTGGGCCTGGAGGTGGCCCTAAACAAGTCGGAGGCCATGGTGTTTCATGGCCCCCGACGTGCGCCGGCGCCGGGATCACACATCGTGGTCAGCGGGGCCCGGATAGCTGTCGAGTCCACCATGAAGTATCTGGGATTGGTGCTCGACAGCCGATGGGGATTCGGGCCCCACTTCCGGCGGCTGGCGCCCAAGCTGATGGGTGCAGCGGGCGCGCTTTCAACGTTGCTTCCTAACTTGGGGGGCCCGAGCGCCGCCTGTAGGCGGTTGTACGTGGGAATCGTGCGGTCCATGGCCCTGTATGGGGCCCCTGTGTGGGCGATGGACATGACGGCCGGCACTCTCGCCATTCTGCGTAAACCGCAGAGGGCGATGGCCGTCAGAGTCGTCCGCGGGTACCGCACGATTTCCTACGAGGCGGCTTGCGTCCTGGCCGGATCCCCGCCCTGGGACCTGGAGGCGAAAGTACTCGCGTCATTATATCGATGGCGCGAGGAAGAGCGAGCACGGGGCTCGAGGCCGGTGCAGCGGCAGATCGCGCTGCGCCGAGAGGAGCTCCATCAGGTCTTGGTGGCGGAATGGCGGCTAAGGCTTCTGCGCCCTACCGCCGGCCTCGCTACCGTCGAGGCGATCCGGCCAGTACTCGACGACTGGCTCGGGAGAAGGCACGGCTCCCTGTCCTTTAGGGTGACGCAGGTGCTGTCGGGGCACGGCTGCTTCGGCAAGTACCTGTGTCGCATAGGCAGGGAGCCGGACGCTCGGTGCCACCATTGCGTCCATTGCGGGGAGGACACGGCGCAACACACGCTCGCCGAGTGTGTAGCTTGGGAGGAGCAGCGCTGTGTCCTCACAAATGAAGTAGGAGGCGATCTGTCGCTGCCGGCCGTAGTGCGGAGGATGGTCGGTAGCGCAGAGTCGTGGGACGCGGTGGTGTCCTTCTGCGAGGACGTGATGTCGCAGAAGGAAACTGCGGAACGGGAGAGGGAGATCTCGACTCCCTTCCCCGGCCGCAGAAGGCGCACCGGGCGCAGGAGAAGGGCGGACAACGCCCTTTTCCGGCCCCCATGAATGGGTCCTGGGGCGTGGGACTTGGGGAAGTCCTCGCCCCCTATTTGATGGACCCGAGGCGAAGGCGCGCGCGGGTGTCGGCGTGCGCCTTTGAGGCGATGCACGGGGTAGTTAAACACCTCACTACCCCGTGCAGGAGACGAGGCCCGGACAGACCGGGCCAGCACCAGTGTGGGGCTGCGGAAGAATTTCGATTCCCGCGGCCCCGCGCGCACGTGCGAGGAGACACCGGGGTGGTTTTAGCCGGTAAGAGTCCGGCACGCCCCTCCGCCTTTTCCCCAGGCGGAGGTAGTCCATGAGGATTTCCCCCCGTAAAAAAAAAAAAAAAAAAAAAAAGGTTAGGTTGGGGGACCACCCCACAGTGCTTGCGTCCACGTCGCGTCCCCTGGGCAACGACCCGGTTCTGACCACCGTAACGGAGTGGCAGACCGGTGTTCGGCTAAAGTGCACTGTGCAGTCGTAGCGTATTTTAACTGTTTTTATCCCATTTTATTTCATGTCGGCATCTACGACACCTGCGGAGGCTATGCCAAAGCAATTGAGGACCGCCTCCGGGCGTTTTAAAAAAGGCCCTTCTCAGGGCCAACCAAAAGGCCCTTCTCAGGGCCAAGCAAAAGGCCCTTATCAGGGCCAACAAAAAGGCCCTTCTCAGGGCCACCCAAAAGGCCCTTCTCAGGGCCAAGCAAAAGGCCCTTCTCAGGGCCAATCTGAGGGTGCCTCGGCATCAGAGGCTAGCCGCGCGCCGTCTGCGACTAGCTTCTATAGCTCGGCGGGCGAGTTGCTGGACTCCGACGACGAGTCCATCATGTCGTGTGGTTCGGCGATTGCTCGCCGGGACACAATGAAGCGGGCTTATCAGCGGAAGGGGTCTGGGGGTTCCTCGGACACTGCGTCACAGCCGAGGGCCAAGAGGCCGGTGTCTGACACCCACGACGTGGGTCTGGCAGAAGCCCAGCGCCAGTTGGACCTGTCTCGACGGGCGCAGGTCCAACAAGATCTGGAAGAGCGGGTAGCGGCCACGGAGCAACGGACGCACGCCGCCCGGGCCAAGTCCGGGTACGGCGCGTCCCGCGTCCACTACGCGGACCACTCCCTGGCGGAGCTGCAGCTGATGGCTGAGGAGGACGAAGAGGAGATAGTGGCAGTCGCCTCTAAGTCCTCCAATTTAAAAGGGACATTCCAAAAGTCCCTTAAATGTAGGGCCGCGAGCATGCGCGGCATCGTCGGGGAGCTGGTGCAGCGGAAGGCTACCGACGAAACGCGGCAACTGCAGGCGAAAGTCGATCGCCTGCAGTCAGAGGTCAGCCAGCTTCATCTGAAGCTGGCTGAAGCGACGGCCCGGCCGAACAAAAACATGTCCGAGCCGAGACCACCGGCTGAGGCCCCGCCCTCCAACCTTGAGGATATAATCCGCAAGGTCGTAATGGAGGAAAGGGCCTTCACGAGAGCCTGTCTTGCGGGAATTGAGGACAGGCTCTTGCCGGAGAAACGCCTGCGACCGTCGCTCGCGGCAGACAGAAGGCCACGCGAGCCAGAGCTGTCCTCTGACGCCCATCTTCCGTCCACCACCCCATCCAACCAGCAAGGGTGGACGAAGGTGAAAAAGGGCAAAAAGAAGGCCCTGGCTGCCCCTACCACCCCCGCCACCACCACTCCCGGCCCGTCCCAGACAAAAGGCAAGGGAAAGGGGAAGGGGAAGACGTCGGCCGCAAAGCCCACCGCCGCTGCTCCCGCTGCTGCTCCTGTAGCTAATGGGGCCCCCGCTGCCAAGTCAAAGAGGAAGCTGGTTCCTCCGAAGACCGCAGCCGTTGTGGTGACGCTCACCGCTGAGGCTGTGGAGCGGGGAGAGACGTACGCGTCCGTAATGATGCGGGCGCGTGCCAACGCCGACCCTACCCAGCTGGGGATCGGTGCAGTCTCCTGCCGCCGGACCCAGGCCGGGGCTCGAATGTTCGAGTTCCCGGGGGCTCAGGGCGGCGCCAACGCGGACCTCTTCGCAACCAAACTGCGAGAGGTCATCGCCGACGCGGCCAAGGTCACCAGGCCCGTAAAGTCTGTGGCCTTGGAGGTGACCGACCTCGACGACTCGGTCACCAAAGAGGAGGTGGTGGCGGCGGTCGCTGCGATGGGGGGCTGTGGCGTCACAGCGGTGCAAGGTCGGGCCATCAGGCCCGGCCGCGGCGGCATGGGCACCATTCGCCTCGAGTGCCCAGTCGCCGCAGCTGCAGCCGTCCTAGCCAAGGGACGGCTGACTGTCGGGTTCAGCTCGGGTGTAGTCCGGGCACTTGCAGCCCAGCCTCTGCGCTGCTACAAGTGTCTTGGAGTCGGACACACTCGGGCCCTTTGTCCGTCCGAGGTCGACAGGGCGGACAAATGCTTCCGCTGTGGCAAGGAAGGCCACAAGTCGGCCTCCTGCGAGGCCGCCACGCCGCACTGTGCGGTGTGTGCCGCCAGTGGCTGCCCGGCAGGCCACGTGATGATGGGGAGGAAGTGCAATCCTCCCCCTAAGAAGGGCAAAGCGCAGGCGCTGATCCGGCCTGTCGCTGCCACCGTTGCCGTCCCTGAGGCTGGGACATCGGCGGCGGTTGTGGAAGGGGGTGCGATGTCTGTCGATGGATAGTTCGGTCAAGCATCGCATCCTCCAGGCGAACACCAACCACTGCAGAGCGGCCCAGGATCTGCTGATGCAGACCATGGCCGAGTGGTTGGTGGACGTGGCGGCCGTCGCCGAGCCGTATTCAGTCCCTGGCCGTTGGCTGGGCGATCGGGACGGCTTGGTGGCATTGGTGACGCGGTCTTCCACGGATTCCCCTCCCCTCTCGCTCCTAGAGAGGGGACCGGGATACGTGGCCGCCGCGTGGGGAGAATTAGCCCTGGTGGGCGTCTATTTCTCCCCGAACCGCCCTCTCTCGGATTTCGAGAACTTTCTCGAAATCCTCACCGCGGTGGTCGGGAGGGCGGCGCCACGCCAGGTCGCCGTACTGGGTGACCTGAACGCCAAGTCGACGGCCTGGGGCAACCCGGCCCGGTCCTGCAACGTCCGGGGACGCGCCGTGGAGTTTTGGGCGGCGTCGTGCGGTGTGTCCCTCCTGAACAGAGGGACCGTTCACACGTGTGTACGGCAACGGGGAGGATCAGTGGTCGACGTCTCGTTTGCCACCCCCGTGCTAGCCGCCCACGTCGTGAACTGGCGGGTGGAGATGGTGGAGACCTTGTCGGACCACCGATATGTGCGGTTCGACATCAGCTCCACCCAGAGCTCCCAGGGAATTGCTCCAGGCTCGGGCCAATCTGCGTTCCCGCGGTGGGCTCTCACCCGCCTGGACCGAGAGGCTGCGGAGGAGGCGGCGTTCGTCCAGGACTGGCTCGCGCCTCCTGTCGAGGTCCTGGACGTGGACACCGCAGCGGTTCAGCTGAGGAGGTCGCTGACCGAGGTGTGCAACTCCAGCATGCCCCGGTCTCGCCGCCCAACTCCCCGCCGCGCCGTCTATTGGTGGTCGGAGGAACTGGCGGGGCTCCGAACCGCCTGCGTGGCAGCCAGGAGGGCCTACACGCGGAGTCGAAGGCGCAGGCACCGAGACCCCACCAACGAGGAGGCCCTCTATGCCGCGTACGTTGACGCAAAGACTGTCCTCAAGTCGGCAATGCGCGCGGCCGAAGATTCGGCGAGAGCCGAGATGTTAGAGGGTCTCGACAGGGACCCATTTGGAAGACCATACAAGGCGGCGCGGAATAAACTGCGCCCCTGTGGTCTTCCACTGACGGAGACCCTCGAGCCGGCACTGCTGGACGGGGTGGTCCGGTCCCTGTTTCCGTCCAGGACCGACTTCACCCCGCCAGTGATGGATCCCCCGCGGGAGGCGGCTCCGCCGGAGGAGGAGGTCCCACCGGTTACAGCGGTGGAACTTTGCGCGGGGACTCTACACCTCCGCGCAAAGAACACAGCCCCAGGGCCGGACGGCGTTCCCGCACGGGTGGTGGCCATCGCCGCCTTACAGATGGAGGAGAGGTTTCGGGACCTGTTCAGCGCGTGTTTTACGACTGGGAGGTTCCCGAAACCTTGGAAGGAGGGGCGGCTATGCCTGCTCCGAAAGGAGGGACGCCCGGCGGACTCCCCCTCGGCTTACCGGCCCATCGTCTTGCTCGATGAGGTCGGTAAGTTGTTCGAGGGGATAATCGCCGACCGGCTAAAGAGCCTGCTGAGGACGGTGGGGCCGGACCTGTCGGACGCCCAATTCGGTTTCCGACGGGGTCGTTCGACGGTCGACGCGCTGGCCCTACTCAAGGGCCAGGTGAGGGAGGCCGTGGAGGCGGGCGACGGAGTGTTGGCGGTGTCATTCGACATAGCCAACGCCTTCAACTCCGTCCCCCACTCGACAATCTTGGAGGCGCTCCGGTACCACGGAGTGCCTCAGTACCTGCGCCGACTCTTGGCCAGCTACTTGGAGGACCGGGTGGTCCTCCTCGCAGACAAAACGGCCACAGTGAGGCGATACGGCGCAGAGTCTGGTGTTCCACAGGGGTCGGTCCTAGGACCACTGCTGTGGAACATTGGATTCGACTGGCTACTGCGGGGAACCCTCCTCCGTGGCACGAGCGTCATCTGTTACGCGGATGACACCCTCCTCGTCGCCCGGGGGAGGGACTTCAGGGAGGCGGCCAGTCTGGCCTCTGCCGGCGGATCCTTAGTGGCAGGAAGGATTCGCCGCTTGGGGTTGAAGGTTGCGCTGCACAAAACCGAGGCCGTGTATTTTCACGGTCCACGGCAGCGCATCCCTCCCGACGGCCACATTATAGTGGAGGGCGTCAGGATCGAGGTCAAGGCCCAGATGAAGTACTTGGGCCTTGTCCTCGACAGCAGGTGGCGCTTCGGCCCACACTTTAGCGGGCTGTCGACGCGCCTGCTGAAGGCCGCGAACGCCTTGTCGTGGCTCCTCCCGAATCTGGGGGGTCCGAAGGCGCGATGCCGGCGCTTGTATGCCGGCATCCTCAGGAGCATGGCCCTTTACGGGGCCCCAATCTGGGCAGACTCCCTCCACAGACGGGAGAACGCCACGGCCATCCGCAGGCCCCAAAGGGCCATTGCACTGCGGGTGGCGAGGGCCTACCGCTCGGTGGGCTTCTCTGCGGCGTGCGCTCTGGCCGGCACCCCTCCTTGGGAGCTCGAGGCGTGGGTGCTGACCAGAGTGTACGAATGGACGGCGCGCCGCAAGGCGCTCGGGGAGCCCCCCGTCGCAGAAGAACGGGAGGCCGTGCGGCAAGAGGCGAAGGACGCAATCGTCCATCATTGGACGGAGGACCTCGCCACTGCCGCATTCGGCCGCCGAACACTGGACGCGCTCGGGCCAGTCCTGAAGGATTGGCTCGAGCGGTCCCACGGTTTCCTCTCTTTCCGTCTGGTGCAGGTGTTGTCCGGCCACGGGTGCTTCGGATCGCACCTGCATCGGATCCAAAGGGAGGAGACCCCGTCGTGCCACGACTGTGGCGCGGCGGAGGACACGGCGCAGCACACCCTCGAGGTGTGCCCAGCCTGGTCCGAGCTGCGCCACACACTGGTCACAGCGGTCGGGCAGGACCTCTCGCTTCCCGGCGTCGTCAACTCGATGCTGGAAAGCGAGGGGGCCTGGGCAGCGGTCGCCTCCTTCTGCGAAGAGGTAATGTCACAGAAGGAGGCGGCGGAGCGCGTGCGGGAGGAAGACCCTCTCGCGGCGCCGCTCCGCAGGCGAAGACGGGGCGTGAGACGGCGGTTGTATGATCGTCGTCACGCGCCTCCAGGTGGTGAACAGCGGGAGACAGGCGCGGGGGCGCCTTCTCCTGCATTGCACTGTCCACCACCCACGTCGTCAGTCATTCCTGGGCCCCTCCCCCCCGACGGGAGGGGCTCGCCGGGCCCGCCGTAAAGGCGGGCGGTCGTCGGCGGGGGGCAGGATGGAAAGGCTCTGCCGATTCCCAGTCCCCCTCCACTCAGACGATGCGGGAATGCCGCTGGGTTGTTTACTGGGTATACCGGTTCTACCGGGGAGTCCCACATACCCCTCCCGTCCCCCGACGGGTGGGCATGCGTAATGCATTTTTCCCAGCGCAAACAAAAAAAAAAAAAAAAAAAAAAAAAAAATAAGGTTAGGTTAGGTTTTTTTTTTTTTTTTTTTTTTTTTTGGCGCCTACCTCTCCGCGCTAGGCGGAGTCTGCGAGCTACCCTACTGCTACCTCTAACATAATTAGAGTCTTTTCTTATCATTACATGGGATGTACTACAGGGTTCTTTATTTATTTCTTTCATCTGCTATTTCTTTATTAATCCTTATTCTAGTGTGCTTCAATACAGAGACAGTGAAGGTTTTAATCTATACATCTTCTTATGTTTATACTAAAATTATTACATTCTTATTATTCTACTTATACTAGATGGGGATACAATGTTTGGACATACAATTTTCTTATTCTAATATACATTAACAGTTTTTCTAATTTATACTTGTCCTTATATATTTCTTATCGTTTAAGTTATACACATCTAAATTTGCTTATCTTACTTTCCAGTTGTACATTTTCATATATATGCTAGTCGATATATTGTATATAATATATATATAGCATTAATTTATTATTCTATTTATTCCTATTTATAACTTGTTTGGCAACATCTATAAAGAATTTTATAAATGTTTCCCTATGTCTTTTATTAGATAGCAGCTCTGGGAAATTCTGTTTCATCATTCTACATTCCAATTTATCCTCAACCTCGAGTCTCTTTAGGGCGTGAACCGGACAGTCAGTCAGTAGATGTTCGACAGTTTCGGGTATTCCGGGTTGACAGATACACGATGAGTTCTCCTTGCACCTGAACCGATTCAAGTACTCAGAGAACCCACCGTGTCCCGTTAGGACTTGGGTAATTATATTATTTGGGACAATTTGCCTAACAATTTTATAGGACGCAGCAACGTCGGGAAGGAACATCTTCGTTACACTAGCAGTGGTACCTTCCTTGTATCGTCGATTCCATTCATCAATCGACCCCTTTCGGATCTGTCGTTTGATGAATGAAACCGGGCATAGGTCGTAGTCTGGCTTCGTTTTCAGTTTTAAAGCGGCGTCCTTCGCTAGCTCATCCGCCCTCTCGTTACCCGCGAGGCCCGCATGTGCCTTGATCCAGAACAAAGACACAGTTTTGTTCTGGGTTTCAATGGCCCTTAGGTTCTTGCGGGTGTTCACTGCCAGGGGATGCGTTGTGCTGGGGTTTACTATGGTCTCCAGGGCTGACCTGGAGTCGCTGTAGATGCCATAGCTCTTCTCGCTTCGTCGTTTGACTTCCTCGGTGGCTCTGCATACTGCGAGGAGTTCCGCCTGGTATACCGTGCAGTATGGAGCAAGCTTGAGTTTGAGGGTCTTCACCTCTTCTGCGCTATCCCATAACGTAAGCGCTGCTCCTACCTTGCCCTCAATCCGGCTACCGTCGGTAAATATGCGAATAGCTTGGTTGTTCTGTCTATCAAGTTGCTCCTGGTCTACCAGGCTCACGAACTCTATCGCAGTATGCTTCCCCGTGTGAGGTGTACTTGAGTACTCGACTCTTCGCTCGACCTCTCTGTCTACCAGCTCCGGCCGGGATGCCCCCCTCCTTGCCTCATACAGAGCCGCTGCCTCCTGTATGCGGAGGTCGAGTGGCAATATTCCAGCCAGTACCAGCGCCGAGTGAAGTGAGGTCGTGCGATACGCCTTGCACAGCTTCTGAGCGAAGCCCCTCTGGACAGCATCTAGGTGGCGTCGAACTCCCAACTTTTTTGATGCCGAGGACCAGGCGCCAGCCGCATATGTGATTATGGGCTCTACCGTAGCGGTGTAAATGATACGGACTATTTCCGGGTGGAGTCCCCAGCTGACCTTCGCAGCTCTGGATAGCTGGCTGTAAACACCAAGTGCCTTTTTACAGACGTTAGCCGTATGGCTATTAAAGGTCAACTTGGCGTCCACTGTGAGGCCCAAGATCTTCATCTCCGAGGACATTCCAATGCCGATCCCCCCCATGGTCAGGTGCGGCGTGTCATATTTCAGCTTGTTTGTAATTATCATGGCACAAGTTTTGTGCGGTGCAAACTTGAGCTTGTTCGCGACACCCCACTCCCGAACATGTTCGAGAGCGGCATTGGCCTGTGTCTGGATTTCCAGGGCTGTCTCCCCCGAAAATACGAGCACCACATCATCAGCAAAGGCCTGACAATAGTCACCACGCCGCGTCAGACTCTCCAGCAATGGGTTCAACAGAAGGTTCCATAAGATGGGTCCGCCTATTGATCCTTGGACGCACCCTTTGTTTGTGCTTTTAGCGTACTCATGGCCGGCATACCTTACCCTGACCTTGCGGTCGCTTAGGTAGCTGGCTATCATTCTCCTGAGGTTAGCTGGACAATTTTCCTCCGCCAGTCTGACCTTTATGGCCGGCCACCACGCACTGTCGAAGGCTCCCTCTATATCCAGAGAGACCATCGTGATGAGCTTCTTCTCTTGGAGTTTGCCTCTGACGTGGGCAATCAGGTCATAGAGGGAGTCTTCCGTGCTCCGCTGTGGCATGAAGCCATACTGGCGAGGACTTATCCGGGGCGCCAAGTACCAAACCAGTCTTCTAACCATCATCTTTTCTAGTATTTTGCCCATCACCGGTAAGAGTCCGATCAGTCTATAGGACTTAGGACTGGTGTAGTCGTCTTTCCCTGGCTTTCTCAGCACCACCACGGTGGCCTCTTTCCACGCTGTGGGGAAATGCGTCAGTTGCCAGCACTTGCTGAAGATCGCCAGGTGCAGTTCCGGGTCCCGCGATATTACTCGCTGACAGATATCGGCTGTGAAACCGTCTAGTCCGGGTGCCTTCTTCGGATTAAAGCTCTCCGTCGCGAACCTGAGCTCCTCCGCTGTAAACTCCGGGTCATGGATTTCACCATGACTCCAGTCGTTTACACGGTCAGCAAGGGCTCTGATTCGACGATGGTCTAGGCTATCCTCTTCCTCTTTGTCCTCCGGGTAAAATATCTCCGCAAGCAGTCTCGCCGAACCTTCTTGCCCTGCCTCTTTCCCATTATATGTCAGCGGCAGATCTTCTTGCCTTTTCGCTGTGTTCTTCATGACTCTGTATATCCCCTCCCAGACCCCTTCCCTGTCCTGCTTCTGGCAAAACTCCTTCCAGCTCTCTGTCGAACGTTTTTTGACTTCTGTCTCATATTTCTCCTTTACTTCCAGGTACAACGCGACCACACCCTCTCTACGCGACGGAGCAGCGCACCGGATCCTTCTCTTCCTGGTAGCAACGTCGTGCTTCATCGCTTCGAGTTCTTCGGACCACCACGGAATGGTAAGTTTTTGATTAACCTTTTTCTTTGGCATCGCTTCGCAACATGCTTCAGTTATAATTTCAGTAGACTTTTTGATTATGCCATCTAAATCTTCTTTGTTGTTAATTTGTTCTACCTGTACTTTATCAATTTTGTGTTCTATTTTTAATTGGTCTATTTTGTCATCAAAAAGTTTCCAATTAGCTTTTTTTGTATTAAATAGTCTAGTGGTCCTAATAATGTTAATACCTTTTCCTTTTCTTACTTTAATTTTTATTATCATTCCGTTGTGGTCCGAGCCCGTGAGGTCTTCAACAACCGACCATTCCTCCACCAGGTCAAGAAGGTCCTCTGTGCAGAAGGTCACGTCAACGTGGCTGGTAAGTCTTCGTCCTCCTCTGATGGTGTCGAAGGTGGGTTTGTTCCCGGAGTTGAGAATGTGGAGGTTTAACTCTCCGATCATTCCCGCCAGCTCGTCCCCTCTGTCATCGACATCACTGCTACCCCACCACACACTTTTGGCGTTAGCGTCCCCTCCAATGATCGCTTTCTTGGGCTTTAGCTCCTTCAGCACTGCTGTTAAGTGGTCCAGGTATGGCCCAATGGGTTGATCAGGCTCAAAGTAGTACGAGACGGCGAGAATCTCCCACGCGCTCGTCCGCAGCTTCACCACCACGATGTTGTTGGTGGTAAATTTGGGGCACTGTATGACGTCGATGTCATGGTTGAACACGACTATCGCCGCCTTAACAGTGCCCCCGCCGCAGTCCGAGTTCTGGTAGACTCTAGCCCCCCCGTACGACTTCATTGCCTTGATTCTTCCCACATACGGCTCCTGGACCAGTGCAATGGCTATTTTGCGCTTTTGAGCCTCAAGCATAAGCTCGTTTGTCGCCAATTGTTTGCGTTGGAGGTTAGCTTGTGCTGTGATTAGCATTTGTGCATCCGTCTGTGTAAGCCCCGAGACCACCTTAGCAATACGCTATTGCGGCTCGCGCTAATGCATCCCATTTCGCACGCACCGGGCATTCAGGGCTATATACCGTGTGGCCTGTGTCGTCCCGCTTATCTTTGACACAGTTCCTACACGTGGGTCTGTCTCCTATTGTCAACACGGTGCATTCGGCCTTGAGGTGTGGTCCCCCGCAGTAATTGCACAGGTCCACAGGCTCCATACACTGTTTACGGCCATGTCCGTACGCCAAGCACTTTGTGCACTGTATAAGGGGCGTTTGGTCTTGGACTCTGACGCACTGCAGGTCGATGAAGACCCTGCCGGCCGCAGTAAGCTTCTGCCACAACTTCGGTGTCACCTGTAGGACAACATGGCTCTCAAGCGAGTTCCGTGCTCTCCTCCGGTACTTCACGGTGGCAGTCACCTCCTCAGCCGTCAGGTCCTCCAGCAGGCGGGCGTTTTGGACCTTAAGCGCAGTCAAGATGTCCTCGTCAGTATTGTAGGACAAGAGGTCCTTGATTATGACTAGTGGGTTCAGGTTTTTTGCTTCTTCCACTTTCAGATGTTTGTCTTTTTTGAGTTGGGCTGTTGTTTTTGCCATTTCCTCTCTGTTATTGAAGCTCAAGATTACCCTCTTGTCCCTGACTTTTCGGACCCTCTCAATCTGCAGGCCGCTCTTTTTCGCGTCCAATACCTCCTTAACTCTTCCTACTACTTCTGTACTGGTGTCCATTGTGACATCGGACGACACAATGACAGAGATCTTCTGTTTTTGGCCCCGGGTGTTTTGGGGTGCGGTCAGGGCCTCCGCATATGTGGGAGCTCTTTCCCTAATCTCTGAGACCACCTTGCTCATTTCGTTGGTGGTTTTTTCGAGCATCCGAATTTCCTTCAGAATATCTCCGCCACTGTGCTCCTCTCTGTCACGCGACTCCTGTGCCTCTCTCTGCTCCTGCATTGCCGCCTGTAGCTGTTTAATCATTTGGTTGCCCTCCTTCACTATGAGACTTTGCTCTTCCAGTGCGGAGCGCAACCAATTGATATTCCCAAGGTCGTCGCGTTTGTCCTCTATCTTCCGACCTTCCGTTTCCTTCTGTTGGCTTTTTACGTTCCTGGGCTTATCCGCCTCCTTTACCAGCTGGTAAAGACGGTCTATTGCCGCTGTGACCTCCTTCTTTATTTCCGCCTTTAAGTTTCGCGAGTTGTTAAGGTGGAGCTTCGCTTTATTCAGGCAAGCTCTCGCCTCCGCCGTTATGTTGGGGTAACCAGGCTCAGTTTTCCCTGGTGTGATTGCTGTTAGTACCGGGACACGACGCGCCTCCTGTGTGCTGGTACTTTGCTGTGAGGTACCTGGTGTGGCGTCATGGTTTGGGTTTGCGTTTGCCGGGGACTTGGTCTGGGGCTCAGATTTTCCAGCCTCCCATTCTCCTATGCTGCGCCTCACACTAGGAAGCGATGGTCCAGCCTTGTCCGTCGGTTTCGGTGAGCTCCTAGGGCTCAGCGAACTCGCGTGTTCCTTATGAGGTGTACGTAACATTTTCGTGTTTTGGGTGAAGGTAAGGTTCATAGGAAGGAAGGAAGTTGGTGATAATTTAGTATCCCTGTAAAGGGGGGATAGGCAAAATATCACAGAAAAGTACCGAATAAATAAAATAGAAAAGACAAAGTTAAGTGGAGTCGTACTTTCGACTGAAAGTGTGTACGATACGAATTCACGGCCACTTGAAAAGACTCGAGCTCGCAGTGCGCTAAACGGAGTGCAAATGTATCTATGTCAGTCTATATAAGTTGGTTGTAGTTTTGTTAAAACTATAATCATAAAAGCTACGTCAATTTAAGATACACTTGTCTTATATAAATTGTTTGTGCTCAATAAAGCTACAGTTAAACTAACTGGGTCTCAGACCCTTTGTCCAGATATCTTAACCTAATACAATTTTGTAAAAATAAAATTTAAATTTAAAAGGACCCCTAAATAAAGAGCGATTTTTGGAAGGACTCTATGTAGAGTCGATCCGTCGAGTCCAGTGGATAGCTCCCGCCGAGCCCTCCTAGATGAGCCCAAACTCGATATGGTTACTCCAAGGGGTTTCGGAGATATCCCAACTTAAAAAATTTGGTTATTTGCCAAAAATTTTAACCAAACTTGGTTACAAGAGGATATCTCCGGAACCAATGGTCCAAAAACCCCGATGTTTGGGCTTTCCGAACTTGGCTCGGCAAGACCAACCCACTGGACCGGTTTTCAGGCTGAAAATCTTTGACCCGCTGAAAACGCCTGAAAGCTATCCTATCTTAAACACTATGTCCTACTGATATTACCAGCGAAAACCCCAGCCCTCTACGACTTTCCGTTGGGAAGCTATGTTCGATTGAAAAAATCAAAGATGGCCGCGGACCTGTCAAATCTTAACTTTGACAGTGGATAGCTTCCCTCTGGAAGGCCGCAAACCCCCCGAGTTTGGGCTCTCCCAACTCAGCCTGAGCTCCGCTGTCCGCTGAAACTACTTTCAGGGTCCCGAAATTTTTCAGCTCCAAACCGCCTGAAATCGCGGGGGAAGTATGTCGGCGGGTTCCTGACTGCAACGTCAAAAACCGCTTCTTCCCAAGACTACCGGTTTAGGAGTTACAGTGGTTTGAAGTTGAACAAAATGGCCGCCGATCTGTCAAAAGTCGTACTAAAACGTCCGTATCTTTGGAACCCTACGTCACAGAAGGACGGGGTTTTGGACCTGCAGCTCGGCTTCACTTCAGGTATGACCTGAAAGCGGTTTCAGCGACAAAAAACTTTCAGGCCTGAAATGGCCTGAAAATAGTCCTATCCTAAAGTCGGCTGTACGCCACCAGCCCGAGTGGAAACACGAAGAAAATCGGCTCAACGGTTCCCGAGCTATCTCAGTCTAAAAATTTAAACCAAAAAGACCATTTGGTGTGTCTTTGTCAAAATAGCCAAATGCGGTGCTATAGGGCCCAAGTTTGGGCTTATGTAATTCCGGACAGGGTATTTAAACAGTATAAAAGCATAAAAAAGTGAGTATTTCCTATTAATCCTGAATTATGTACACAAATCATATAAAATTCAATAACTCTAAAGCTATTGAACGAAAAATTTTGAAAAAATATGCTAAAATTACATAAAATTAAGAGCTACAAGATACGAATAATAGAAGTTTTAAAAACCGAGGACAAGTATGTAAAAATTTTGAAAATATGATTTTCATGAAAAATTTTGTATAACTTAAAAACCGTTGATGTTAAAAATCTAAAACTTAAAATCTCTAATGTTTTGATGAGCGCGCAACAGGCTGCAGTTGAAAATTTTTGAAATCTTGCTCAGGACCGAAGATATTAAGGTCAGAATTTTTGAAATTGTAACTC
Source organism: Brachylomia viminalis (assembly GCA_937001585.2). Classification (NCBI taxonomy): domain Eukaryota; kingdom Metazoa; phylum Arthropoda; class Insecta; order Lepidoptera; family Noctuidae; genus Brachylomia; species Brachylomia viminalis. The sequence goes on from OW443296.2 coordinate 29,720,737, forward strand.
TTCTTAAAAATCAGGCGTGGTAATAAAATTAAAATTTTCTCCAAATACCGTCTGGGTTGCATCTAGAGATGTTGGCTGCAAAATTCCAGGTGTCTAGCTCTGCTCCTTCCAAATTTTCAGGCCACGTGGTTTTTAGTTTTTTCAGCCTAAAGGCTGAAACTCCGGGTTTTTGGTGTTTCCAGGTGTTTAGGATGGTGTGCGGGGGCGACGCCCACCTTTTTCTCAAATAAAAAAGGGGGGTCGACGATCTCGTTCGAGCAGCGTTTGCACTTGAAAGTTTCTCCTTTGACTTTAACCTCCAAAATTAGAGGTTTTTCAGGTATAAACCAAGATTCACTGAAATCCGGTTACTGACATTCACTGGGGCGTATAGCCTGCACAATTACGCACTCACAGACACCAAAAAGATTAATATTCGACCACTTTTGACCACTTTTTTGAATTTTTAACTACGGAGCGGCTTTAAAAACGATCCGACCCACACGGAGGCTGGGGGGGAACTGGGTTAGGTTAGGTTAGGTTAGGTTGGGGGATCCCCCACAGCGCATACTTCCACGTAGTATCCCCCGGGCAACGCCGTGTCTGACCACCGTAACGGAGTGGCAGACCGGCGGCTAAAGTGCGCTGTGACTCACAGACATAAATGCGGTCGTCTGTGACAATGTCGAAGAAAGCCATGCGTGACGCCTCCGGGCGCTTTTGTTTTAACCCGAGTCGCCCTTCCCAGGGCGATTCAAACGGCCCTTCTCAGGGCCAACGCAGTGGCCCTTCCCAGGGCCCATCCACCGGCCCTTCTAAGGGCCACGCTGAAGCAGGCCGCGCACCATCCGCGGCCAGCTTATCCAGTCTGCAGGCGGAGTTTTCGGACTCCGACGAGTCCACCATGGACACGTCGGCGGCCGAAAACGACCGCCTTCAGCGGAAGCGGACCTACCTGAGGGTCGGGTCCGGGGGCTCCTCGGAGTCGGTGGGAAAGTCGAAGAGGAAGCCGAAGTCAAAAAAGGCTTCGACTTCGGCTTCGACCCCCACCCACGACGTGGGCCTGTTGGACGCCGAGCGTCAGTTAGGCCTGGCGAGGAGGGATCAGCTCCAGCTGGACCTCGAGGAGAAGGTCGCTGCCAGGGAGCAGCAGGCGCGGGCCGCCAGGTCGAGGGCTGGATACGGCACATCCATTGTGCTGTACGCCGACCACTCCCTGGCGGAGCTGGAGCGTATGGCGCTCCAGGACAAGGAGGAGGTACTGGAGGTCGCCTCCAAGTCCTCCAACCTGAAGGGGACCTTTCAGAAGGCCCTCAAATGCCGGGCCGTGAGCATGCACGGCATCATCACCGAGCTGGTGCAGCGGACGGCCACGGACGAGACGCGGCAGCTGCAGGCGAAGGTGGATCGCCTGCAGTCCGAGGTCAGTCAGCTGCACCAGAAGCTGGCTGAGGTCACGGCTCGGCCTGCGCAACCAGCCCCTGGACAGGTGGTAGGAGGCTCCACCTCCTCCAATTGCAACCTTGAGGAAATATTCCGAAAGGTTGTCATGGAGGAGAGGGCCTTCACAAGAGCCTGCTTCGCAGGGATAGAGGACCGGCTCTTGCCGGAAAAGCGGCTCCGCCCGCCGCTAGCAGCGGATAAGAGTCCGCCACCGACGGAGCCGGTACCTGTACCTGCACAGCCTGTGGGAGACCCGCCATCGGGTGTGCAGCCCCAGGCCTCGAAGCCCCCCAAGGGCAAGGGGAAGGGCAAGGGGACGGGCAAGAGGAGCACTGTGGCTCCTCAAACCCCTACCACAAGCGCGGAGGGAGCGTCTGCCACTCCGGCAGCCCACCAGAACACGCAGCGGGAGGACGCCATGCTTCCCTCCACCACCCCGTCCAACCGGGCGTGGACGGAAGTGGGCAAGGGGGGAAAGGCCAAAAAGCCCAAGCCCGCTGCGACTGCTTCGGCAGCCCAGAAGGCTCCGGCGGGCGGGAGGAAGTTGGTTCCTCCCAAAACTGCAGCGGTCGTGGTGACCATCACCCCGGAGGCCGCGGAGCGGGGCGAAACGTACGAGTCCGTCCTAAGACGGGCTCGTGCTAACGCGGATCCCTCCCGGCTGGGGATTGGAAACATCACGTGCCGCCGCACCCAGGCCGGAGCCCGACTTTTTGAGTTCGGGGGCGATCAGCGCGGCGCAAACGCGGACCTCTTTGCAACAAAGTTGCAGGAGGTCATCGCGGATGTGGCGACGGTCGCCAGACCAGTCAAGACCGCATCCTTGGAGGTGATCGATATGGACGATTCGGTCACTAAAGAGGATGTGGTGGCGGCCGTTGCCACCGCGGGAGGCTGCAGCGCTAGTGCGGTAAGGGGGGGAGCCATCAGGCCCGGCCGCCGTGGCATGGGCGCCATCCGCGTCGAGTGCCCAGTCGCCGCGGCGGCGGCCGCCCTTAAGGCGACCAAGGGACGCCTGCTCGTGGGCTTCTGCTCGGCTGTGGTCCGGCTGCTTGAGGACAAGCCTGCGCGCTGCTTCAAGTGCTTCGCGCCAGGCCACACCCGATCTACGTGTCCCTCCAAGTTCGACTGGGGAGAGTCTTGCTTCCGGTGCGGACAGGAGGGACACAGGAGTGCCACTTGCGGTGCCGCCACGCCACACTGCCCGGCGTGTGCTGCCAGTGGTCGCCCCGCGGGGCACAAGATGGGGGGCAGGAATTGCCAGCCGCCCACGAGGAAGGGCATAGTGCCGGCGCAGGTTCGCCCTGTCGCCGCCACCGCCGCTGTCGCCGCCGCTGTAACTCCAGCTCCAGCGGCGGTAGCTGAGGAGGGGGGTGCGATGTCGGAATAATGGTTTCCAATCATCGCATCCTCCAGGCGAACACCAACCACTGCAGAGCGGCCCAGGACCTGCTGGTGCAGGCCGTGGCTGAGTGGTCGGTGAACGTAGCGGTGGTTGCCGAGCCCTACTCGATCCCCAGCAGTTGGCTGGGTGACGACGACGGCTTGGTGGCACTAGCGGCGCGGTCCTCCACAGACTCCCCTCCCCTCTCGCTATTAGAGAGGGGACCGGGATACGTGGCCGCCGCGTGGGGAGAGGTAGCCCTCGTGGGCGTCTATTTCTCCCCAAACCGCCCTCTTCAGGACTTCGAGAACTATCTCGGAGTCCTGGCCGCCGTGGTCGGAAGGGCGGCGCCGCGTCAGGTCTCCGTATTGGGAGACCTGAATGCCAAGTCGGTGACCTGGGGCAACCGGGCCACCGACCCTCGCGGGCGGGCAGTGGAGATGTGGGCGGCCTCCTCTGGGCTCTCCCTCCTTAACAGAGGGAACGTCCAGACATGCGTGCGGCGGCAGGGTGGCTCGATAGTGGACGTCACCTTTGCCACCCCTGCGTTGGCCGCGCGCGTGCTGAACTGGCGGGTGGACCTGGTGGAGACTATGTCGGACCACCGCTATGTGCGGTTCGACATCTCCGCCAGTGGCCCCGGAGCGGTGCAGCCCCTCTCGGGGCGATCACCGTTCCCGCGGTGGGCTTTCACCCGCCTGGACAGGGAGGCAGCGGCGGAGGCGGCGTTCATCCAGGACTGGCTGTCGCCTCCTACCACCGGCCTGGATGTGGACACCATAGCGGGCCAGCTGAGGGAGTCTCTGACCGAGGTGTGCGACTCCAGCATGCCCCGGTCTCGCCGCCCGGCTCCCCGCCGCGCCGTCTATTGGTGGTCGGAGGCACTGGCGGGGCTCAGAACCGCCTGCGTGGCGGCCAAGAGGGCCTACACGCGGAGTCGGCGGCGGCGTCGACGCAACCGGCCCGACGAGGACCGCCTCTACGAGGTGTACGTGGAGGCAAAAATGGGCCTCGATCGGGCCATCGCCGCCGCTAAAGACTCGGCGAGAGCCGAGCTGCTGGAGGGTCTCGACAACGACCCATACGGGAGACCGTATAAGGCGGCACGCAACAAATTGCGCCCCTTTGGTCCCCCGGTTGTCGAGACCCTGGAGCCCACATTTCTGGATGGGGTGGTTCAGTCCCTGTTTCCGTGCAGGGACAACTTCACCCCGCCAGTGATGTGTGGAGCCCCGCTGCTGGAGGATGAGGAGGAAGAGGAGGCTCCCTCTCCTGTCACGGAGTCGGAACTTGGCGCGGCGATTGTGCATATCCGCGCCAAGAAGACGGCTCCGGGCCCCGACGGTGTCCCGGCGAGGGTGGTGGCAATTGCCGCCACCCAAATGGAGGAGCGGTTTCGGGACCTCTTCAGCGCATGCCTTGCGTCTGGAAGGTTCCCGAAACCGTGGAAGGAGGGGCAGTTGTGCCTCCTCCGCAAGGAGGGCCGCCCTGCAGACTCCCCCTCGGCATACCGGCCCATCGTTCTGCTCGATGAGGTCGGAAAAATGTTCGAGGGGATAATCGCTGCCCGCCTAAAGGGCCATATGCGGCGTATCGGGCCGGACTTGTCGGACGCTCAGTTCGGTTTTCGGGCTGAGCGTTCGACGGTGGACGCGCTGGCCTGCCTCAAGAGGCAGGTGAAGGAGGCGGTGGAGGTGGGGGACGGATTGTTGGCGGTGTCATTCGACATAGCCAACGCCTTCAACTCTGTTCCCCACAGCACCATCCTAGAGGCACTCCGATTCCACGGGGTGCCTCGATATATGCGGCGTCTACTGGCCAGCTACCTGGAGGATCGGGCGATCGTCCTCGTGAACAGGGCTGGCCAAGTCCGGCGGTACGCAGTCGAGGCCGGCGTTCCACAGGGGTCAGTCCTGGGACCTCTCCTCTGGAACGTCGGCTACGACTGGCTCTTGCGGGGAACTCTCCTCCGAGGTACGAGTGTCGTCTGCTACGCGGATGACACTCTCCTCACCGCCCGGGGGGAGAGTTTCAGGGAGGCGGCCAACTTGGCCTCGGCGGGCGGATCCTTGGTCGCAGGGAGGATCCGCCGCCTAGGATTGACGGTGGCGCTGCACAAGACCGAGGCTGTGTTCTTCCACGGGCCTCGGCAGCGCCAACCACCAGACGCCCACATATTTGTGGAGGGCGTCCGAATCGAGGTGAAGGCCCAGATGAAATATCTGGGCCTTGTACTCGACAGCAGGTGGCGTTTCGGCCCGCATTTTAGCGGGCTGTCGACGCGCCTGCTGAAGACTGCGGGCGCCCTCTCGTGGCTGCTCCCCAATTTGGGGGGGCCCAGCGCGCGATGCCGGCAACTTTACGCCGGCATCTTGAGGAGTATGGCCCTCTACGGGGCCCCAATCTGGGAGGACTCCCTCCAAAGGCGGGAGAACGCCGCGGCCTTGCGGGCCCCCCAAAGGGCCATAGCTCAGCGGGTGTCGCGGGCCTACCGCACGGTGGGCTTCGCGGCAGCGTGTGCTCTGGCTGGCACCCCTCCTTGGGAACTCGAGGCGTGGGTGCTCGCCAGAGTATACGAATGGACGGCGGGGCGGAGGGCGAGAGGAGAACGCCCCGCCCCGGAAGAGCGGGAGGCCGTCCGGCGGGAGGCGAGGGACGCCATCGTCGTCCATTGGACGAGGGACCTCGCCACCGCAGCCTTCGGCCGCCAAACCCTCGACGCGATCGGGCCGGTCCTGCCAGACTGGCTCGATCGGTCGCATGGGTTCCTCTCGTTCCGTCTGGTGCAGGTGCTGTCCGGACACGGTTGCTTCGGATCGTACCTGCACCGAATCGGACGGGAGGAGACACCGTCGTGCCACGACTGCGGTGCGGCGGAGGACGCGGCGCAGCACACCCTCGCGGTGTGCCCGTCGTGGTCCGAGCCGCGCCGCAGTCTCACTGCGGTGATCGGACCGGACCTCTCACTCCCCGGTTTGGTCAACGCCATGCTGGGCGATGAGAGGTCCTGGGCGGCAGTGGCCTCCTTCTGCGAACACGTCATGTCCCAGAAGGAGGCGGCGGAGCGCGCGCGGGAGGACGATCCTCACGCGGCGGCGCTCCGAAGACGGAGGAGGGGTCGGAGAAGACGTCAGTATGACGGCCATCAGCGACTCCTCCCCGGTGGAGGCCAGCAGGCAACGGGTGCGGGGGCACTCTTGCCTGTATTGCACGGGCCTCCACCAGTGTCGGACGGGAATGGCCAGGTGTTCCCGGCCATTCCCGTAGCCCCCCAGACTGGGGGGCATGCGGGGCCCGCCAGCTAGGCGGGCATACGCCGGGAGGGCTGTGGAAGCAGAGGCTGAGCCAATTTCCCATAGCCCTCCCATCACGGCGTCGCGGGAACACCGCTGAGTTTTAGTGGGTATACTGCCACTCTGGCAGGGAGTCCCACATACTCTGTCTCGTCCCCCGACGAGCGGAGATGCGTAATGTCATTTCTCAGCGACAAAAAAAAAAAAAAAAAAAAAAAAAAAGGTTAGGTTGGGGGATCCCCCACAGCGCATACTTCCACGTAGTATCCCCTGGGCAACGCCGTGTCTGACCACCGTAACGGAGTGGCAGACCGGTGGCTAAAGTGCGCTGTGACTCACAGTTATCAATGCGGAAGACTGTGAGTATAAATCTAAAAATGACGAAGAAACCCGTGCGGGACGCCTCCGGGCGTTTCAGTTTTAACCCGAATCGCCCTTCTCAGGGCGATCCAAACGGCCCTTCTCAGGGCCAACCCAACGGCCCTTCTCAGGGCCAACCCAACGGCCCTTCTCAGGGCCAACCCAACGGCCCTTCTCAGGGCCAATCCAAAGGCCCTTTTCAGGGCCACGCCGGTGACGCATTAGCGTCGGACGCTGACCGCGCACCATCTGCGGCCAGAGCAGACGAGTCGGACTCGGACGACTCGAATATCGACACGTCGGCAGCAGAGAGCGACCGCCTCGAGCGAAAGAGGGCCTACCTGCGGCACGGGTCCGAGGGATCCTCGTCGGCTGGAGGCGGGGCGCAGAAGAAGTCAAAGTCCAAAAGGGCTTCGACTTCTTCGAAAGCAGGTGATACCCACGTTGTGGGTTTGGTGGACGCCGAGCGCCAGCTAAACCTGCTAAAACGGGCGCAACTCCAGCAGGACCTGGAGGAGAGGGTCGCTTCCAGAGAGCGCCAGGCGCAGGCCGCCCGGTCGAGGGCCGGCTATGGGGCATCCAGTGTCCTGTATGCTGGCCACTCCTTGGCGGAACTTGAGCGCATGGCGCGGGAGGACAGGGAGGAGGTCCTGGAGGTCGCCTCAAAGTCCTCCAACCTGAAGGGGACCTTCCAGAAGGCCCTTAAATGCCGGGCTGCCAGTCTGCATGGCATTGTGCAGGAGCTGGTGCAGCGGACGGCCACGGATGAGACGCGGCAACTGCAGGCGAAGGTGGATCGCCTGCAGGCGGAGGTCAGCCAGCTGCACCAGAAGCTGGCTGAGGTCACTGCTCGGCCTGCGCAATCAGCCCCTGGACCGGTGGTAGGAGGCTCCACCTCCTCCCCTCACAACCTTGAGGAGATACTCCGAAAGGTTGTCATGGAGGAGAGGGCCTTCACCAGAGCCTGCTTCGCAGGCATCGAGGACCGGCTCCTGCCGGAGAAGCGGCTCCGCCCGCCGCTAGCGGCGGATAAGGCACCACGCAGGGTGCCGGAACCTGCGCCTTTAGCAGGCCCGGCATCGGGTGCGCAGCCCCAGGCCCCGAAGCCCTCCAAGGGCAAAGGCGAGGGCAAGAGGACCAAGGCGGCTCCTCAAACCCTCACCATCAGCTCGGAGGGAGCGTCTGGGTCGGCTGCCACTCCAGCGGCAGCCCCCCAGAGCTCGCAGGAGGAAGACGCCCTTCTTCCCTCCACCACCCCGTCCAACCAGTCGTGGACGGAAGTGGTCAGGAGGGGAAAAGGGAAGGGAGGGCAAAAGTCGGCCCCCAAGCCCGCCGCGACTGCACCGGCAGTCAAAAGGGCTCCAGCTGGCGGGAGGAAGTTAGTTCCTCCCAAGACCGCGGCCGTCGTGGTGACCATCACCCCGGAGGCCGCGGAGCGGGGCGAGACGTACGAGTCCGTCCTAAGACGGGCTCGTACCAATGCTGATCCCTCCCAGCTGGGGATCAGCAAAATAACGTGCCGCCGAACCCTAACCGGAGCTCGAATTTTCGAGTTCTCGGGGGAACAGCGCGGCACAAACGCGGACCTCTTCGCAACGAAGTTGCAAGAGGTCATCGCCGACGCGGCAACGGTCGTCAGGCCCGTCAAGACCGCAGCCTTGGAGGTGGCCGATCTGGACGATTCGGCCACCAAGGAGGATGTGGTGGCGGCCGTCGCGGCGGCTGGAGGCTGCGACGCTGGCGCGGTGAAGGCTGGAGCCATCAGGCTCGGCCGCCGCGGCATGGGCATCGTCCGCGTCGAGTGCCCAGTCGCCGCGGCTGGGGCCGCCCTTGCTGCGACCAAGGGACGGCTGCTTGTGGGGCTCAGCTCGGCTGTGGTCCGAGCACTTGAAGACCAGCCCTTGCGCTGCTTCAAGTGCTTCTCCTTCGGCCACACCCGAGCCACGTGTCCCTCCAAGGCCGACTGGGGAGACACGTGCTACCAGTGCGGGCAAGAGGGGCACAAGAGTGCCACTTGCCGCGCCACCACGCCACACTGCACGGCGTGTGCCGCCAGTGGCCGCCCCGCGGGCCACAGGATGACGGGCAGGAGCTGTAAGCCCCCCGTCAAGAAGGGCATAGTGCCGGCGCAGGTTCGACCTGTCGCCACCACCGCCGCCGCCGTCGTCGCCGCCGCTGCAGCTCCAGCGGCGGTAGCGGAGGAGGAGGGTGCCATGTCGGAATAATGCAGGTTTCCGACTACCGCATCCTCCAGGCGAACACCAACCACTGCAGAGCGGCCCAGGACCTGGCAGTGCAGGTCATGGCCGAGTGGTTGGTGAACGTAGCGGTGGTCGCCGAGCCCTACTCGATCCCCAGCAGCTGGCTGGGTGACGAGGACGACTCGGTGGCACTAGCGGCGCGGTCTTCCACAGACTCCCCTCCCCTCTCGCTATTAGAGAGAGGACCGGGATACGTGGCCGCCGCGTGGGGAGACTTTGCCCTTGTGGGGGTATATTTCTCCCCAAACCGCCCTCTCCAGGACTTTGAGAATTATCTCGGAGTCCTGGCCGCCGTGGTCGGCAGGGCGGCGCCGCGTCAGGTCTCCGTGCTGGGAGACCTGAATGCCAAGTCGGTGACCTGGGGCAACCGGGCCACCGACGCTCGCGGGCGGGCGGTGGAGATGTGGGCAGCCTCCTCTGGACTCTCCCTCTTGAACAGAGGAAGCGTCCAGACATGCGTGCGGCGTCAGGGTGGCTCAGTAGTGGACGTCACTTTCGCCACCCCTGGGTTAGCCGCGCGCGTGCTGAACTGGCGGGTGGACCTGGTGGAGACTATGTCGGACCACCGCTACGTGCGGTTCGACATCTCCGCCAGTGGCCCCGGAGCGGTGCAGCCCCTCTCGGGGCGATCACCGTTTCCGCGGTGGGCTCTCACCCGCCTGGACAGGGAGGCAGCGGCGGAGGCGGCGTTCATCCAGGACTGGCTGTCGCCTCCTACCACCGGCCTGGATGTGGACACCATAGCGGGCCAGCTGAGGGAGTCTCTGACCGAGGTGTGCAACTCCAGCATGCCCCGGTCTCGCCGCCCGACTCCCCGCCGCGCCGTCTATTGGTGGTCGGAGGAGCTGGCGGGGCTCAGAACCGCCTGCGTGGCGGCCAAGAGGGCCTACACGCGGAGTCGGCGGCGGCGTCGACGCAACCGGCCCGACGAGGACCGCCTCTACGAGGTGTACGTGGAGGCTAAAATGGGCCTCGATCGGGCCATCGCCGCCGCTAAAGACTCGGCGAGAGCCGAGCTGCTGGAGGGTCTCGACAACGACCCTTACGGGAGACCGTATAAGGCGGCGCGCAACAAATTGCGCCCCTTTGGTCCCCCGGTTGTCGAGACCCTGGAGCCCACATTTCTGGATGGGGTGGTTCAGTCCCTGTTTCCGTGCAGGGACAACTTCACCCCGCCAGTGATGTGTGGAGCCCCGCTGGAGGAGGAGGAGGAGGAAGAGGAGGCTCCCTCTCCTGTCACGGAGTCGGAACTTGGCGCGGCGATTGTGCATATCCGCGCCAAGAAGACGGCTCCGGGCCCCGACGGTGTCCCGGCGAGGTTGGTGGCAATTGCCGCCACCCAAATGGAGGAGCGGTTTCGGGACCTCTTCAGCGCATGCCTTGCGTCTGGAAGGTTCCCGAAACCGTGGAAGGAGGGGCAGTTGTGCCTCCTTCGCAAGGAGGGCCGCCCTGCAGACTCCCCCTCGGCATACCGGCCCATCGTTCTGCTCGATGAGGTCGGAAAAATGTTCGAGGGGATAATCGCTGCCCGCCTAAAGGGCCATATGCGGCGTATCGGGCCGGACTTGTCGGACGCTCAGTTCGGTTTTCGGGCTGAGCGTTCGACGGTGGACGCGCTGGCCTGCCTCAAGAGGCAGGTGAAGGAGGCGGTGGAGGTGGGGGACGGATTGTTGGCGGTGTCATTCGACATAGCCAACGCCTTCAACTCTGTTCCCCACAGCACCATCCTAGAGGCACTCCGATTCCACGGGGTGCCTCGATATATGCGGCGTCTACTGGCCAGCTACCTGGAGGATCGGGCGATCGTCCTCGTGAACAGGGCTGGCCAAGTCCGGCGGTACGCAGTCGAGGCCGGCGTTCCACAGGGGTCAGTCCTGGGACCTCTCCTCTGGAACGTCGGCTACGACTGGCTCTTGCGGGGAACTCTCCTCCGAGGTACGAGTGTCGTCTGCTACGCGGATGACACTCTCCTCACCGCCCGGGGGGAGAGTTTCAGGGAGGCGGCCAACTTGGCCTCGGCGGGCGGATCCTTGGTCGCAGGGAGGATCCGCCGCCTAGGATTGACGGTGGCCCTGCACAAGACCGAGGCTGTGTTCTTCCACGGGCCTCGGCAGCGCCAACCACCAGACGCCCACATATTTGTGGAGGGCGTCCGAATCGAGGTGAAGGCCCAGATGAAATATCTGGGCCTTGTACTCGACAGCAGGTGGCGTTTCGGCCCGCATTTTAGCGGGCTGTCGACGCGCCTGCTGAAGACTGCGGGCGCCCTCTCGTGGCTGCTCCCCAATTTGGGGGGGCCCAGCGCGCGATGCCGGCAACTCTACGCCGGCATCTTGAGGAGTATGGCCCTCTACGGGGCCCCAATCTGGGAGGACTCCCTCCAAAGGCGGGAGAACGCCGCGGCCTTGCGGGCCCCCCAAAGGGCCATAGCTCAGCGGGTGTCGCGGGCCTACCGCACGGTGGGCTTCGCGGCAGCGTGTGCTCTGGCTGGCACCCCTCCTTGGGAACTCGAGGCGTGGGTGCTCGCCAGAGTATACGAATGGACGGCGGGGCGGAGGGCGAGAGGAGAACGCCCCGCCCCGGAAGAGCGGGAGGCCGTCCGGCGGGAGGCGAGGGACGCCATCGTCGTCCATTGGACGAGGGACCTCGCCACCGCAGCTTTCGGCCGCCGAGCCCTCGACGCGATCGGGCCGGTCCTGCGAGACTGGCTCGATCGGTCGCACGGGTTCCTCTCGTTCCGTCTGGTGCAGGTGCTGTCCGGACACGGTTGTTTCGGATCGTACCTGCACCGAATCGGACGGGAGGAGACACCGTCGTGCCACGACTGCGGTGCGGCGGAGGACGCGGCGCAGCACACCCTCGCGGTGTGCCCGTCGTGGTCCGAGCCGCGCCGCAGTCTCACTGCGGTGATCGGACCGGACCTCTCACTCCCCGGTTTGGTCAACGCCATGCTGGGCGATGAGAGGTCCTGGGCGGCAGTGGCCTCCTTCTGCGAACACGTCATGTCCCAGAAGGAGGCGGCGGAGCGCGCGCGGGAGGACGACCCTCACGCGGCGGCGCTCCGAAGACGGAGGAGGGGTCGGAGAAGACGTCAGTATGACGGCCATCTCCGACTCCTCCCCGGTGGAGGCCAGCAGGCAACGGGTGCGGGGGCACCCTTGCCTGTATTGCACGGGCCTCCACCAGTGTCGGACGGGAATGGCCAGGTGTTCCCGGCCATTCTCGTAGCCCCCCAGGCAAGGGGGCATGCGGGGCCCGCCAGCTAGGCGGGCATACGCCGGGAGGGCTGTGGAAGCAGAGGCTGAGCCAATTTCCCATAGCCCTCCCATCACGGCGTCGCGGGAACACCGCTGAGTTTTAGTGGGTATACTGCCACTCTGGCAGGGAGTCCCACATATCCCGTCTCGTCCCCCGACGAGCGGAGATGCGTAATGTCATTTCTCAGCGACAAAAAAAAAAAAAAAAAAAAAAAAAAGGTTAGGTTAGGTTTTTTTTTTTTTTTTTTTTTTTTTTTTTTTTTTTTTTTTTTTTTTTTTTTTTTTTTTTTTTTTTTTTTTTGCTTTTCCCCGTTCATGGGAACAACGGGATCTTATTAGTCTAGGTTTCTCATTCATTCCGGTTCTCTCATTTATTCCTCTCGCACTTTTATGCCTCATACTTTGTCTTTCTTTTATACATCCTTTTCATTCTTAGCCGGGTGGGACTCCCGCTATTCTATCTACTTTTTTATTTTATCTTTATTTCAGGGGGGAATTAACTTTACACCTTGATTTAATAAATAACATAAATGTCATCATTTCACCTCGTTTTTGAGTTCAGGCTACTTAAACATATTATTCTTATTTTGCTACATTTCTAGTATTTTACTTTTACATAATAACAAATTGTTCAATAACTTTCCTTATTTCTATCATATAATTAAACATATGTGTTCTTATTTTACTACTTTCCTTATCTATTACTTATTTATTTAATACTTAATTTTATTATAACAACTTATTCTATATTTAAATAGAATAAGTAAATATATAACTTTCCTTATTTCTATCATATAATTAAACATATGTGTTCTTATTTTACTACTTTCCTTATCTATTATCTGTTACTTATTTATTTAATACTTAATTTTATTATTACAACTTATTTTATTTTTAAACAAATTCAAGACTTATACTTATACTCCTTATCCTTTTATTTTCTGATACTATGTATTTATATGTTAGGGTTTAGGTTTAGGGTTCAGGGTTATGACGTTTAGGACAGGGTTGGACCTGTTTAAATATCTATAGTTTATTGTTTGTCTTCGTTTTATTTCGGCAATACTATATATATACATACTCAGATTATAGGTTAGGTTAGGTTAGGTTAGGTTAGGTTAGGTTAGGTTGGGGACGAGGAGGCCCTCTATGCCGCGTACGTTGACGCAAAGACTGTCCTCAAGTCGGCAATGCGCGCGGCTGAAGATTCGGCGAGAGCCGAGATGTTAGAGGGTCTCGACAGGGACCCATTTGGAAGACCATACAAGGCGGCGCGGAATAAACTGCGCCCCTGTGGTCTTCCACTGACGGAGACCCTCGAGCCGGCATTGCTGGACGGGGTGGTCCGGTCCTTGTTTCCGTCCAGGACCGACTTCACCCCGCCAGTGATGGATCCCCCGCGGGAGGCGGCTCCGCCGGAGGAGGAGGTCCCCCCGGTGACGGCGGTGGAACTTTGCGCGGGGACTCTACACCTCCGCGCAAAGAACACAGCCCCAGGGCCGGACGGCGTTCCCGCACGGGTGGTGGCCATCGCCGCCTCACACATGGAGGAGAGGTTTCGGGACCTCTTCAGCGCGTGTCTTACGACTGGGAGGTTCCCGAAACCTTGGAAGGAGGGGCGGCTATGCCTGCTCCGAAAGGAGGGACGCCCGGCGGACTCCCCCTCGGCTTACCGGCCCATCGTCTTGCTCGATGAGGTCGGTAAGTTGTTCGAGGGGATAATCGCCGACCGGCTAAAGAGGCTGCTGGGGACGGTGGGGCCGGACCTGTCGGACGCCCAATTCGGTTTCCGACGGGGTCGTTCGACGGTCGACGCGCTGGCCCTACTCAAGGGCCAGGTGAGGGAGGCCGTGGAGGCGGGCGACGGAGTGTTGGCGGTGTCATTCGACATAGCCAACGCCTTCAACTCCGTCCCCCACTCGACAATCTTGGAGGCGCTCCGGTACCACGGAGTGCCTCAGTACCTGCGCCGACTCTTGGCCAGCTACTTGGAGGACCGGGTGGTCCTCCTCGCAGACAAAACGGCCACAGTGAGGCGATACGGCGCAGAGTCCGGTGTTCCACAGGGGTCGGTCCTAGGACCACTGCTGTGGAACATTGGATTCGACTGGCTACTGCGGGGAACCCTCCTCCGTGGCACGAGCGTCATCTGTTACGCGGATGACACCCTCCTCGTCGCCCGGGGGAGAGACTTCAGGGAGGCGGCCAGTCTGGCCTCTGCCGGCGGATCCTTAGTGGCAGGAAGGATTCGCCGCCTCGGACTGAAGGTTGCGCTGCACAAAACCGAGGCCGTGTATTTTCACGGTCCACGGCAGCGCATCCCTCCCGACGGCCACATTATAGTGGAGGGCGTCAGGATCGAGGTCAAGGCCCAGATGAAGTACTTGGGCCTTGTCCTCGACAGCAGGTGGCGCTTCGGCCCACACTTTAGCGGGCTGTCGACGCGCCTGCTGAAGGCCGCGAACGCCTTGTCGTGGCTCCTCCCGAATCTGGGGGGTCCGAAGGCGCGATGCCGGCGCTTGTATGCCGGCATCCTCAGGAGCATGGCCCTTTACGGGGCCCCAATCTGGGCAGACTCCCTTCACAGGCGGGAGAACGCCACGGCCATCCGCAGGCCCCAAAGGGCCATTGCACTGCGGGTGGCGAGGGCCTACCGCTCGGTAGGCTTCTCTGCGGCGTGCGCTCTGGCCGGCACCCCTCCTTGGGAGCTCGAGGCGTGGGTGCTGACCAGAGTGTACGAATGGACGGCGCGCCGCAAGGCGCTCGGGGAGCCCCCCGTCGCAGAAGAGCGGGAGGCCGTGCGGCAAGAGGCGAAGGACGCAATCGTCCATCACTGGACGGAGGACCTCGCCACTGCCACATTTGGCCGCCGAACACTGGACGCGCTCGGGCCGGTCCTGAAGGATTGGCTCGAGCGGTCCCACGGTTTCCTCTCTTTCCGTCTGGTGCAGGTGTTGTCCGGCCACGGGTGCTTCGGATCGCACCTGCATCGGATCCAAAGGGAGGAGACCCCGTCGTGCCACGACTGTGGCGCGGCGGAGGACACGGCACAGCACACCCTCGAGGTGTGCCCGGCCTGGTCCGAGCTGCGCCTACCTTTGGTCGCAGCGGTCGGGCAGGACCTCTCGCTTCCCGGCGTCGTCAACTCGATGCTGGAAAGCGAGGGGGCCTGGGCAGCGGTCGCCTCCTTCTGCGAAGAGGTAATGTCACAGAAGGAGGCGGCGGAGCGCGTGCGGGAGGAAGACCCTCTCGCAGCGCCGCTCCGCAGGCGAAGACGGGGCGTGAGACGGCGGTTGTATGATCGTCGTCACGCGCCTCCAGGTGGTGAACAGCGGGAGACAGGCGCGGGGGCGCCTTCTCCTGCATTGCACTGTCCACCACCCACGTCGTCAGTCATTCCTGCGCCCCTCCCCCCCGACGGGAGGGGCGTGCCGGGCCCGCCGTAAAGGCGGGCGGTCGTCGGCGGGGGGCAGGATGGAAAGGCTATGCCGATTCCCAGTCCCCCTCCACTCAGACGATGCGGGAATGCCGCTGGGTTGTTTAGTGGGTATACCGGTTCTACCGGGGAGTCCCACATACCCCACCCGTCCCCCGATGGGTGGGCATGCGTAATGCATTTTTCCCAGCGCAAACAAAAAAAAAAAAAAAAAAAAAAAAAAAAAAGGTTAGGTTGGGGGATCCCCCACAGCGGGGGGATCCCCCACAGCGCATACTTCCACGTAGTATCCCCTGGGCAACGCCGTGTCTGACCACCGTAACGGAGTGGCAGACCGGTGGCTAAAGTGCGCTGTGACTCACAGTTATCAATGCGGAAGATTGTGAGTATGAAAATGACGAAGAAACCCGTGCGGGACGCCTCCGGGCGTTTCAGTTTTAACCCTAATCGCCCTTCTCAGGACGATTCAAACGGCCCTTCTCAGGGCCAACCCAACGGCCCTTCTCAGGGCCAACCCAACGGCCCTTCTCAGGGCCAACCCAACGGCCCTTCTCAGGGCCAATCCAAAGGCCCTTTTCAGGGCCACGCCGGTGACGCATTAGCGTCGGACGCTGACCGCGCACCGTGTGCGGCCAGAGCAGATGAGTCGGACTCGGACGACTCGAATATCGACACGTCGGCAGCAGAGAGCGACCGCCTCGAGCGAAAGAGGGCCTACCTGCGGCACGGGTCCGAGGGATCCTCGTCGGCTGGAGGCGGGGCGCAGAAGAAGTCGAAGTCCAAAAGGGCTTCGACTTCTTCAAAAGCAGGTGATACCCACGTTGTGGGTTTGGTTGACGCCGAGCGCCAGCTAAACCTCCTAAAACGGGCGCAACTCCAGCAGGACCTGGAGGAGAGGGTCGCTGCCAGAGAGCGCCAGGCGCAGGCCGCCCGGTCGAGGGCCGGCTATGGGGCATCCAGTGTCCTGTATGCTGGCCACTCCTTGGCGGAACTTGAGCGCATGGCGCGGGAGGACAGGGAGGAGGTCCTGGAGGTCGCCTCAAAGTCCTCCAACCTGAAGGGGACCTTCCAGAAGGCCCTTAAATGCCGGGCTGCCAGTCTGCATGGCATTGTGCAGGAGCTGGTGCAGCGGACGGCCACGGATGAGACGCGGCAACTGCAGGCGAAGGTGGATCGCCTGCAGGCGGAGGTCAGCCAGCTGCACCAGAAGCTGGCTGAGGTCACTGCTCGGCCTGCGCAATCAGCCCCTGGACCGGTGGTAGGAGGCTCCACCTCCTCCCCTCACAACCTTGAGGAGATACTCCGAAAGGTTGTCATGGAGGAGAGGGCCTTCACCCGAGCCTGCTTCGCAGGCATCGAGGACCGGCTCCTGCCGGAGAAGCGGCTCCGCCCGCCGCTAGCGGCGGATAAGGCACCACGCAGGGTGCCGGAACATGCGCCTTTAGCAGGCCCGGCATCGGGTGCGCAGCCCCAGGCCCCGAAGCCCTCCAAGGGCAAAGGCGAGGGCAAGAGGACCAAGGCGGCTCCTCAAAACCTCACCATCAGCTCGGAGGGAGCGTCTGGGTCAGCTGCCACTCCAGCGGCAGCCCCCCAGAGTTCGCAGGAGGAAGACGCCCTTCTTCCCTCCACCACCCCGTCCAACCAGTCGTGGACGGAAGTGGTCAGGAGGGGAAAAGGGAAGGGAGGGCAAAAGTCGGCCCCCAAGCCCGCCGCGACTGCACCGGCAGTCAAAAGGGCTCCAGCTGGCGGGAGGAAGTTAGTTCCTCCCAAGACCGCGGCCGTCGTGGTGACCATCACCCCGGAGGCCGCGGAGCGGGGCGAGACGTACGAGTCCGTCCTAAGACGGGCTCGTACCAATGCTGATCCCTCCCAGCTGGGGATCAGCAAAATAACGTGCCGCCGAACCCTAACCGGAGCTCGAATTTTCGAGTTCTCGGGGGAACAGCGCGGCACAAACGCGGACCTCTTCGCAACGAAGTTGCAAGAGGTCATCGCCGACGCGGCAACGGTCGTCAGGCCCGTCAAGACCGCAGCCTTGGAGGTGGCCGATCTGGACGATTCGGCCACCAAGGAGGATGTGGTGGCGGCCGTCGCGGCGGCTGGAGGCTGCGACGCTGGCGCGGTGAAGGCTGGAGCCATCAGGCTCGGCCGCCGCGGCATGGGCATCGTCCGCGTCGAGTGCCCAGTCGCCGCGGCTGGGGCCGCCCTTGCTGCGACCAAGGGACGGCTGCTTGTGGGGCTCAGCTCGGCTGTGGTCCGAGCACTTGAAGACCAGCCCTTGCGCTGCTTCAAGTGCTTCTCCTTCGGCCACACCCGAGCCACGTGTCCCTCCAAGGCCGACTGGGGAGACACGTGCTACCAGTGCGGGCAAGAGGGGCACAAGAGTGCCACTTGCCGCGCCACCACGCCACACTGCACGGCGTGTGCCGCCAGTGGCCGCCCCGCGGGCCACAGGATGACGGGCAGGAGCTGTAAGCCCCCCGTCAAGAAGGGCATAGTGCCGGCGCAGGTTCGACCTGTCGCCACCACCGCCGCCGCCGTCGTCGCCGCCGCTGCAGCTCAAGCGGCGGTAGCTGAGGAGGAGGGTGCCATGTCGGAATAATGCAGGTTTCCGACTACCGCATCCTCCAGGCGAACACCAACCACTGCAGAGCGGCCCAGGACCTGGTAGTGCAGGTCATGGCCGAGTGGTTGGTGAACGTAGCGGTGGTCGCCGAGCCCTACTCGATCCCCAGCAGCTGGCTGGGTGACGAGGACGACTCGGTGGCACTAGCGGCGCGGTCTTCCACAGACTCCCCTCCCCTCTCGCTATTAGAGAGGGGACCGGGATACGTGGCCGCCGCGTGGGGAGAGGTAGCCCTCGTGGGGGTATATTTCTCCCCAAACCGCCCTCTCCAGGACTTTGAGAATTATCTCGGAGTCCTGGCCGCCGTGGTCGGCAGGGCGGCGCCGCGTCAGGTCTCCGTGCTGGGAGACCTGAATGCCAAGTCGGTGACCTGGGGCAACCGGGCCACCGACGCTCGCGGGCGGGCGGTGGAGATGTGGGCAGCCTCCTCTGGACTCTCCCTCTTGAACAGAGGAAGCGTCCAGACATGCGTGCGGCGTCAGGGTGGCTCAGTAGTGGACGTCACTTTCGCCACCCCTGGGTTAGCCGCGCGCGTGCTGAACTGGCGGGTGGACCTGGTGGAGACTATGTCGGACCACCGCTACGTGCGGTTCGACATCTCCGCCAGTGGCCCCGGAGCGGTGCAGCCCCTCTCGGGGCGATCACCGTTTCCGCGGTGGGCTTTCACCCGCCTGGACAGGGAGGCAGCGGCGGAGGCGGCGTTCATCCAGGACTGGCTGTCGCCTCCTACCACCGGCCTGGATGTGGACACCATAGCGGGCCAGCTGAGGGAGTCTCTGACCGAGGTGTGCAACTCCAGCATGCCCCGGTCACGCCGCCCGGCTCCCCGCCGCGCCGTCTATTGGTGGTCGGAGGAGCTGGCGGGGCTCAGAACCGCCTGCGTGGCGGCCAAGAGGGCCTACACGCGGAGTCGGCGGCGGCGTCGACGCAACCGGCCCGACGAGGACCGCCTCTACGAGGTGTACGTGGAGGCGAAAATGGGCCTCGATCGGGCCATCGCCGCCGCTAAAGACTCGGCGAGAGCCGAGCTGCTGGAGGGTCTCGACAACGACCCATACGGGAGACCGTATAAGGCGGCACGCAACAAATTGCGCCCCTTTGGTCCCCCGGTTGTCGAGACCCTGGAGCCCACATTTCTGGATGGGGTGGTTCAGTCCCTGTTTCCGTGCAGGGACAACTTCACCCCGCCAGTGATGTGTGGAGCCCCGCTGGAGGAGGAGGAGGAGGAGGAAGAGGAAGCTCCCTCTCCTGTCACGGAGTCGGAACTTGGCGCGGCGATTGTGCATATCCGCGCCAAGAAGACGGCTCCGGGCCCCGACGGTGTCCCGGCGAGGGTGGTGGCAATTGCCGCCACCCAAATGGAGGAGCGGTTTCGGGACCTCTTCAGCGCATGCCTTGCGTCTGGAAGGTTCCCGAAACCGTGGAAGGAGGGGCAGTTGTGCCTCCTCCGCAAGGAGGGCCGCCCTGCAGACTCCCCCTCGGCATACCGGCCCATCGTTCTGCTCGATGAGGTCGGAAAAATGTTCGAGGGGATAATCGCTGCCCGCCTAAAGGGCCATATGCGGCGTATCGGGCCGGACTTGTCGGACGCTCAGTTCGGTTTTCGGGCTGAGCGTTCGACGGTGGACGCGCTGGCCTGCCTCAAGAGGCAGGTGAAGGAGGCGGTGGAGGTGGGGGACGGATTGTTGGCGGTGTCATTCGACATTGCCAACGCCTTCAACTCTGTTCCCCACAGCACCATCCTAGAGGCGCTCCGATTCCACGGGGTGCCTCAATATATGCGGCGTTTACTGGCCAGCTACCTGGAGGATCGGGCGATCGTCCTCGTGAACAGGGCTGGCCAAGTCCGGCGGTACGCAGTCGAGGCCGGCGTTCCACAGGGGTCAGTCCTGGGACCTCTCCTCTGGAACGTCGGCTACGACTGGCTCTTGCGGGGAACTCTCCTCCGAGGTACGAGTGTCGTCTGCTACGCGGATGACACTCTCCTCACCGCCCGGGGGGAGAGTTTCAGGGAGGCGGCCAACTTGGCCTCGGCGGGCGGATCCTTGGTCGCAGGGAGGATCCGCCGCCTAGGATTGACGGTGGCGCTGCACAAGACCGAGGCTGTGTTCTTCCACGGGCCTCGGCAGCGCCAACCACCAGACGCCCACATATTTGTGGAGGGCGTCCGAATCGAGGTGAAGGCCCAGATGAAATATCTGGGCCTTGTACTCGACAGCAGGTGGCGTTTCGGCCCGCATTTTAGCGGGCTGTCGACGCGCCTGCTGAAGACTGCGGGCGCCCTCTCGTGGCTGCTCCCCAATTTGGGGGGGCCCAGTGCGCGATGCCGGCAACTCTACGCCGGCATCTTGAGGAGCATGGCCCTTTACGGGGCCCCTATCTGGGAGGACTCCCTCCAAAGGCGGGAGAACGCCGCCGCCTTGCGGGCCCCCCAAAGGGCCATAGCCCAGCGGGTGTCGCGGGCCTACCGCACGGTGGGTTTCGCGGCAGCGTGTGCTCTGGCTGGCACCCCTCCTTGGGAACTCGAGGCGTGGGTGCTCGCCAGAGTATACGAATGGACGGCGGGGCGGAGGGCGAGAGGAGAACGCCCCGCCCCGGAAGAGCGGGAGGCCGTCCGGCGGGAGGCGAGGGACGCCATCGTCGTCCATTGGACGAGGGACCTCGCCACCGCAGCCTTCGGCCGCCGAACCCTCGACGCGATCGGGCCGGTCCTGCGAGACTGGCTCGATCGGTCGCACGGGTTCCTCTCATTCCGTCTGGTGCAGGTGCTGTCCGGGCACGGTTGTTTCGGATCGTACCTGCACCGGATCGGACGGGAGGAGACATCGTCGTGCCACGACTGCGGTGCGGCGGAGGACGCGGCGCAGCACACCCTCGCGGTGTGCCCGTCGTGGTCCGAGCCGCGCCGCGGTCTCACTTCGGTGATCGGACAGGACCTCTCACTCCCCGGTTTGGTCAACGCCATGCTGGGCGATGAGAGGTCCTGGGCGGCAGTGGCCTCCTTCTGCGAACACGTCATGTCCCAGAAGGAGGCGGCGGAGCGCGCGCGGGAGGACGACCCTCACGCGGCGGCGCTCCGAAGACGGAGGAGGGGTCGGAGAAGACGTCAGTATGACGGCCATCACCGACTCCTCCCCGGTGGAGGCCAGCAGGCAACGGGTGCGGGGGCACCCTTGCCTGTATTGCACGGGCCTCCACCAGTGTCGGACGGGAATGGCCAGGTGTTCCCGGCCATTCCCGTAGCCCCCCAGGCTGGGGGGCATGCGGGGCCCGCCAGCTAGGCGGGCATACGCCGGGAGGGCTGTGGAAGCAGAGGCTGAGCCAATTTCCCATAGCCCTCCCATCACGGCGTCGCGGGAACACCGCTGAGTTTTAGTGGGTATACTGCCACTCTGGCAGGGAGTCCCACATACTCTGTCTCGTCCCCCGACGAGCGGAGATGCGTAATGTCATTTCTCAGCGACAAAAAAAAAAAAAAAAAAAAAAAAAAAAGGTTAGGTTAGGTTGGGGGATCCCCCACAGCGCATACTTCCTCGTAGTATCCCCTGGGCAACGCCGTGTCTGACCACCGTAACGGAGTGGCAGACCGGTGGCTAAAGTGCGCTGTGACTCACAGTTATCAATGCGGAAGACTGTGAGTATAAATATAAATATGACGAAGAAACCCGTGCGGGACGCCTCCGGGCGTTTCAGTTTTAACCCGAATCGCCCTTCTCCGGGCGATTCAAACGGCCCTTCTCAGGGCCAACCCAATGGCCCTTCTCAGGGCCAACCCAACGGCCCTTCTCAGGGCCAACCCAACGGCCCTTCTCAGGGCCAATCCAAAGGCCCTTTTCAGGGCCACGCTGGTGACGCATTAGCGTCGGACGCTGACCGCGCACCGTGTGCGGCCAGAGCAGACGAGTCGGACTCCGACGACTCAAACATCGACACGTCGGCAGCTGAGAGCGACCGCCTCGAGCGAAAGAGGGCCTACCTGCGGCACGGGTCCGAGGGATCCTCGTCGGCTGGAGGCGGGGCGCAGAAGAAGTCAAAGTCCAAAAGGGCTTCGACTTCTTCGAAAGCAGGAGATACCCACGTTGTGGGTTTGGTGGACGCCGAGCGCCAGCTAAATCTGGTAAAACGGGCGCAACTCCAGCAGGACCTGGAGGAGAGGGTCGCTGCCAGAGAGCGCCAGGCGCAGGCCGCCCGGTCGAGGGCCGGCTATGGGGCATCCAGTGTCCTGTATGCTGGCCACTCCTTGGCGGAACTTGAGCGCATGGCGCGGGAGGACAGGGAGGAGGTCCTGGAGGTCGCCTCAAAGTCCTCCAACCTGAAGGGGACCTTCCAGAAGGCCCTTAAATGCCGGGCTGCCAGTCTGCATGGCATTGTGCAGGAGCTGGTGCAGCGGACGGCCACGGATGAGACGCGGCAACTGCAGGCGAAGGTGGATCGCCTGCAGGCGGAGGTCAGCCAGCTGCACCAGAAGCTGGCTGAGGTCACTGCTCGGCCTGCGCAATCAGCCCCTGGACCGGTGGTAGGAGGCTCCACCTCCTCCCCTCACAACCTTGAGGAGATACTCCGAAAGGTTGTCATGGAGGAGAGGGCCTTCACCAGAGCCTGCTTCGCAGGCATCGAGGACCGGCTCCTGCCGGAGAAGCGGCTCCGCCCGCCGCTAGCGGCGGATAAGGCACCACGCAGGGTGCCGGAACCTGCGCCTTTAGCAGGCCCGGCATCGGGTGCGCAGCCCCAGGCCCCGAAGCCCTCCAAGGGCAAAGGCGAGGGCAAGAGGACCAAGGCGGCTCCTCAAACCCTCACCATCAGCTCGGAGGGAGCGTCTGGGTCGGCTGCCACTCCAGCGGCAGCCCCCCAGAGCTCGCTGGAGGAAGACGCCCTTCTTCCCTCCACCACCCCGTCCAACCAGTCGTGGACGGAAGTGGTCAGGAGGGGAAAAGGGAAGGGAGGGCAAAAGTCGGCCCCCAAGCCCGCCGCGACTGCTCCGGCAGTCAAAAGGGCTCCAGCCGGCGGGAGGAAGTTAGTTCCTCCCAAGACCGCGGCCGTCGTGGTGACCATCACCCCGGAGGCCGCGGAGCGGGGCGAGACGTACGAGTCCGTCCTAAGACGGGCTCGTACCAATGCTGATCCCTCCCGGCTGGGGATCAGCAAAATAACGTGCCGCCGAACCCTAACCGGAGCTCGAATTTTCGAGTTCTCGGGGGAACAGCGCGGCACAAACGCGGACCTCTTCGCAACGAAGTTGCAAGAGGTCATCGCCGACGCGGCAACGGTCGTCAGGCCCGTCAAGACCGCAGCCTTGGAGGTGGCCGATCTGGACGACTCGGCCACCAAGGAGGATGTGGTGGCGGCCGTCGCGGCGGCTGGAGGCTGCGACGCTGGCGCGGTGAAGGCTGGAGCCATCAGGCTCGGCCGCCGCGGCATGGGCATCGTCCGCGTCGAGTGCCCAGTCGCCGCGGCTGGGGCCGCCCTTGCTGCGACCAAGGGACGGCTGCTTGTGGGGCTCAGCTCGGCTGTGGTCCGGGCACTTGAAGACCAGCCCTTGCGCTGCTTCAAGTGCTTCTCCTTCGGCCACACCCGAGCCACGTGTCCCTCCAAGGCCGACTGGGGAGGCACGTGCTACCAGTGCGGGCAAGAGGGGCACAAGAGTGCCACTTGCCGCGCCACCACGCCACACTGCACGGCGTGTGCCGCCAGTGGCCGCCCCGCGGGCCACAGGATGACGGGCAGGAGCTGTAAGCCCCCCGTCAAGAAGGGCATAGTGCCGGCGCAGGTTCGACCTGTCGCCACCACCGCCGCCGCCGTCGTCGCCGCCGCTGCAGCTCCAGCGGCGGTAGCTGAGGAGGAGGGTGCCATGTCGGAGTAATGCAGGTTTCCGACTACCGCATCCTCCAGGCGAACACCAACCACTGCAGAGCGGCCCAGGACCTGGCAGTGCAGGTCATGGCCGAGTGGTTGGTGAACGTAGCGGTGGTCGCCGAGCCCTACTCGATCCCCAGCAGCTGGCTGGGTGACGAGGACGACTCGGTGGCACTAGCGGCGCGGTCTTCCACAGACTCCCCTCCCCTCTCGCTATTAGAGAGAGGACCGGGATACGTGGCCGCCGCGTGGGGAGAGGTAGCCCTCGTGGGGGTATATTTCTCCCCAAACCGCCCTCTCCAGGACTTTGAGAATTATCTCGGAGTCCTGGCCGCCGTGGTCGGCAGGGCGGCGCCGCGTCAGGTCTCCGTGCTGGGAGACCTGAATGCCAAGTCGGTGACCTGGGGCAACCGGGCCACCGACGCTCGCGGGCGGGCGGTGGAGATGTGGGCAGCCTCCTCTGGACTCTCCCTCTTGAACAGAGGAAGCGTCCAGACATGCGTGCGGCGTCAGGGTGGCTCAGTAGTGGACGTCACTTTCGCCACCCCTGGGTTAGCCGCGCGTGTGCTGAACTGGCGGGTGGACCTGGTGGAGACTATGTCGGACCACCGCTACGTGCGGTTCGACATCTCCGCCAGTGGCCCCGGAGCGGTGCAGCCCCTCTCGGGGCGATCACCGTTTCCGCGGTGGGCTTTCACCCGCCTGGACAGGGAGGCAGCGGCGGAGGCGGCGTTCATCCAGGACTGGCTGTCGCCTCCTACCACCGGCCTGGATGTGGACACCATAGCGGGCCAGCTGAGGGAGTCTCTGACCGAGGTGTGCAACTCCAGCATGCCCCGGTCTCGCCGCCCGGCTCCCCGCCGCGCCGTCTATTGGTGGTCGGAGGCACTGGCGGGGCTCAGAACCGCCTGCGTGGCGGCCAAGAGGGCCTACACGCGGAGTCGGCGGCGGCGTCGACGCAACCGGCCCGACGAGGACCGCCTCTACGAGGTGTACGTGGAGGCAAAAATGGGCCTCGATCGGGCCATCGCCGCCGCTAAAGACTCGGCGAGAGCCGAGCTGCTGGAGGGTCTCGACAACGACCCTTACGGGAGACCGTATAAGGCGGCGCGCAACAAATTGCGCCCCTTTGGTCCCCCGGTTGTCGAGACCCTGGAGCCCACATTTCTGGATGGGGTGGTTCAGTCCCTGTTTCCGTGCAGGGACAACTTCACCCCGCCAGTGATGTGTGGAGCCCCGCTGCTGGAGGATGAGGAGGAAGAGGAGGCTCCCTCTCCTGTCACGGAGTCGGAACTTGGCGCGGCGATTGTGCATATCCGCGCCAAGAAGACGGCTCCGGGCCCCGACGGTGTCCCGGCGAGGGTGGTGGCAATTGCCGCCACCCAAATGGAGGAGCGGTTTCGGGACCTCTTCAGCGCATGCCTTGCGTCTGGGAGGTTCCCGAAACCGTGGAAGGAGGGGCAGCTGTGCCTCCTTCGCAAGGAGGGTCGCCCAGCAGACTCCCCCTCGGCATACCGACCCATCGTCCTGCTCGATGAGGTCGGCAAAATGTTCGAGGGGATAATCGCTGCCCGCCTAAAGGGCCATATGCGGCGTATCGGGCCGGACTTGTCGGACGCTCAGTTCGGTTTTCGGGCTGAGCGTTCGACGGTGGACGCGCTGGCCTGCCTCAAGAGGCAGGTGAAGGAGGCGACGGAGGTGGGGGACGGATTGTTGGCGGTGTCATTCGACATTGCCAACGCCTTCAACTCTGTTCCCCACAGCACCATCCTAGAGGCGCTCCGATTCCACGGGGTGCCTCGATATATGCGGCGTTTACTGGCCAGCTACCTGGAGGATCGGGCGATCGTCCTCGTGAACAGGGCTGGCCAAGTCCGGCGGTACGCAGTCGAGGCTGGCGTTCCACAGGGGTCAGTCCTGGGACCTCTCCTCTGGAACGTCGGCTACGACTGGCTCTTGCGGGGAACTCTCCTCCGAGGTACGAGTGTCGTCTGCTACGCGGATGACACTCTCCTCACCGCCCGGGGGGAGAGTTTCAGGGAGGCGGCCAACTTGGCCTCGGCGGGCGGATCCTTGGTCGCAGGGAGGATCCGCCGCCTAGGATTGACGGTGGCGCTGCACAAGACCGAGGCTGTGTTCTTCCACGGGCCTCGGCAGCGCCAACCACCAGACGCCCACATATTTGTGGAGGGCGTCCGAATCGAGGTGAAGGCCCAGATGAAATATCTGGGCCTTGTACTCGACAGCAGGTGGCGTTTCGGCCCGCATTTTAGCGGGCTGTCGACGCGCCTGCTGAAGACTGCGGGCGCCCTCTCGTGGCTGCTCCCCAATTTGGGGGGGCCCAGCGCGCGATGCCGGCAACTCTACGCCGGCATCTTGAGGAGTATGGCCCTCTACGGGGCCCCAATCTGGGAGGACTCCCTCCAAAGGCGGGAGAACGCCGCGGCCTTGCGGGCCCCCCAAAGGGCCATAGCTCAGCGGGTGTCGCGGGCCTACCGCACGGTGGGCTTCGCGGCAGCGTGTGCTCTGGCTGGCACCCCTCCTTGGGAACTCGAGGCGTGGGTGCTCGCCAGAGTATACGAATGGACGGCGGGGCGGAGGGCGAGAGGAGAACGCCCCGCCCCGGAAGAGCGGGAGGCCGTCCGGCGGGAGGCGAGGGACGCCATCGTCGTCCATTGGACGAGGGACCTCGCCACCGCAGCTTTCGGCCGCCGAACCCTCGACGCGATCGGGCCGGTCCTGCGAGACTGGCTCGATCGGTCGCACGGGTTCCTCTCGTTCCGTCTGGTGCAGGTGCTGTCCGGACACGGTTGTTTCGGATCGTACCTGCACCGAATCGGACGGGAGGAGACACCGTCGTGCCACGACTGCGGTGCGGCGGAGGACGCGGCGCAGCACACCCTCGCGGTGTGCCCGTCGTGGTCCGAGCCGCGCCGCAGTCTCACTGCGGTGATCGGACCGGACCTCTCACTCCCCGGTTTGGTCAACGCCATGCTGGGCGATGAGAGGTCCTGGGCGGCAGTGGCCTCCTTCTGCGAACACGTCATGTCCCAGAAGGAGGCGGCGGAGCGCGCGCGGGAGGACGACCCTCACGCGGCGGCGCTCCGAAGACGGAGGAGGGGTCGGAGAAGACGTCAGTATGACGGCCATCTCCGACTCCTCCCCGGTGGAGGCCAGCAGGCAACGGGTGCGGGGGCACCCTTGCCTGTATTGCACGGGCCTCCACCAGTGTCGGACGGGAATGGCCAGGTGTTCCCGGCCATTCTCGTAGCCCCCCAGGCAAGGGGGCATGCGGGGCCCGCCAGCTAGGCGGGCATACGCCGGGAGGGCTGTGGAAGCAGAGGCTGAGCCAATTTCCCATAGCCCTCCCATCACGGCGTCGCGGGAACACCGCTGAGTTTTAGTGGGTATACTGCCACTCTGGCAGGGAGTCCCACATATCCCGTCTCGTCCCCCGACGAGCGGAGATGCGTAATGTCATTTCTCAGCGACAAAAAAAAAAAAAAAAAAAAAAAAAAAAAAAGGTTAGGTTAGGTTAGGTTAGGTTGGGGGACCACCCCACAGTGCTTGCGTCCACGTCGCGTCCCCTGGGCAACGACCCGGTTCTGACCACCGTAACGGAGTGGCAGACCGGTGTTCGGCTAAAGTGCACTGTGCAGTCGTAGCGTATTTTAACTGTTTTTATCCAATTTTATTTCATGTCGGCATCTACGACACCTGCGGAGGCTATGCCAAAGCAATCGAGGACCGCCTCCGGGCGTTTTAAAAAAGGCCCTTCTCAGGGCCCACCAAAAGGCCCTTCTCAGGGCCAAGCAAAAGGCCCTTCTCAGGGCCAACCAAAAGGCCCTTCCCAGGGCCAAGCAAAAGGCCCTTCTCAGGGCCAACCAAAAGGCCCTTCTCAGGGCCAATCCGAGGGTGCCTCGGCATCAGAGGCTAGCCGCGCGCCGTCTGCGACTAGCTTCTATAGCTCGGCGGGCGAGTTGCTGGACTCCGACAACGAGTCCATCATGTCATGTGGTTCGGCGATTAGTCGCCGAGACTCGAAAAAGCGGGCATTTCAGAGGAAGGGGTCTGGGGGTTCCTCGGACACGGCGTCACAGCCGAGGGCCAAGAGGCCGGTGTCTGACACCCACGACGTGGGTCTGGCAGAAGCCCAACGCCAGTTGGACCTGTCTCGACGGGCGCAGGTCCAACAAGACCTGGAGGAGCGGGTTGCGGCCACGGAGCAACGGACGCACGCCGCCCGGGCCAAATCCGGGTACGGCGCGTCCCGCGTCCACTACGCGGACCACTCCCTGGCGGAGCTGCAGTTGATGGCTGAGGAGGACGAAGAGGAGATAGTGGCAGTCGCCTCCAAGTCCTCCAATTTAAAAGGGACATTCCAAAAGTCCCTTAAATGTAGGGCCGCGAGCATGCGCGGCATAGTCGGGGAGCTGGTGCAGCGGAAGGCTACCGACGAAACGCGGCAACTGCAGGCGAAAGTCGATCGCCTGCAGTCAGAGGTCAGCCAGCTTCATCTGAAGCTGGCTGAAGCCACGGCCCGGCCAAATACTAAGGTGTCCGAGCCGAGACCAGCGGCTGAGGCCCCGCCCTCCAACCTTGAGGATGTAATCCGCAAGGTCGTAATGGAGGAAAGGGCCTTCACGAGAGCCTGTCTTGCGGGCATAGAGGACAGGCTCTTGCCGGAGAAACGCCTGCGACCGCCGCTCGCGGCGGACAGTCGGCCACGCCAGCCTGAGCTGTCCTCCCAGGACGCCCATCTTCCGTCCACCACCCCATCCAACCAGCAGGGGTGGACGAAGGTGAAAAAGGGCAAAAAGAAGGCCCTGGCTGCCCCTGCCACCCCCGCCACCACCCCTCCCGGCCCACCTCAGAAAACAGGCAAGGGAAAGGGGAAGGGGAAGAGGTCGGCCCCGAAGCCCAACGCCGCTGCTCCCGCTGCTGCTCCTGCAGCTAATGGGGCCCCGGCCGCCAGGTCAAAGAGGAAGCTGGTTCCTCCGAAGACCGCAGCCGTAGTGGTGACGCTCACCGCTGAGGCTGTGGAGCGGGGGGAGACGTACGCGTCCGTAATGATACGGGCGCGTGCCAACGCCGATCCCACCCAGCTGGGGATCGGCACAGTCTCCTGCCGCCGGACCCAGGCCGGGGCTCGAATGTTCGAGTTCCCGGGGGCCCAGGGCGGCGCCAACGCGGACCTCTTCGCAACCAAGCTGCGAGAGGTCATCGCCGACGCGGCCAAGGTCACCAGGCCCGTAAAGTCTGTGGCCTTGGAGGTGACCGACCTCGACGACTCGGTCACCAAAGAGGAGGTGGTGGCGGCGGTCGCTGCGATGGGGGGCTGTGGCGTCACAGCGGTGCAAGGTCGGGCCATCAGGCCCGGCCGCGGCGGCATGGGCACCATTCGCCTCGAGTGCCCAGTCGCCGCAGCTGCAGCCGTCCTAGCCAAGGGACGGCTGACTGTCGGGTTCAGCTCGGGTGTAGTCCGGGCACTTGCAGCCCAGCCTCTGCGCTGCTACAAGTGTCTTGGAGTCGGACACACTCGGGCCCTTTGTCCGTCCGAGGTCGACAGGGCGGACAAATGCTTCCGCTGTGGCAAGGAAGGCCACAAGTCGGCCTCCTGCGAGGCCGCCACGCCGCACTGTGCGGTGTGTGCCGCCAGTGGCTGCCCGGCAGGCCACGTGATGATGGGGAGGAAGTGCAATCCTCCCCCTAAGAAGGGCAAAGCACAGGCGCTGATCCGGCCTGTCGCTGCCACCGTTGCCGTCCCTGAGGCTGGGACATCGGCGGCGGTTGTGGAAGGGGGTGCGATGTCTGTCGATGGATAGTTCGGTCAAGCATCGCATCCTCCAGGCGAACACCAACCACTGCAGAGCGGCCCAGGATCTGCTGATGCAGACCATGGCCGAGTGGTTGGTGGACGTGGCGGCCGTCGCCGAGCCGTATTCAGTCCCTGGCCGTTGGCTGGGCGATCGGGACGGCTTGGTGGCATTGGTGACGCGGTCTTCCACGGACTCCCCTCCCCTCTCGCTCTTAGATAGGGGACCGGGATACGTGGCCGCCGCGTGGGGAGAATTAGCCCTGGTGGGCGTCTATTTCTCCCCGAACCGCCCTCTCTCGGATTTCGAGAACTTTCTCGAAATCCTCACCGCGGTGGTCGGGAGGGCGGCGCCACGCCAGGTCGCCGTACTGGGTGACCTGAACGCCAAGTCGACGGCCTGGGGCAACCCGGCCGGGTCCTGCAACGTCCGGGGATGCGCCGTGGAGTTTTGGGCGGCGTCGTGCGGTGTGTCCCTCCTGAACAGAGGGACCGTTCACACGTGTGTGCGGCAACGGGGAGGATCAGTGGTCGACGTATCGTTTGCCACCCCCGTGCTAGCCGCCCACGTCGTGAACTGGCGGGTGGAGATGGTGGAGACCTTGTCGGACCACCGATATGTGCGGTTCGACATCAGCTCCACCCAGAGCTCCCGGGGAATTGCTCCAGGCTCGGGCCAATCTGCGTTCCCACGGTGGGCTCTCACCCGCCTGGACCGAGAGGCTGCGGAGGAGGCGGCGTTCGTCCAGGACTGGCTCGCACCTCCTGTCGAGGTCCTGGACGTGGACGCCGCAGCGGCTCAGCTGAGGAGGTCGCTAACCGAGGTGTGCAACTCCAGCATGCCCCGGTCTCGCCGCCCAGCTCCCCGCCGCGCCGTCTATTGGTGGTCGGAGGAACTGGCGGGGCTCCGAACCGCCTGCGTGGCAGCCAGGAGGGCCTACACGCGGAGTCGAAGGCGCAGGCACCGAGACCCCACCAACGAGGAGGCCCTTTATGCCGCGTACGTTGACGCAAAGACTGTCCTCAAGTCGGCAATGCGCGCGGCCGAAGATTCGGCGAGAGCCGAGATGTTAGAGGGTCTCGACAGGGACCCATTTGGAAGACCATACAAGGCGGCGCGGAATAAACTGCGCCCCTGTGGTCTTCCACTGACGGAGACCCTCGAGCCGGCATTGCTGGACGGGGTGGTCCGGTCCCTGTTTCCGTCCAGGACCGACTTCACTCCGACAGTGATGGATCCCCCGCGGGAGGCGGCTCCGCCGGAGGAGGAGGTCCCCCCGGTGACGGCGGTGGAACTTTGCGCGGGGACTCTACACCTCCGCGCAAAGAACACAGCCCCAGGGCCGGACGGCGTTCCCGCACGGGTGGTGGCCATCGCCGCCTCACACATGGAGGAGAGGTTTCGGGACCTCTTCAGCGCGTGTCTTACGACTGGGAGGTTCCCGAAACCTTGGAAGGAGGGGCGGCTATGCCTGCTCCGAAAGGAGGGACGCCCGGCGGACTCCCCCTCGGCTTACCGGCCCATCGTCTTGCTCGATGAGGTCGGTAAGTTGTTCGAGGGGATAATTGCCGACCGGCTAAAGAGCCTGCTGAGAACGGTGGGGCCGGACCTGTCGGACGCCCAATTCGGTTTCCGACGGGGTCGTTCGACGGTCGACGCGCTGGCCCTACTCAAGGGCCAGGTGAGGGAGGCCGTGGAGGCGGGCGACGGAGTGTTGGCGGTGTCATTCGACATAGCCAACGCCTTCAACTCCGTCCCCCACTCGACAATCTTGGAGGCGCTCCGATACCACGGAGTGCCTCAGTACCTGCGCCAACTCTTGGCCAGCTACTTGGAGGACCGGGTGGTCCTCCTCTCGGACAAGACGGCCGCAGTGAGGCGATACGGCGCAGAGTCCGGTGTTCCACAGGGGTCGGTCCTAGGACCACTGCTGTGGAACATTGGATTCGACTGGCTCCTGCGGGGAACCCTCCTCCGTGGCACGAGCGTCATCTGTTACGCGGATGACACCCTCCTCGTCGCCCGGGGGAGGGACTTCAGGGAGGCGGCCAGTCTGGCCTCTGCCGGCGGATCCTTAGTGGCAGGAAGGATTCGCCGCCTCGGACTGAAGGTTGCGCTGCACAAAACCGAGGCCGTGTATTTTCACGGTCCACGGCAGCGCATCCCTCCCGACGGCCACATTATAGTGGAGGGCGTCAGGATCGAGGTCAAGGCCCAGATGAAGTACTTGGGCCTTGTCCTCGACAGCAGGTGGCGCTTCGGCCCACACTTTAGCGGGCTGTCGACGCGCCTGCTGAAGGCCGCGAACGCCTTGTCGTGGCTCCTCCCGAATCTGGGGGGTCCGAAGGCGCGATGCCGGCGCTTGTATGCCGGCATCCTCAGGAGCATGGCCCTTTACGGGGCCCCAATCTGGGCAGACTCCCTCCACAGACGGGAGAACGCCACGGCCATCCGCAGGCCCCAAAGGGCCATTGCACTGCGGGTGGCGAGGGCCTACCGCTCGGTGGGCTTCTCTGCGGCGTGCGCTCTGGCCGGCACCCCTCCTTGGGAGCTCGAGGCGTGGGTGCTGACCAGAGTGTACGAATGGACGGCGCGCCGCAAGGCGCTCGGGGAGCCCCCCGTCGCAGAAGAACGGGAGGCCGTGCGGCAAGAGGCGAAGGACGCAATCGTCCATCATTGGACGGAGGACCTCGCCACTGCCGCATTCGGCCGCCGAACACTGGACGCGCTCGGGCCAGTCCTGAAGGATTGGCTCGAGCGGTCCCACGGTTTCCTCTCTTTCCGTCTGGTGCAGGTGTTGTCCGGCCACGGGTGCTTCGGATCGCACCTGCATCGGATCCAAAGGGAGGAGACCCCGTCGTGCCACGACTGTGGCGCGGCGGAGGACACGGCGCAGCACACCCTCGAGGTGTGCCCAGCCTGGTCCGAGCTGCGCCACACACTGGTCGCAGCGGTCGGGCAGGACCTCTCGCTTCCCGGCGTCGTCAACTCGATGCTGGAAAGCGAGGGGGCCTGGGCAGCGGTCGCCTCCTTCTGCGAAGAGGTAATGTCACAGAAGGAGGCGGCGGAGCGCGTGCGGGAGGAAGACCCTCTCGCGGCGCCGCTCCGCAGGCGAAGACGGGGCGTGAGACGGCGGTTGTATGATCGTCGTCACGCGCCTCCAGGTGGTGAACAGCGGGAGACAGGCGCGGGGGCGCCTTCTCCTGCATTGCACTGTCCACCACCCACGTCGTCAGTCATTCCTGGGCCCCTCCCCCCCGACGGGAGGGGCCCGCCGGGCCCGCCGTAAAGGCGGGCGGTCGTCGGCGGGGGGCAGGATGGAAAGGCTCTGCCGATTCCCAGTCCCCCTCCACTCAGACGATGCGGGAATGCCGCTGGGTTGTTTAGTGGGTATACCGGTTCTACCGGGGAGTCCCACATACCCCTCCCGTCCCCCGACGGGTGGGCATGCGTAATGCATTTTTCCCAGCGCAAACAAAAAAAAAAAAAAAAAAAAAAAAAAAAAAAAAAGGTTAGGTTCGGCAGCGCCAACCACCAGACGCCCACATATTTGTGGAGGGCGTCCGAATCGAGGTGAAGGCCCAGATGAAATATCTGGGCCTTATACTCGACAGCAGGTGGCGTTTCGGCCCGCATTTTAGCGGGCTGTCGATGCGCCTGCTGAAGACTGCGGGCGCCCTCTCGTGGCTGCTCCCCAATTTGGGGGGGCCCAGCGCGCGATGCCGGCAACTTTACGCCGGCATCTTGAGGAGTATGGCCCTCTACGGGGCCCCAATCTGGGAGGACTCCCTCCAAAGGCGGGAGAACGCCGCGGCCTTGCGGGCCCCCCAAAGGGCCATAGCTCAGCGGGTGTCGCGGGCCTACCGCACGGTGGGCTTCGCGGCAGCGTGTGCTCTGGCTGGCACCCCTCCTTGGGAACTCGAGGCATGGGTGCTCGCCAGAGTATACGAATGGACGGCGGGGCGGAGGGCGAGAGGAGAACGCCCCGCCCCGGAAGAGCGGGAGGCCGTCCGGCGGGAGGCGAGGGACGCCATCGTCGTCCATTGGACGAGGGACCTCGCCACCGCAGCCTTCGGCCGCCGAACCCTCGACGCGATCGGGCCGGTCCTGCGAGACTGGCTCGATCGGTCGCATGGGTTCCTCTCGTTCCGTCTGGTGCAGGTGCTGTCCGGACACGGTTGTTTCGGATCGTACCTGCACCGAATCGGACGGGAGGAGACACCGTCGTGCCACGACTGCGGTGCGGCGGAGGACGCGGCGCAGCACACCCTCGCGGTGTGCCCGTCGTGGTCCGAGCCGCGCCGCGGTCTCACTGCGGTGATCGGACCGGACCTCTCACTCCCCGGTTTGGTCAACGCCATGCTGGGCGATGAGAGGTCCTGGGCGGCAGTGGCCTCCTTCTGCGAACACGTCATGTCCCAGAAGGAGGCGGCGGAGCGCGCGCGGGAGGACGACCCTCACGCGGCGGCGCTCCGAAGACGGAGGAGGGGTCGGAGAAGACGTCAGTATGACGGCCATCTCCGACTCCTCCCCGGTGGAGGCCAGCAGGCAACGGGTGCGGGGGCACCCTTGCCTGTATTGCACGGGCCTCCACCAGTGTCGGACGGGAATGGCCAGGTGTTCCCGGCCATTCCCGTAGCCCCCCAGGTAGGGGGGCATGCGGGGCCCGCCAGCTAGGCGGGCATATGCCGGGAGGGCTGTGGAAGCAGAGGCTGAGCCAATTTCCCATAGCCCTCCCATCACGGCGTCGCGGGAACACCGCTGAGTTTTAGTGGGTATACTGCCACTCTGGCAGGGAGTCCCACATACTCCGTCTCGTCCCCCGACGAGCGGAGATGCGTAATGCCATTTCTCAGCGACAAAAAAAAAAAAAAAAAAAAAAAAAGGTTAGGTTAGGTTAGGTTAGGTTAGGTTGGGGTGGGGTGCATGTTGAAGAGCCTCCTCGTGGCGCACCCTGGGCAACGTCGGCTCCAATTTCTCCCAGTGCGGTTTTGGGGGACAATTGGGGCTGGCGGCTAATCTTCAACAAGCGGGGAAAGGTCACGGTTCCAATCACCGATCATGCTTGATGGTCGGTGAAGGGAACCGGGCTACAGAGGGTACGCCCACTCCTCCTCTGCTTACAGAGGGAGGTGAGTGGGCGTAGACTGGGCAGGGCCGCCGATGCGGAACAGGCGGTCGTGTCCCGGAGGGAGGCAGCGGCGCGCGCGCGGGGGATGATTCTCTCGCGCGGCGCCGCTCCGGAGAGGGGAGGGGTCGAGGAAGACGCCGGTCTGGTAGTCACCTCCGGCTCCTCCCGGGTGGAGGCCAGCAGGCGGTGGGTGCGGGGGCGCCCTTTGCCTGTATTGCACGGGCCTCCACCAGTGTCGGACGGGAGTGGCCGGGTGTTCCCGGCCATTCCCGTAGCCCCCCAGTTGAATGGGGGGCATGCGGGGCCCGCCAACTAGGCGGGCATACGCCGGGAGGGCTGTGGAAGCAGAGGCTGAGCCAATTTCCCATAGCCCTCCCATCACGGCGTTGTGGGAACACCGCTGAGTTTTAGTGGGTATACTGTCGAGTGCGGTTTTCGACAGGAGTCCCACATACCCCGTCTCGTCCCCCACGAGCGGGGATGCATAAAGCATTTCTCAGCGACAAAAAAAAAAAAAAAAAAAAAAAAAAAAAAAAAAAAGGTTAGGTTGGGGTGCATGTTGAAGAGCCTCCTCGTGGCGCACCCTGGGCAACGTCGGCTCCAATTTCTTCCAGTGCGGTTTTGGTGGACAATTGGGGCTGGCGGCTAATCTTCAACAAGCGGGGAAAGGTCACGGTTCCAATCACCGATCATGCTTGATGGTCGGTGAAGGGAACCGGGCTACAGAGGGCAGATACGCCCACTCCTCCTCTGCTTACAGAGGGAGGTGAGTGGGCGTAGACTGGGCACGGCCGCCGCTGCGGAATAGGCGGTCGTGTCCCGGAGGGAGGAAGCGGCGCGCGCGCGGGGGGACGATTCTCTCGCGCGGCGCCGCTCTGGAGAGGGGAGGGGTCGAGGAAGACGCCGGTCTGGTAGTCACCTCCGGCTCCTCCCGGGTGGAGGCCAGCAGGCGGTGGGTGCGGGGGCGCCCATTGCCTGTATTGCACGGGCCTCCACCAGTGTCGGACGGGAGTGGCCGGGTGTTCCCGGCCATTCCCGTAGCCCCCCAGTTAAATGGGGGGCATGCGGGGCCCGCCAAACAGGCGGGCATACGCCGGGAGGGCTGTGGAAGCAGAGGCTGAGCCAATTTCCCATAGCCCTCCCATTACGGCGTTGTGGGAACACCGCTGAGTTTTAGTGGGTATACTGTCGAGTGCGGATTTTGACAGGAGTCCCACATACCCCGTCTCGTCCCCCACGAGCGAGGATGCATAAAGCATTTCTCAGCGACAAAAAAAAAAAAAAAAAAAAAAAAAAAAAAAAAAAAAAAAAAAGGTTAGGTTAGGTTAGGTTAGGTTAGGTTAGGTTAGGTTGGGGGATCCCCCACAGCGCATACTTCCTCGTAGTATCCCCTGGGCAACGCCGTGTCTGACCACCGTAACGGAGTGGCAGACCGGTGGCTAAAGTGCGCTGTGACTCACAGTCATCAATGCGGCAGACTGTGTTTGAGAAAATGTCTAAAAAACCCGTGCGGGACGCCTCCGGGCGTTTCAGTTTTAACCCGAATCGCCCTTCTCAGGGCGATTCAAACGGCCCTTCTCAGGGCCAACCCAACGGCCCTTCTCAGGGCCAAACCAACGGCCCTTCTCAGGGCCAACCCAACGGCCCTTCTCAGGGCCAATCCAAAGGCCCTTTTCAGGGCCACGCCGGTGACGCATTAGCGTCGGAGGCTGACCACGCACCGTGTGCGGCCAGAGCAGACGAGTCGGACTCCGACGACTCAAATCTAGACACGTCGGCAGCAGAGAGCGACCGCCTCGAGCGAAAGAGGGCCTACCTGCGGCACGGGTCCGAGGGATCCTCGTCGGCTGGAGGCGGGGCGCAGAAGAAGTCAAAGTCCAAAAGGGCTTCGACTTCTTCGAAAGCAGGAGATGGCCACGTTGTGGGTTTGGTGGACGCCGAGCGCCAGCTAAACCTGCTAAAACGGGCGCAACTCCAGCAGGACCTGGAGGAGAGGGTCGCTGCCAGAGAGCGCCAGGCGCAGGCCGCCCGGTCGAGGGCCGGCTATGGGGCATCCAGTGTCCTGTATGCTGGCCACTCCTTGGCGGAACTGGAGCGCATGGCGCGGGAGGACAGGGAGGAGGTCCTGGAGGTCGCCTCAAAGTCCTCCAACCTGAAGGGGACCTTCCAGAAGGCCCTTAAATGCCGGGCTGCCAGTCTGCATGGCATTGTGCAGGAGCTGGTGCAGCGGACGGCCACGGATGAGACGCGGCAACTGCAGGCGAAGGTGGATCGCCTGCAGGCGGAGGTCAGCCAGCTGCACCAGAAGCTGGCTGAGGTCACTGCTCGGCCTGCGCAATCAGCCCCTGGACCGGTGGTAGGAGGCTCCACCTCCTCCCCTCACAACCTTGAGGAGATACTCCGAAAGGTTGTCATGGAGGAGAGGGCCTTCACCCGAGCCTGCTTCGCAGGCATCGAGGACCGGCTCCTGCCGGAGAAGCGGCTCCGCCCGCCGCTAGCGGCGGATAAGGCACCACGCAGGGTGCCGGAACATGCGCCTTTAGCAGGCCCGGCATCGGGTGCGCAGCCCCAGGCCCCGAAGCCCTCCAAGGGCAAAGGCGAGGGCAAGAGGACCAAGGCGGCTCCTCAAACCCTCACCATCAGCTCGGAGGGAGCGTCTGGGTCGGCTGCCACTCCAGCGGCAGCCCCCCAGAGCTCGCAGGAGGAAGACGCCCTTCTTCCCGCCACCACCCCGTCCAACCAGTCGTGGACGGAAGTGGTCAGGAGGGGAAAAGGGAAGGGAGGGCAAAAGTCGGCCCCCAAGCCCGCCGCGACTGCACCGGCAGTCAAAAGGGCTCCAGCTGGCGGGAGGAAGTTAGTTCCTCCCAAGACCGCGGCCGTCGTGGTGACCATCACCCCGGAGGCCGCGGAGCGGGGCGAGACGTACGAGTCCGTCCTAAGACGGGCTCGTACCAATGCTGATCCCTCCCAGCTGGGGATCAGCAAAATAACGTGCCGCCGAACCCTAACCGGAGCTCGAATTTTCGAGTTCTCGGGGGAACAGCGCGGCACAAACGCGGACCTCTTCGCAACGAAGTTGCAAGAGGTCATCGCCGACGCGGCAACGGTCGTCAGGCCCGTCAAGACCGCAGCCTTGGAGGTGGCCGATCTGGACGATTCGGCCACCAAGGAGGATGTGGTGGCGGCCGTCGCGGCGGCTGGAGGCTGCGACGCTGGCGCGGTGAAGGCTGGAGCCATCAGGCTCGGCCGCCGCGGCATGGGCATCGTCCGCGTCGAGTGCCCAGTCGCCGCGGCTGGGGCCGCCCTTGCTGCGACCAAGGGACGGCTGCTTGTGGGGCTCAGCTCGGCTGTGGTCCGGGCACTTGAAGACCAGCCCCTGCGCTGCTTCAAGTGCTTCTCCTTCGGCCACACCCGAGCCACGTGTCCCTCCAAGGCCGACTGGGGAGACACGTGCTACCAGTGCGGGCAAGAGGGGCACAAGAGTGCCACTTGCCGCGCCACGACGCCACACTGCACGGCGTGTGCCGCCAGTGGCCGCCCCGCGGGCCACAGGATGACGGGCAGGAGCTGTAAGCCCCCCGTCAAGAAGGGCATAGTGCCGGCGCAGGTTCGACCTGTCGCCACCACCGCCGCCGCCGTCGTCGCCGCCGCTGCAGCTCCAGCGGCGGTAGCTGAGGAGGAGGGTGCCATGTCGGAATAATGCAGGATTCCGACTACCGCATCCTCCAGGCGAACACCAACCACTGCAGAGCGGCCCAGGACCTGGTAGTGCAGGTCATGGCCGAGTGGTTGGTGAACGTAGCGGTGGTCACCGAGCCCTACTCGATCCCCAGCAGCTGGCTGGGTGACGAGGACGACTCGGTGGCACTAGCGGCGCGGTCTTCCACAGACTCCCCTCCCCTCTCGCTATTAGAGAGAGGACCGGGATACGTGGCCGCCGCGTGGGGAGACTTTGCCCTTGTGGGGGTATATTTCTCCCCAAACCGCCCTCTCCAGGACTTTGAGAATTATCTCGGAGTCCTGGCCGCCGTGGTCGGCAGGGCGGCGCCGCGTCAGGTCTCCGTGCTGGGAGACCTGAATGCCAAGTCGGTGACCTGGGGCAACCGGGCCACCGACGCTCGCGGGCGGGCGGTGGAGATGTGGGCAGCCTCCTCTGGACTCTCCCTCTTGAACAGAGGAAGCGTCCAGACATGCGTGCGGCGTCAGGGTGGCTCAGTAGTGGACGTCACTTTCGCCACCCCTGGGTTAGCCGCGCGCGTGCTGAACTGGCGGGTGGACCTGGTGGAGACTATGTCGGACCACCGCTACGTGCGGTTCGACATCTCCGCCAGTGGCCCCGGAGCGGTGCAGCCCCTCTCGGGGC
Source organism: Brachylomia viminalis (assembly GCA_937001585.2). Taxonomy (NCBI): domain Eukaryota; kingdom Metazoa; phylum Arthropoda; class Insecta; order Lepidoptera; family Noctuidae; genus Brachylomia; species Brachylomia viminalis. The sequence continues at coordinate 29,759,939 of OW443296.2, forward strand.
GATCACCGTTTCCGCGGTGGGCTTTCACCCGCCTGGACAGGGAGGCAGCGGCGGAGGCGGCGTTCATCCAGGACTGGCTGTCGCCTCCCACCACCGGCCTGGATGTGGACACCATAGCGGGCCAGCTGAGGCGGTCTCTGACCGAGGTGTGCAACTCCAGCATGCCTCGGTCTCGCCGCCCGGCTCCCCGCCGCGCCGTCTATTGGTGGTCGGAGGCACTGGCGGGGCTCAGAACCGCCTGCGTGGCGGCCAAGAGGGCCTACACGCGGAGTCGGCGGCGGCGTCGACGCAACCGGCCCGACGAGGACCGCCTCTACGAGGTGTACGTGGAGGCAAAAATGGGCCTCGATCGGGCCATCGCCGCCGCTAAAGACTCGGCGAGAGCCGAGCTGCTGGAGGGTCTCGACAACGACCCTTATGGGAGACCGTATAAGGCAGCGCGCAACAAATTGCGCCCCTTTGGTCCCCCGGTTGTCGAGACCCTGGAGCCCACATTTCTGGATGGGGTGGTTCAGTCCCTGTTTCCGTGCAGGGACAACTTCACCCCGCCAGTGATGTGTGGAGCCCCGCTGGAGGAGGAGGAGGAGGAAGAGGAGGCTCCCTCTCCTGTCACGGAGTCGGAACTTGGCGCGGCGATTGTGCATATCCGCGCCAAGAAGACGGCTCCGGGCCCCGACGGTGTCCCGGCGAGGGTGGTGGCAATTGCCGCCACCCAAATGGAGGAGCGGTTTCGGGACCTCTTCAGCGCATGCCTTGCGTCTGGAAGGTTCCCGAAACCGTGGAAGGAGGGGCAGTTGTGCCTCCTTCGCAAGGAGGGCCGCCCTGCAGACTCCCCCTCGGCATACCGGCCCATCGTTCTGCTCGATGAGGTCGGAAAAATGTTCGAGGGGATAATCGCTGCCCGCCTAAAGGGCCATATGCGGCGTATCGGGCCGGACTTGTCGGACGCTCAGTTCGGTTTTCGGGCTGAGCGTTCGACGGTGGACGCGCTGGCCTGCCTTAAGAGGCAGGTAAAGGAGGCGATGGATGTGGGGGACGGATTGTTGGCGGTGTCATTCGACATAGCCAACGCCTTCAACTCTGTTCCCCACAGCACCATCCTAGAGGCACTCCGATTCCACGGGGTGCCTCGATATATGCGGCGTCTACTGGCCAGCTACCTGGAGGATCGGGCGATCGTCCTCGTGAACAGGGCTGGCCAAGTCCGGCGGTACGCAGTCGAGGCCGGCGTTCCACAGGGGTCAGTTCTGGGACCTCTCCTCTGGAACGTCGGCTACGACTGGCTCTTGCGGGGAACTCTCCTCCGAGGTACGAGTGTCGTCTGCTACGCGGATGACACTCTCCTCACCGCCCGGGGGGAGAGTTTCAGGGAGGCGGCCAACTTGGCCTCGGCGGGCGGATCCTTGGTCGCAGGGAGGATCCGCCGCCTAGGATTGACGGTGGCGCTGCACAAGACCGAGGCTGTGTTCTTCCACGGGCCTCGGCAGCGCCAACCACCAGACGCCCACATATTTGTGGAGGGCGTCCGAATCGAGGTGAAGGCCCAGATGAAATATCTGGGCCTTGTACTCGACAGCAGGTGGCGTTTCGGCCCGCATTTTAGCGGGCTGTCGACGCGCCTGCTGAAGACTGCGGGCGCCCTCTCGTGGCTGCTCCCCAATTTGGGGGGGCCCAGCGCGCGATGCCGGCAACTTTACGCCGGCATCTTGAGGAGTATGGCCCTCTACGGGGCCCCAATCTGGGAGGACTCCCTCCAAAGGCGGGAGAACGCCGCGGCCTTGCGGGCCCCCCAAAGGGCCATAGCTCAGCGGGTGTCGCGGGCCTACCGCACGGTGGGCTTCGCGGCAGCGTGTGCTCTGGCTGGCACCCCTCCTTGGGAACTCGAGGCGTGGGTGCTCGCCAGAGTATACGAATGGACGGCGGGGCGGAGGGCGAGAGGAGAACGCCCCGCCCCGGAAGAGCGGGAGGCCGTCCGGCGGGAGGCGAGGGACGCCATCGTCGTCCATTGGACGAGGGACCTCGCCACCGCAGCCTTCGGCCGCCGAACCCTCGACGCGATCGGGCCGGTCCTGCGAGACTGGCTCGATCGGTCGCACGGATTCCTCTCGTTCCGTCTGGTGCAGGTGCTGTCCGGACACGGTTGTTTCGGATCGTACCTGCACCGAATCGGACGGGAGGAGACACCGTCGTGCCACGACTGCGGTGCGGCGGAGGACGCGGCGCAGCACACCCTCGCGGTGTGCCGGTCGTGGTCCGAGCCGCGCCGCGGTCTCACTGCGGTGATCGGACCGGACCTCTCACTCCCCGGTTTGGTCAACGCCATGCTGGGCGATGAGAGGTCCTGGGCGGCAGTGGCCTCCTTCTGCGAACACGTCATGTCCCAGAAGGAGGCGGCGGAGCGCGCGCGGGAGGACGATCCTCACGCGGCGGCGCTCCGAAGACGGAGGAGGGGTCGGAGAAGACGTCAGTATGACGGCCATCAGCGACTCCTCCCCGGTGGAGGCCAGCAGGCAACGGGTGCGGGGGCACCCTTGCCTGTATTGCACGGGCCTCCACCAGTGTCGGACGGGAATGGCCAGGTGTTCCCGGCCATTCCCGTAGCCCCCCAGACTGGGGGGCATGCGGGGCCCGCCAGCTAGGCGGGCATACGCCGGGAGGGCTGTGGAAGCAGAGGCTGAGCCAATTTCCCATAGCCCTCCCATCACGGCGTCGCGGGAACACCGCTGAGTTTTAGTGGGTATACTGCCACTCTGGCAGGGAGTCCCACATACTCTGTCTCGTCCCCCGACGAGCGGAGATGCGTAATGTCATTTCTCAGCGACAAAAAAAAAAAAAAAAAAAAAAAAAAAAAAAAAAAAAAAGGTTAGGTTGGGGGACCACCCCACAGTGCTTGCGTCCACGTCGCGTCCCCTGGGCAACGACCCGGTTCTGACCACCGTAACGGAGTGGCAGACCGGTGTTCGGCTAAAGTGCACTGTGCAGTCGTAGCGTATTTTATCCTATTATCCAATTTTATTTCATGTCGGCATCTACGACACCTGCGGAGGCTATGCCAAAGCAATTGAGGACCGCCTCCGGGCGTTTTAAAAAAGGCCCTTCTCAGGGCCAAGCAAAAGGTCCTTCTCAGGGCCAAGCAAAAGGCCCTTCTCAGGGCCAACCAAAAGGCCCTTCTCAGGGCCGATCTGAGGGTGCCTCGGCATCAGAGGCTAGCCGCGCGCAGTCTGCGACTAGCTTCTATAGCTCGGCGGGCGAGTTGCTGGACTCCGACGACGAGTCCATCATGTCGTGTGGTTCGGCGATTGCTCGCCGGGACACAATGAAGCGGGCTTATCAGCGGAAGGGGTCTGGGGGTTCCTCGGACACTGCGTCACAGCCGAGGGCCAAGAGGCCGGTGTCTGACACCCACGACGTGGGTCTGGCAGAAGCCCAGCGCCAGTTGGACCTGTCTCGACGGGCGCAGGTCCAACAAGACCTGGAGGAGCGGGTTGCGGCCACGGAGCAACGGACGCACGCCGCCCGGGCCAAATCCGGGTACGGCGCGTCCCGCGTCCACTACGCGGACCACTCCCTGGCGGAGCTGCAGCTGATGGCTGAGGAGGACGAAGAGGAGATAGTGGCAGTCGCCTCCAAGTCCTCCAATCTTAAAGGGACTTTCCAAAAGTCCCTTAAATGTAGGGCCGCGAGCATGCGCGGCATAGTCGGGGAGCTGGTGCAGCGGAAGGCTACCGACGAAACGCGGCAACTGCAGGCGAAAGTCGATCGCCTCCAGTCAGAGGTCAGCCAGCTTCATCTGAAGCTGGCTGAAGCCACGGCCCGGCCAAACACTAAGGTTTCCGAGCCGAAACCAGCGGCTGAGGCCCCGCCCTCCAACCTTGAGGACGTAATCCGCAAGGTAGTAATGGAGGAAAGGGCCTTCACGAGAGCCTGTCTTGCGGGCATAGAGGACAGGCTCTTGCCGGAGAAACGCCTGCGACCGCCGCTCGCGGCGGACAGTCGGCCACGCCAGCCAGAACTGTCCTCCCAGGACGCCCATCTTCCGTCCACCACCCCATCGAACCAGCAGGGGTGGACGAAGGTGAAAAAGGGCAAAAAGAAGTCCAAGACGGTGGCTGCCCCTGCCACCCCCGCCACCACCCCTCCCGGCCCGCCTCAGAAAACAGGCAAGGGAAAGGGGAAGGGGAAGACGTCGGCCCCGAAGCCCAACGCCGCTGCTCCCGCTGCTGCTCCTGCAGCTAATGGGGCCCCCGCCGCCAAGTCAAAGAGGAAGCTGGTTCCTCCGAAGACCGCAGCCGTAGTGGTGACGCTCACCGCTGAGGCTGTGGAGCGGGGGGAGACGTACGCGTCCGTAATGATGCGGGCGCGTGCCAACGCCGATCCCACCCAGCTGGGGATCGGCACAGTCTCCTGCCGCCGAACCCAGGCCGGGGCTCGAATGTTCGAGTTCCCGGGGGCTCAGGGCGGCGCCAACGCGGACCTCTTCGCAACCAAGCTGCGAGAGGTCATCGCCGACGCGGCCAAGGTCACCAGGCCCGTAAAGTCAGTGGCCTTGGAGGTGACCGACCTCGACGACTCGGTCACCAAAGAGGAGGTGGTGGCGGCGGTCGCTGCGATGGGGGGCTGTGGCGTCACAGCGGTGCAAGGTCGGGCCATCAGGCCCGGCCGCGGCGGCATGGGCACCATTCGCCTCGAGTGCCCAGTCGCCGCAGCTGCAGCCGTCCTAGCCAAGGGACGGCTGACTGTCGGGTTCAGCTCGGGTGTAGTCCGGGCACTTGCAGCCCAGCCTCTGCGCTGCTACAAGTGTCTTGGAGTCGGACACACTCGGGCCCTTTGTCCGTCCGAGGTCGACAGGGCGGACAAATGCTTTCGCTGTGGCAAGGAAGGCCACAAGTCGGCCTCCTGCGAGGCCGCCACGCCGCACTGTGCGGTGTGTGCCGCCAGTGGCTGCCCGGCAGGCCACGTGATGATGGGGAGGAAGTGCAATCCTCCCCCTAAGAAGGGCAAAGCGCAGGCGCTGATCCGGCCTGTCGCTGCCACCGTTGCCGTCCCTGAGGCTGGGACATCGGCGGCGGTTGTGGAGGGGGGTGCGATGTCTGTCGATGGATAGTTCGGTCAAGCATCGCATCCTCCAGGCGAACACCAACCACTGCAGAGCGGCCCAGGATCTGCTGATGCAGACCATGGCCGAGTGGTTGGTGGACGTGGCGGCTGTCGCCGAGCCGTACTCAGTCCCTGGCCGTTGGCTGGGCGATCGGGACGGCTTGGTGGCATTGGTGACGCGGTCTTCCACGGACTCCCCTCCCCTCTCGCTCTTAGAGAGGGGACCGGGATACGTGGCCGCCGCGTGGGGAGAATTAGCCCTTGTGGGCGTCTATTTCTCCCCGAACCGCCCTCTCTCGGATTTCGAGAACTTTCTCGAAATCCTCACCGCGGTGGTCGGGAGGGCGGCGCCACGCCAGGTCGCCGTACTGGGTGACCTGAACGCCAAGTCGACGGCCTGGGGCAACCCGGCCGGGTCCTGCAACGTCCGGGGACGCGCCGTGGAGTTTTGGGCGGCGTCGTGCGGTGTGTCCCTCCTGAACAGAGGGACCGTTCACACGTGTGTGCGGCAACGGGGAGGATCAGTGGTCGACGTCTCGTTTGCCACCCCCGTGCTAGCCGCCCACGTCGTGAACTGGCGGGTGGAGATGGTGGAGACCTTGTCGGACCACCGATATGTGCGGTTCGACATCAGCTCCACCCAGAGCTCCCAGGGAATTGCTCCAGGCTCGGGCCAATCTGCGTTCCCACGGTGGGCTCTCACCCGCCTGGACCGAGAGGCTGCGGAGGAGGCGGCGTTCGTCCAGGACTGGCTCGCGCCTCCTGTCGAGGTCCTGGACGTGGACGCCGCAGCGGTTCAGCTGAGGAGGTCCCTGACCGAGGTGTGCAACTCCAGCATGCCCCGGTCTCGCCGCCCAGCTCCCCGCCGCGCCGTCTATTGGTGGTCGGAGGAACTGGCGGGGCTCCGAACCGCCTGCGTGGCGGCCAGGAGGGCCTACACGCGGAGTCGAAGGCGCAGGCACCGAGACCCCACCAACGAGGAGGCCCTCTATGCCACGTACGTCGACGCCAAGACGGTCTTGAAGTCGGCTATGCGCGCGGCCGAAGATTCGGCGAGAGCCGAAATGCTGGAGGGTCTCGACAGGGACCCATTTGGAAGACCATACAAGGCGGCGCGGAATAAACTGCGCCCCTGCGGTCTTCCACTGACGGAGACCCTCGAGCCGGCATTGCTGGACGGGGTGGTCCGGTCCCTGTTTCCGTCCAGGACCGACTTCACTCCGCCAGTGATGGATCCCCCGCGGGAGGCGGCTCCGCCGGAGGAGGAGGTCCCCCCGGTGACGGCGGTGGAACTTTGCGCGGGGACTCTACACCTCCGCGCAAAGAACACAGCCCCAGGGCCGGACGGCGTTCCCGCACGGGTGGTGGCCATCGCCGCCTCACACATGGAGGAGAGGTTTCGGGACCTCTTCAGCGCGTGTCTTACGACTGGGAGGTTCCCGAAACCTTGGAAGGAGGGGCGGCTATGCCTGCTCCGAAAGGAGGGACGCCCGGCGGACTCCCCCTCGGCTTACCGGCCCATCGTCTTGCTCGATGAGGTCGGTAAGTTGTTCGAGGGGATAATTGCCGACCGGCTAAAGAGCCTGCTGAGGACGGTGGGGCCAGACCTGTCGGACGCCCAATTCGGTTTCCGACGGGGTCGTTCGACGGTCGACGCGCTGGCCCTACTCAAGGGCCAGGTGAGGGAGGCCGTGGAGGCGGGCGACGGAGTGTTGGCGGTGTCATTCGACATAGCCAACGCCTTCAACTCCGTCCCCCACTCGACAATCTTGGAGGCGCTCCGGTACCACGGAGTGCCTCAGTACCTGCGCCGACTCTTGGCCAGCTACTTGGAGGACCGGGTGGTCCTCCTCGCAGACAAAACGGCCACAGTGAGGCGATACGGCGCAGAGTCTGGTGTTCCACAGGGGTCGGTCCTAGGACCACTGCTGTGGAACATTGGATTCGACTGGCTCCTGCGGGGAACCCTCCTTCGTGGCACGAGCGTCATCTGCTACGCGGATGACACCCTCCTCGTCGCCCGGGGGAGGGACTTCAGGGAGGCGGCCAGTCTGGCCTCTGCCGGCGGATCCTTAGTGGCAGGAAGGATTCGCCGCCTCGGACTGAAGGTTGCGCTGCACAAAACCGAGGCCGTGTATTTTCACGGTCCACGGCAGCGCATCCCTCCCGACGGCCACATTATAGTGGAGGGCGTCAGGATCGAGGTCAAGGCCCAGATGAAGTACTTGGGCCTTGTCCTCGACAGCAGGTGGCGCTTCGGCGCACACTTTAGCGGGCTATCGACGCGCCTGCTGAAGGCCGCGAACGCCTTGTCGTGGCTCCTCCCGAATCTGGGGGGTCCGAAGGCGCGATGCCGGCGCTTGTATGCCGGCATCCTCAGGAGCATGGCCCTTTACGGGGCCCCAATCTGGGCAGACTCCCTCCACAGGCGGGAGAACGCCACGGCCATCCGCAGGCCCCAAAGGGCCATTGCACTGCGGGTGGCGAGGGCCTACCGCTCGGTAGGCTTCTCTGCGGCGTGCGCTCTGGCCGGCACCCCTCCTTGGGAGCTCGAGGCGTGGGTGCTGACCAGAGTGTACGAATGGACGGCGCGCCGTAAGGCGCTCGGGGAGCCCCCCGCCGCAGAAGAGCGGGAGGCCGTGCGGCAAGAGGCGAAGGACGCAATCGTCCATCACTGGACGGAGGACCTCGCCACTGCCGCATTCGGCCGCCGAACACTGGACGCGCTCGGGCCGGTCCTGAAGGATTGGCTCGAGCGGTCCCACGGTTTCCTCTCTTTCCGTCTGGTGCAGGTGTTGTCCGGCCACGGGTGCTTCGGATCGCACCTGCATCGGATCCAAAGGGAGGAGACCCCGTCGTGCCACGACTGTGGCGCGGCGGAGGACACGGCACAGCACACCCTCGAGGTGTGCCCGGCCTGGTCCGAGCTGCGCCTACCTTTGGTCGCAGCGGTCGGGCAGGACCTCTCGCTTCCCGGCGTCGTCAACTCGATGCTGGAAAGCGAGGGGGCCTGGGCAGCGGTCGCCTCCTTCTGCGAAGAGGTAATGTCACAGAAGGAGGCGGCGGAGCGCGTGCGGGAGGACGACCCTCTCGCGGCGCCGCTCCGCAGGCGAAGACGGGGCGTCAGACGGCGGTTATATGATCGTCGTCACGCGCCTCCAGGTGGTGAACAGCGGGAGACAGGCGCGGGGGCGCCTTCTCCTGCATTGCACTGTCCACCACCCACGTCGTCAGTCATTCCTGGGCCCCTCCCCCCCGACGGGAGGGGCCCGCCGGGCCCGCCGTAAAGGCGGGCGGTCGTCGGCGGGGGGCAGGATGGAAAGGCTCTGCCGATTCCCAGTCCCCCTCCACTCAGACGATGCGGGAATGCCGCTGGGTTGTTTAGTGGGTATACCGGTTCTACCGGGGAGTCCCACATACCCCTCCCGTCCCCCGACGGGTGGCCATGCGTAATGCATTTTTCCCAGCGCAAACAAAAAAAAAAAAAAAAAAGGTTAGGTTAGGTTGGGGGACCACCCCACAGTGCTTGCGTCCACGTCGCGTCCCCTGGGCAACGACCCGGTTCTGACCACCGTAACGGAGTGGCAGACCGGTGTTCGGCTAAAGTGCACTGTGCAGTCGTAGCGTATTTTATCCTATTATCCAATTTTATTTCATGTCGGCATCTACGACACCTGCGGAGGCTATGCCAAAGCAATTGAGGACCGCCTCCGGGCGTTTTAAAAAAGGCCCTTCTCAGGGCCAAGCAAAAGGTCCTTCTCAGGGCCAAGCAAAAGGCCCTTCTCAGGGCCAACCAAAAGGCCCTTCTCAGGGCCGATCTGAGGGTGCCTCGGCATCAGAGGCTAGCCGCGCGCCGTCTGCGACTAGCTTCTATAGCTCGGCTGGCGAGTTGCTGGACTCCGACGACGAGTCCATCATGTCGTGTGGTTCGGCGATTGCTCGCCGGGACACAATGAAGCGGGCCTATCAGCGGAAGGGGTCTGGGGGTTCCTCGGACACTGCGTCACAGCCGAGGGCCAAGAGGCCGGTGTCTGACACCCACGACGTGGGTCTGGCAGAAGCCCAACGCCAGTTGGACCTGTCTCGACGGGCGCAGGTCCAACAAGATCTGGAAGAGCGGGTAGCGGCCACGGAGCAACGGACGCACGCCGCCCGGGCCAAGTCCGGGTACGGCGCGTCCCGCGTCCACTACGCGGACCACTCCCTGGCGGAGCTGCAGCTGATGGCTGAGGAGGACGAAGAGGAGATAGTGGCAGTCGCCTCTAAGTCCTCCAATTTAAAAGGGACATTCCAAAAGTCCCTTAAATGTAGGGCCGCGAGCATGCGCGGCATCGTCGGGGAGCTGGTGCAGCGGAAGGCTACCGACGAAACGCGGCAACTGCAGGCGAAAGTCGATCGCCTGCAGTCAGAGGTCAGCCAGCTTCATCTGAAGCTGGCTGAAGCGACGGCCCGGCCGAACAAAAACATGTCCGAGCCGAGACCACCGGCTGAGGCCCCGCCCTCCAACCTTGAGGATATAATCCGCAAGGTCGTAATGGAGGAAAGGGCCTTCACGAGAGCCTGTCTTGCGGGAATTGAGGACAGGCTCTTGCCGGAGAAACGCCTGCGACCGTCGCTCGCGGCAGACAGAAGGCCACGCGAGCCAGAGCTGTCCTCTGACGCCCATCTTCCGTCCACCACCCCATCCAACCAGCAAGGGTGGACGAAGGTGAAAAAGGGCAAAAAGAAGGCCCTGGCTGCCCCTACCACCCCCGCCACCACCACTCCCGGCCCGTCCCAGACAAAAGGCAAGGGAAAGGGGAAGGGGAAGACGTCGGCCGCAAAGCCCACCGCCGCTGCTCCCGCTGCTGCTCCTGTAGCTAATGGGGCCCCCGCTGCCAAGTCAAAGAGGAAGCTGGTTCCTCCGAAGACCGCAGCCGTTGTGGTGACGCTCACCGCTGAGGCTGTGGAGCGGGGAGAGACGTACGCGTCCGTAATGATGCGGGCGCGTGCCAACGCCGACCCTACCCAGCTGGGGATCGGTGCAGTCTCCTGCCGCCGGACCCAGGCCGGGGCTCGAATGTTCGAGTTCCCGGGGGCTCAGGGCGGCGCCAACGCGGACCTCTTCGCAACCAAACTGCGAGAGGTCATCGCCGACGCGGCCAAGGTCACCAGGCCCGTAAAGTCTGTGGCCTTGGAGGTGACCGACCTCGACGACTCGGTCACCAAAGAGGAGGTGGTGGCGGCGGTCGCTGCGATGGGGGGCTGTGGCGTCACAGCGGTGCTAGGTCGGGCCATCAGGCCCGGCCGCGGCGGCATGGGCACCATTCGCCTCGAGTGCCCAGTCGCCGCAGCTGCAGCCGTCCTAGCCAAGGGACGGCTGACTGTCGGGTTCAGCTCGGGTGTAGTCCGGGCACTTGCAGCCCAGCCTCTGCGCTGCTACAAGTGTCTTGGAGTCGGACACACTCGGGCCCTTTGTCCGTCCGAGGTCGACAGGGCGGACAAATGCTTCCGCTGTGGCAAGGAAGGCCACAAGTCGGCCTCCTGCGAGGCCGCCACGCCGCACTGTGCGGTGTGTGCCGCCAGTGGCTGCCCGGCAGGCCACGTGATGATGGGGAGGAAGTGCAATCCTCCCCCTAAGAAGGGCAAAGCGCAGGCGCTGATCCGGCCTGTCGCTGCCACCGTTGCCGTCCCTGAGGCTGGGACATCGGCGGCGGTTGTGGAGGGGGGTGCGATGTCTGTCGATGGATAGTTCGGTCAAGCATCGCATCCTCCAGGCGAACACCAACCACTGCAGAGCGGCCCAGGATCTGCTGATGCAGACCATGGCCGAGTGGTTGGTGGACGTGGCGGCTGTCGCCGAGCCGTACTCAGTCCCTGGCCGTTGGCTGGGCGATCGGGACGGCTTGGTGGCATTGGTGACGCGGTCTTCCACGGACTCCCCTCCCCTCTCGCTCTTAGAGAGGGGACCGGGATACGTGGCCGCCGCGTGGGGAGAATTAGCCCTTGTGGGCGTCTATTTCTCCCCGAACCGCCCTCTCTCGGATTTCGAGAACTTTCTCGAAATCCTCGCCGCGGTGGTCGGGAGGGCGGCGCCACGCCAGGTCGCCGTACTGGGTGACCTGAACGCCAAGTCGACGGCCTGGGGCAACCCGGCCGGGTCCTGCAACGTCCGGGGACGCGCCGTGGAGTTTTGGGCGGCGTCGTGCGGTGTGTCCCTCCTGAACAGAGGGACCGTTCACACGTGTGTGCGGCAACGGGGAGGATCAGTGGTCGACGTATCGTTTGCCACCCCCGTGCTAGCCGCCCACGTCGTGAACTGGCGGGTGGAGATGGTGGAGACCTTGTCGGACCACCGATATGTGCGGTTCGACATCAGCTCCACCCAGAGCTCCCGGGGAATTGCTCCAGGCTCGGGCCAATCTGCGTTCCCACGGTGGGCTCTCACCCGCCTGGACCGAGAGGCTGCGGAGGAGGCGGCGTTCGTCCAGGACTGGCTCGCACCTCCTGTCGAGGTCCTGGACGTGGACGCCGCAGCGGCTCAGCTGAGGAGGTCGCTGACCGAGGTGTGCAACTCCAGCATGCCCCGGTCTCGCCGCCCAGCTCCCCGCCGCGCCGTCTATTGGTGGTCGGAGGAACTGGCGGGGCTCCGAACCGCCTGCGTGGCAGCCAGGAGGGCCTACACGCGGAGTCGAAGGCGCAGGCACCGAGACCCCACCAACGAGGAGGCCCTCTATGCCGCGTACGTTGACGCAAAGACTGTCCTCAAGTCGGCAATGCGCGCGGCCGAAGATTCGGCGAGAGCCGAGATGTTAGAGGGTCTCGACAGGGACCCATTTGGAAGACCATACAAGGCGGCGCGGAATAAACTGCGCCCCTGTGGTCTTCCACTGACGGAGACCCTCGAGCCGGCACTGCTGGACGGGGTGGTCCGGTCCCTGTTTCCGTCCAGGACCGACTTCACCCCGCCAGTGATGGATCCCCCGCGGGAGGCGGCTCCGCCGGAGGAGGAGGTCCCACCGGTTACGGCGGTGGAACTTTGCGCGGGGACTCTACACCTCCGCGCAAAGAACACAGCCCCAGGGCCGGACGGCGTTCCCGCACGGGTGGTGGCCATCGCCGCCTTACAGATGGAGGAGAGGTTTCGGGACCTGTTCAGCGCGTGTTTTACGACTGGGAGGTTCCCGAAACCTTGGAAGGAGGGGCGGCTATGCCTGCTCCGAAAGGAGGGACGCCCGGCGGACTCCCCCTCGGCTTACCGGCCCATCGTCTTGCTCGATGAGGTCGGTAAGTTGTTCGAGGGGATAATCGCCGACCGGCTAAAGAGCCTGCTGAGGACGGTGGGGCCGGACCTGTCGGACGCCCAATTCGGTTTCCGACGGGGTCGTTCGACGGTCGACGCGCTGGCCCTACTCAAGGGCCAGGTGAGGGAGGCCGTGGAGGCGGGCGACGGAGTGTTGGCGGTGTCATTCGACATAGCCAACGCCTTCAACTCCGTCCCCCACTCGACAATCTTGGAGGCGCTCCGGTACCACGGAGTGCCTCAGTACCTGCGCCGACTCTTGGCCAGCTACTTGGAGGACCGGGTGGTCCTCCTCGCAGACAAAACGGCCACAGTGAGGCGATACGGCGCAGAGTCTGGTGTTCCACAGGGGTCGGTCCTAGGACCACTGCTGTGGAACATTGGATTCGACTGGCTACTGCGGGGAACCCTCCTCCGTGGCACGAGCGTCATCTGTTACGCGGATGACACCCTCCTCGTCGCCCGGGGGAGGGACTTCAGGGAGGCGGCCAGTCTGGCCTCTGCCGGCGGATCCTTAGTGGCAGGAAGGATTCGCCGCCTCGGACTGAAGGTTGCGCTGCACAAAACCGAGGCCGTGTATTTTCACGGTCCACGGCAGCGCATCCCTCCCGACGGCCACATTATAGTGGAGGGCGTCAGGATCGAGGTCAAGGCCCAGATGAAGTACTTGGGCCTTGTCCTCGACAGCAGGTGGCGCTTCGGCCCACACTTTAGCGGGCTGTCGACGCGCCTGCTGATGGCCGCGAACGCCTTGTCGTGGCTCCTCCCGAATCTGGGGGGTCCGAAGGCGCGATGCCGGCGCTTGTATGCCGGCATCCTCAGGAGCATGGCCCTTTACGGGGCCCCAATCTGGGCAGACTCCCTCCACAGACGGGAGAACGCCACGGCCATCCGCAGGCCCCAAAGGGCCATTGCACTGCGGGTGGCGAGGGCCTACCGCTCGGTGGGCTTCTCTGCGGCGTGCGCTCTGGCCGGCACCCCTCCTTGGGAGCTCGAGGCGTGGGTGCTGACCAGAGTGTACGAATGGACGGCGCGCCGCAAGGCGCTCGGGGAGCCCCCCGTCGCAGAAGAACGGGAGGCCGTGCGGCAAGAGGCGAAGGACGCGATCGTCCATCATTGGACGGAGGACCTCGCCACTGCCGCATTCGGCCGCCGAACACTGGACGCGCTCGGGCCAGTCCTGAAGGATTGGCTCGAGCGGTCCCACGGTTTCCTCTCTTTCCGTCTGGTGCAGGTGTTGTCCGGCCACGGGTGCTTCGGATCGCACCTGCATCGGATCCAAAGGGAGGAGACCCCGTCGTGCCACGACTGTGGCGCGGCGGAGGACACGGCGCAGCACACCCTCGAGGTGTGCCCGGCCTGGTCCGAGCTGCGCCTACCTTTGGTCGCAGCGGTCGGGCAGGACCTCTCGCTTCCCGGCGTCGTCAACTCGATGCTGGAAAGCGAGGGGGCCTGGGCAGCGGTCGCCTCCTTCTGCGAAGAGGTAATGTCACAGAAGGAGGCGGCGGAGCGCGTGCGGGAGGAAGACCCTCTCGCGGCGCCGCTCCGCAGGCGAAGACGGGGCGTGAGACGGCGGTTGTATGATCGTCGTCACGCGCCTCCAGGTGGTGAACAGCGGGAGACAGGCGCGGGGGCGCCTTCTCCTGCATTGCACTGTTCACCACCCACGTCGTCAGTCATTCCTGGGCCCCTCCCACCCGACGGGAGGGGCGTGCCGGGCCCGCCGTAAAGGCGGGCGGTCGTCGGCGGGGGGCAGGATGGAAAGGCTCTGCCGATTCCCAGTCCCCCTCCACTCAGACGATGCGGGAATGCCGCTGGGTTGTTTAGTGGGTATACCGGTTCTACCGGGGAGTCCCACATACCCCTCCCGTCCCCCGACGGGTGGGCATGCGTAATGCATTTTTCCCAGCGCAAACAAAAAAAAAAAAAAAAAAAAAAAAAAAAAAAAAGGTTAGGTTAGGTTAGGTTCGGCAGCGCCAACCACCAGACGCCCACATATTTGTGGAGGGCGTCCGAATCGAGGTGAAGGCCCAGATGAAATATCTGGGCCTTATACTCGACAGCAGGTGGCGTTTCGGCCCGCATTTTAGCGGGCTGTCGATGCGCCTGCTGAAGACTGCGGGCGCCCTCTCGTGGCTGCTCCCCAATTTGGGGGGGCCCAGCGCGCGATGCCGGCAACTTTACGCCGGCATCTTGAGGAGTATGGCCCTCTACGGGGCCCCAATCTGGGAGGACTCCCTCCAAAGGCGGGAGAACGCCGCGGCCTTGCGGGCCCCCCAAAGGGCCATAGCTCAGCGGGTGTCGCGGGCCTACCGCACGGTGGGCTTCGCGGCAGCGTGTGCTCTGGCTGGCACCCCTCCTTGGGAACTCGAGGCATGGGTGCTCGCCAGAGTATACGAATGGACGGCGGGGCGGAGGGCGAGAGGAGAACGCCCCGCCCCGGAAGAGCGGGAGGCCGTCCGGCGGGAGGCGAGGGACGCCATCGTCGTCCATTGGACGAGGGACCTCGCCACCGCAGCCTTCGGCCGCCGAACCCTCGACGCGATCGGGCCGGTCCTGCGAGACTGGCTCGATCGGTCGCATGGGTTCCTCTCGTTCCGTCTGGTGCAGGTGCTGTCCGGACACGGTTGTTTCGGATCGTACCTGCACCGAATCGGACGGGAGGAGACACCGTCGTGCCACGACTGCGGTGCGGCGGAGGACGCGGCGCAGCACACCCTCGCGGTGTGCCCGTCGTGGTCCGAGCCGCGCCGCGGTCTCACTGCGGTGATCGGACCGGACCTCTCACTCCCCGGTTTGGTCAACGCCATGCTGGGCGATGAGAGGTCCTGGGCGGCAGTGGCCTCCTTCTGCGAACACGTCATGTCCCAGAAGGAGGCGGCGGAGCGCGCGCGGGAGGACGATCCTAACGCGGCGGCGCTCCGAAGACGGAGGAGGGGTCGGAGAAGACGTCAGTATGACGGCCATCAGCGACTCCTCCCCGGTGGAGGCCAGCAGGCAACGGGTGCGGGAGCACCCTTGCCTGTATTGCACGGGCCTCCACCAGTGTCGGACGGGAATGGCCAGGTGTTCCCGGCCATTCCCGTAGCCCCCCAGACTGGGGGGCATGCGGGGCCCGCCAGCTAGGCGGGCATACGCCGGGAGGGTTGTGGAAGCAGAGGCTGAGCCAATTTCCCATAGCCCTCCCATCACGGCGTCGCGGGAACACCGCTGAGTTTTAGTGGGTATACTGCCACTCTGGCAGGGAGTCCCACATACTCTGTCTCGTCCCCCGACGAGCGGAGATGCGTAATGTCATTTCTCAGCGACAAAAAAAAAAAAAAAAAAAAAAAAAAAAAAAAAAAAAAAAAAAAAAAAAAAAAAAAAAAAAAAAAAAAAAAAGGTTAGGTTAGGTTAGGTTAGGTTAGGTTAGGTTAGGTTAGGTTAGGTTAGGTTAGGTTAGGTTAGGTTAGGTTAGGTTAGGTTAGGTTAGGTTAGGTTAGGTTAGGTTAGGTTAGGTTAGGTTAGGTTAGGTTAGGTTAGGTTAGGTTAGGTTAGGTTAGGTTAGGTTAGGTTAGGTTAGGTTAGGTTAGGTTAGGTTAGGTTAGGTTAGGTTAGGTTAGGTTAGGTTAGGTTAGGTTAGGTTAGGTTAGGTTAGGTTAGGTTAGGTTAGGTTAGGTTAGGTTAGGTTAGGTTAGGTTAGGTTAGGTTAGGTTAGGTTAGGTTAGGTTAGGTTAGGTTAGGTTAGGTTAGGTTAGGTTAGGTTAGGTTAGGTTAGGTTAGGTTAGGTTAGGTTAGGTTAGGTTAGGTTAGGTTAGGTTAGGTTAGGTTAGGTTAGGTTAGGTTAGGTTAGGTTAGGTTAGGTTAGGTTAGGTTAGGTTAGGTTAGGTTAGGTTAGGTTAGGTTAGGTTAGGTTAGGTTAGGTTAGGTTAGGTTAGGTTAGGTTAGGTTAGGTTAGGTTAGGTTAGGTTAGGTTAGGTTAGGTTAGGTTAGGTTAGGTTAGGTTAGGTTAGGTTAGGTTAGGTTAGGTTAGGTTAGGTTAGGTTAGGTTAGGTTAGGTTAGGTTAGGTTAGGTTAGGTTAGGTTAGGTTAGGTTAGGTTAGGTTAGGTTAGGTTAGGTTAGGTTAGGTTAGGTTAGGTTAGGTTAGGTTAGGTTAGGTTAGGTTAGGTTAGGTTAGGTTAGGTTAGGTTAGGTTAGGTTAGGTTAGGTTAGGTTAGGTTAGGTTAGGTTAGGTTAGGTTAGGTTAGGTTAGGTTAGGTTAGGTTAGGTTAGGTTAGGTTAGGTTAGGTTAGGTTAGGTTAGGTTAGGTTAGGTTAGGTTAGGTTAGGTTAGGTTAGGTTAGGTTAGGTTAGGTTAGGTTAGGTTAGGTTAGGTTAGGTTAGGTTAGGTTAGGTTAGGTTAGGTTAGGTTAGGTTAGGTTAGGTTAGGTTAGGTTAGGTTAGGTTAGGTTAGGTTAGGTTAGGTTAGGTTAGGTTAGGTTAGGTTAGGTTAGGTTAGGTTAGGTTAGGTTAGGTTAGGTTAGGTTAGGTTAGGTTAGGTTAGGTTAGGTTAGGTTAGGTTAGGTTAGGTTAGGTTAGGTTAGGTTAGGTTAGGTTAGGTTAGGTTAGGTTAGGTTAGGTTAGGTTAGGTTAGGTTAGGTTAGGTTAGGTTAGGTTAGGTTAGGTTAGGTTAGGTTAGGTTAGGTTAGGTTAGGTTAGGTTAGGTTAGGTTAGGTTAGGTTAGGTTAGGTTAGGTTAGGTTAGGTTAGGTTAGGTTAGGTTAGGTTAGGTTAGGTTAGGTTAGGTTAGGTTAGGTTAGGTTAGGTTAGGTTAGGTTAGGTTAGGTTAGGTTAGGTTAGGTTAGGTTAGGTTAGGTTAGGTTAGGTTAGGTTAGGTTAGGTTAGGTTAGGTTAGGTTAGGTTAGGTTAGGTTAGGTTAGGTTAGGTTAGGTTAGGTTAGGTTAGGTTAGGTTAGGTTAGGTTAGGTTAGGTTAGGTTAGGTTAGGTTAGGTTAGGTTAGGTTAGGTTAGGTTAGGTTAGGTTAGGTTAGGTTAGGTTAGGTTAGGTTAGGTTAGGTTAGGTTAGGTTAGGTTAGGTTAGGTTAGGTTAGGTTAGGTTAGGTTAGGTTAGGTTAGGTTAGGTTAGGTTAGGTTAGGTTAGGTTAGGTTAGGTTAGGTTAGGTTAGGTTAGGTTAGGTTAGGTTAGGTTAGGTTAGGTTAGGTTAGGTTAGGTTAGGTTAGGTTAGGTTAGGTTAGGTTAGGTTAGGTTAGGTTAGGTTAGGTTAGGTTAGGTTAGGTTAGGTTAGGTTAGGTTAGGTTAGGTTAGGTTAGGTTAGGTTAGGTTAGGTTAGGTTAGGTTAGGTTAGGTTAGGTTAGGTTAGGTTAGGTTAGGTTAGGTTAGGTTAGGTTAGGTTAGGTTAGGTTAGGTTAGGTTAGGTTAGGTTAGGTTAGGTTAGGTTAGGTTAGGTTAGGTTAGGTTAGGTTAGGTTAGGTTAGGTTAGGTTAGGTTAGGTTAGGTTAGGTTAGGTTAGGTTAGGTTAGGTTAGGTTAGGTTAGGTTAGGTTAGGTTAGGTTAGGTTAGGTTAGGTTAGGTTAGGTTAGGTTAGGTTAGGTTAGGTTAGGTTAGGTTAGGTTAGGTTAGGTTAGGTTAGGTTAGGTTAGGTTAGGTTAGGTTAGGTTAGGTTAGGTTAGGTTAGGTTAGGTTAGGTTAGGTTAGGTTAGGTTAGGTTAGGTTAGGTTAGGTTAGGTTAGGTTAGGTTAGGTTAGGTTAGGTTAGGTTAGGTTAGGTTAGGTTAGGTTAGGTTAGGTTAGGTTAGGTTAGGTTAGGTTAGGTTAGGTTAGGTTAGGTTAGGTTAGGTTAGGTTAGGTTAGGTTAGGTTAGGTTAGGTTAGGTTAGGTTAGGTTAGGTTAGGTTAGGTTAGGTTAGGTTAGGTTAGGTTAGGTTAGGTTAGGTTAGGTTAGGTTAGGTTAGGTTAGGTTAGGTTAGGTTAGGTTAGGTTAGGTTAGGTTAGGTTAGGTTAGGTTAGGTTAGGTTAGGTTAGGTTAGGTTAGGTTAGGTTAGGTTAGGTTAGGTTAGGTTAGGTTAGGTTAGGTTAGGTTAGGTTAGGTTAGGTTAGGTTAGGTTAGGTTAGGTTAGGTTAGGTTAGGTTAGGTTAGGTTAGGTTAGGTTAGGTTAGGTTAGGTTAGGTTAGGTTAGGTTAGGTTAGGTTAGGTTAGGTTAGGTTAGGTTAGGTTAGGTTAGGTTAGGTTAGGTTAGGTTAGGTTAGGTTAGGTTAGGTTAGGTTAGGTTAGGTTAGGTTAGGTTAGGTTAGGTTAGGTTAGGTTAGGTTAGGTTAGGTTAGGTTAGGTTAGGTTAGGTTAGGTTAGGTTAGGTTAGGTTAGGTTAGGTTAGGTTAGGTTAGGTTAGGTTAGGTTAGGTTAGGTTAGGTTAGGTTAGGTTAGGTTAGGTTAGGTTAGGTTAGGTTAGGTTAGGTTAGGTTAGGTTAGGTTAGGTTAGGTTAGGTTAGGTTAGGTTAGGTTAGGTTAGGTTAGGTTAGGTTAGGTTAGGTTAGGTTAGGTTAGGTTAGGTTAGGTTAGGTTAGGTTAGGTTAGGTTAGGTTAGGTTAGGTTAGGTTAGGTTAGGTTAGGTTAGGTTAGGTTAGGTTAGGTTAGGTTAGGTTAGGTTAGGTTAGGTTAGGTTAGGTTAGGTTAGGTTAGGTTAGGTTAGGTTAGGTTAGGTTAGGTTAGGTTAGGTTAGGTTAGGTTAGGTTAGGTTAGGTTAGGTTAGGTTAGGTTAGGTTAGGTTAGGTTAGGTTAGGTTAGGTTAGGTTAGGTTAGGTTAGGTTAGGTTAGGTTAGGTTAGGTTAGGTTAGGTTAGGTTAGGTTAGGTTAGGTTAGGTTAGGTTAGGTTAGGTTAGGTTAGGTTAGGTTAGGTTAGGTTAGGTTAGGTTAGGTTAGGTTAGGTTAGGTTAGGTTAGGTTAGGTTAGGTTAGGTTAGGTTAGGTTAGGTTAGGTTAGGTTAGGTTAGGTTAGGTTAGGTTAGGTTAGGTTAGGTTAGGTTAGGTTAGGTTAGGTTAGGTTAGGTTAGGTTAGGTTAGGTTAGGTTAGGTTAGGTTAGGTTAGGTTAGGTTAGGTTAGGTTAGGTTAGGTTAGGTTAGGTTAGGTTAGGTTAGGTTAGGTTAGGTTAGGTTAGGTTAGGTTAGGTTAGGTTAGGTTAGGTTAGGTTAGGTTAGGTTAGGTTAGGTTAGGTTAGGTTAGGTTAGGTTAGGTTAGGTTAGGTTAGGTTAGGTTAGGTTAGGTTAGGTTAGGTTAGGTTAGGTTAGGTTAGGTTAGGTTAGGTTAGGTTAGGTTAGGTTAGGTTAGGTTAGGTTAGGTTAGGTTAGGTTAGGTTAGGTTAGGTTAGGTTAGGTTAGGTTAGGTTAGGTTAGGTTAGGTTAGGTTAGGTTAGGTTAGGTTAGGTTAGGTTAGGTTAGGTTAGGTTAGGTTAGGTTAGGTTAGGTTAGGTTAGGTTAGGTTAGGTTAGGTTAGGTTAGGTTAGGTTAGGTTAGGTTAGGTTAGGTTAGGTTAGGTTAGGTTAGGTTAGGTTAGGTTAGGTTAGGTTAGGTTAGGTTAGGTTAGGTTAGGTTAGGTTAGGTTAGGTTAGGTTAGGTTAGGTTAGGTTAGGTTAGGTTAGGTTAGGTTAGGTTAGGTTAGGTTAGGTTAGGTTAGGTTAGGTTAGGTTAGGTTAGGTTAGGTTAGGTTAGGTTAGGTTAGGTTAGGTTAGGTTAGGTTAGGTTAGGTTAGGTTAGGTTAGGTTAGGTTAGGTTAGGTTAGGTTAGGTTAGGTTAGGTTAGGTTAGGTTAGGTTAGGTTAGGTTAGGTTAGGTTAGGTTAGGTTAGGTTAGGTTAGGTTAGGTTAGGTTAGGTTAGGTTAGGTTAGGTTAGGTTAGGTTAGGTTAGGTTAGGTTAGGTTAGGTTAGGTTAGGTTAGGTTAGGTTAGGTTAGGTTAGGTTAGGTTAGGTTAGGTTAGGTTAGGTTAGGTTAGGTTAGGTTAGGTTAGGTTAGGTTAGGTTAGGTTAGGTTAGGTTAGGTTAGGTTAGGTTAGGTTAGGTTAGGTTAGGTTAGGTTAGGTTAGGTTAGGTTAGGTTAGGTTAGGTTAGGTTAGGTTAGGTTAGGTTAGGTTAGGTTAGGTTAGGTTAGGTTAGGTTAGGTTAGGTTAGGTTAGGTTAGGTTAGGTTAGGTTAGGTTAGGTTAGGTTAGGTTAGGTTAGGTTAGGTTAGGTTAGGTTAGGTTAGGTTAGGTTAGGTTAGGTTAGGTTAGGTTAGGTTAGGTTAGGTTAGGTTAGGTTAGGTTAGGTTAGGTTAGGTTAGGTTAGGTTAGGTTAGGTTAGGTTAGGTTAGGTTAGGTTAGGTTAGGTTAGGTTAGGTTAGGTTAGGTTAGGTTAGGTTAGGTTAGGTTAGGTTAGGTTAGGTTAGGTTAGGTTAGGTTAGGTTAGGTTAGGTTAGGTTAGGTTAGGTTAGGTTAGGTTAGGTTAGGTTAGGTTAGGTTAGGTTAGGTTAGGTTAGGTTAGGTTAGGTTAGGTTAGGTTAGGTTAGGTTAGGTTAGGTTAGGTTAGGTTAGGTTAGGTTAGGTTAGGTTAGGTTAGGTTAGGTTAGGTTAGGTTAGGTTAGGTTAGGTTAGGTTAGGTTAGGTTAGGTTAGGTTAGGTTAGGTTAGGTTAGGTTAGGTTAGGTTAGGTTAGGTTAGGTTAGGTTAGGTTAGGTTAGGTTAGGTTAGGTTAGGTTAGGTTAGGTTAGGTTAGGTTAGGTTAGGTTAGGTTAGGTTAGGTTAGGTTAGGTTAGGTTAGGTTAGGTTAGGTTAGGTTAGGTTAGGTTAGGTTAGGTTAGGTTAGGTTAGGTTAGGTTAGGTTAGGTTAGGTTAGGTTAGGTTAGGTTAGGTTAGGTTAGGTTAGGTTAGGTTAGGTTAGGTTAGGTTAGGTTAGGTTAGGTTAGGTTAGGTTAGGTTAGGTGAGGTTAGGTTAGGTTAGGTTAGGTTAGGTTAGGTTAGGTTAGGTTAGGTTAGGTTAGGTTAGGTTAGGTTAGGTTAGGTTAGGTTAGGTTAGGTTAGGTTAGGTTAGGTTAGGTTAGGTTAGGTTAGGTTAGGTTAGGTTAGGTTAGGTTAGGTTAGGTTAGGTTAGGTTAGGTTAGGTTAGGTTAGGTTAGGTTAGGTTAGGTTAGGTTAGGTTAGGTTAGGTTAGGTTAGGTTAGGTTAGGTTAGGTTAGGTTAGGTTAGGTTAGGTTAGGTTAGGTTAGGTTAGGTTAGGTTAGGTTAGGTTAGGTTAGGTTAGGTTAGGTTAGGTTAGGTTAGGTTAGGTTAGGTTAGGTTAGGTTAGGTTAGGTTAGGTTAGGTTAGGTTAGGTTAGGTTAGGTTAGGTTAGGTTAGGTTAGGTTAGGTTAGGTTAGGTTAGGTTAGGTTAGGTTAGGTTAGGTTAGGTTAGGTTAGGTTAGGTTAGGTTAGGTTAGGTTAGGTTAGGTTAGGTTAGGTTAGGTTAGGTTAGGTTAGGTTAGGTTAGGTTAGGTTAGGTTAGGTTAGGTTAGGTTAGGTTAGGTTAGGTTAGGTTAGGTTAGGTTAGGTTAGGTTAGGTTAGGTTAGGTTAGGTTAGGTTAGGTTAGGTTAGGTTAGGTTAGGTTAGGTTAGGTTAGGTTAGGTTAGGTTAGGTTAGGTTAGGTTAGGTTAGGTTAGGTTAGGTTAGGTTAGGTTAGGTTAGGTTAGGTTAGGTTAGGTTAGGTTAGGTTAGGTTAGGTTAGGTTAGGTTAGGTTAGGTTAGGTTAGGTTAGGTTAGGTTAGGTTAGGTTAGGTTAGGTTAGGTTAGGTTAGGTTAGGTTAGGTTAGGTTAGGTTAGGTTAGGTTAGGTTAGGTTAGGTTAGGTTAGGTTAGGTTAGGTTAGGTTAGGTTAGGTTAGGTTAGGTTAGGTTAGGTTAGGTTAGGTTAGGTTAGGTTAGGTTAGGTTAGGTTAGGTTAGGTTAGGTTAGGTTAGGTTAGGTTAGGTTAGGTTAGGTTAGGTTAGGTTAGGTTAGGTTAGGTTAGGTTAGGTTAGGTTAGGTTAGGTTAGGTTAGGTTAGGTTAGGTTAGGTTAGGTTAGGTTAGGTTAGGTTAGGTTAGGTTAGGTTAGGTTAGGTTAGGTTAGGTTAGGTTAGGTTAGGTTAGGTTAGGTTAGGTTAGGTTAGGTTAGGTTAGGTTAGGTTAGGTTAGGTTAGGTTAGGTTAGGTTAGGTTAGGTTAGGTTAGGTTAGGTTAGGTTAGGTTAGGTTAGGTTAGGTTAGGTTAGGTTAGGTTAGGTTAGGTTAGGTTAGGTTAGGTTAGGTTAGGTTAGGTTAGGTTAGGTTAGGTTAGGTTAGGTTAGGTTAGGTTAGGTTAGGTTAGGTTAGGTTAGGTTAGGTTAGGTTAGGTTAGGTTAGGTTAGGTTAGGTTAGGTTAGGTTAGGTTAGGTTAGGTTAGGTTAGGTTAGGTTAGGTTAGGTTAGGTTAGGTTAGGTTAGGTTAGGTTAGGTTAGGTTAGGTTAGGTTAGGTTAGGTTAGGTTAGGTTAGGTTAGGTTAGGTTAGGTTAGGTTAGGTTAGGTTAGGTTAGGTTAGGTTAGGTTAGGTTAGGTTAGGTTAGGTTAGGTTAGGTTAGGTTAGGTTAGGTTAGGTTAGGTTAGGTTAGGTTAGGTTAGGTTAGGTTAGGTTAGGTTAGGTTAGGTTAGGTTAGGTTAGGTTAGGTTAGGTTAGGTTAGGTTAGGTTAGGTTAGGTTAGGTTAGGTTAGGTTAGGTTAGGTTAGGTTAGGTTAGGTTAGGTTAGGTTAGGTTAGGTTAGGTTAGGTTAGGTTAGGTTAGGTTAGGTTAGGTTAGGTTAGGTTAGGTTAGGTTAGGTTAGGTTAGGTTAGGTTAGGTTAGGTTAGGTTAGGTTAGGTTAGGTTAGGTTAGGTTAGGTTAGGTTAGGTTAGGTTAGGTTAGGTTAGGTTAGGTTAGGTTAGGTTAGGTTAGGTTAGGTTAGGTTAGGTTAGGTTAGGTTAGGTTAGGTTAGGTTAGGTTAGGTTAGGTTAGGTTAGGTTAGGTTAGGTTAGGTTAGGTTAGGTTAGGTTAGGTTAGGTTAGGTTAGGTTAGGTTAGGTTAGGTTAGGTTAGGTTAGGTTAGGTTAGGTTAGGTTAGGTTAGGTTAGGTTAGGTTAGGTTAGGTTAGGTTAGGTTAGGTTAGGTTAGGTTAGGTTAGGTTAGGTTAGGTTAGGTTAGGTTAGGTTAGGTTAGGTTAGGTTAGGTTAGGTTAGGTTAGGTTAGGTTAGGTTAGGTTAGGTTAGGTTAGGTTAGGTTAGGTTAGGTTAGGTTAGGTTAGGTTAGGTTAGGTTAGGTTAGGTTAGGTTAGGTTAGGTTAGGTTAGGTTAGGTTAGGTTAGGTTAGGTTAGGTTAGGTTAGGTTAGGTTAGGTTAGGTTAGGTTAGGTTAGGTTAGGTTAGGTTAGGTTAGGTTAGGTTAGGTTAGGTTAGGTTAGGTTAGGTTAGGTTAGGTTAGGTTAGGTTAGGTTAGGTTAGGTTAGGTTAGGTTAGGTTAGGTTAGGTTAGGTTAGGTTAGGTTAGGTTAGGTTAGGTTAGGTTAGGTTAGGTTAGGTTAGGTTAGGTTAGGTTAGGTTAGGTTAGGTTAGGTTAGGTTAGGTTAGGTTAGGTTAGGTTAGGTTAGGTTAGGTTAGGTTAGGTTAGGTTAGGTTAGGTTAGGTTAGGTTAGGTTAGGTTAGGTTAGGTTAGGTTAGGTTAGGTTAGGTTAGGTTAGGTTAGGTTAGGTTAGGTTAGGTTAGGTTAGGTTAGGTTAGGTTAGGTTAGGTTAGGTTAGGTTAGGTTAGGTTAGGTTAGGTTAGGTTAGGTTAGGTTAGGTTAGGTTAGGTTAGGTTAGGTTAGGTTAGGTTAGGTTAGGTTAGGTTAGGTTAGGTTAGGTTAGGTTAGGTTAGGTTAGGTTAGGTTAGGTTAGGTTAGGTTAGGTTAGGTTAGGTTAGGTTAGGTTAGGTTAGGTTAGGTTAGGTTAGGTTAGGTTAGGTTAGGTTAGGTTAGGTTAGGTTAGGTTAGGTTAGGTTAGGTTAGGTTAGGTTAGGTTAGGTTAGGTTAGGTTAGGTTAGGTTAGGTTAGGTTAGGTTAGGTTAGGTTAGGTTAGGTTAGGTTAGGTTAGGTTAGGTTAGGTTAGGTTAGGTTAGGTTAGGTTAGGTTAGGTTAGGTTAGGTTAGGTTAGGTTAGGTTAGGTTAGGTTAGGTTAGGTTAGGTTAGGTTAGGTTAGGTTAGGTTAGGTTAGGTTAGGTTAGGTTAGGTTAGGTTAGGTTAGGTTAGGTTAGGTTAGGTTAGGTTAGGTTAGGTTAGGTTAGGTTAGGTTAGGTTAGGTTAGGTTAGGTTAGGTTAGGTTAGGTTAGGTTAGGTTAGGTTAGGTTAGGTTAGGTTAGGTTAGGTTAGGTTAGGTTAGGTTAGGTTAGGTTAGGTTAGGTTAGGTTAGGTTAGGTTAGGTTAGGTTAGGTTAGGTTAGGTTAGGTTAGGTTAGGTTAGGTTAGGTTAGGTTAGGTTAGGTTAGGTTAGGTTAGGTTAGGTTAGGTTAGGTTAGGTTAGGTTAGGTTAGGTTAGGTTAGGTTAGGTTAGGTTAGGTTAGGTTAGGTTAGGTTAGGTTAGGTTAGGTTAGGTTAGGTTAGGTTAGGTTAGGTTAGGTTAGGTTAGGTTAGGTTAGGTTAGGTTAGGTTAGGTTAGGTTAGGTTAGGTTAGGTTAGGTTAGGTTAGGTTAGGTTAGGTTAGGTTAGGTTAGGTTAGGTTAGGTTAGGTTAGGTTAGGTTAGGTTAGGTTAGGTTAGGTTAGGTTAGGTTAGGTTAGGTTAGGTTAGGTTAGGTTAGGTTAGGTTAGGTTAGGTTAGGTTAGGTTAGGTTAGGTTAGGTTAGGTTAGGTTAGGTTAGGTTAGGTTAGGTTAGGTTAGGTTAGGTTAGGTTAGGTTAGGTTAGGTTAGGTTAGGTTAGGTTAGGTTAGGTTAGGTTAGGTTAGGTTAGGTTAGGTTAGGTTAGGTTAGGTTAGGTTAGGTTAGGTTAGGTTAGGTTAGGTTAGGTTAGGTTAGGTTAGGTTAGGTTAGGTTAGGTTAGGTTAGGTTAGGTTAGGTTAGGTTAGGTTAGGTTAGGTTAGGTTAGGTTAGGTTAGGTTAGGTTAGGTTAGGTTAGGTTAGGTTAGGTTAGGTTAGGTTAGGTTAGGTTAGGTTAGGTTAGGTTAGGTTAGGTTAGGTTAGGTTAGGTTAGGTTAGGTTAGGTTAGGTTAGGTTAGGTTAGGTTAGGTTAGGTTAGGTTAGGTTAGGTTAGGTTAGGTTAGGTTAGGTTAGGTTAGGTTAGGTTAGGTTAGGTTAGGTTAGGTTAGGTTAGGTTAGGTTAGGTTAGGTTAGGTTAGGTTAGGTTAGGTTAGGTTAGGTTAGGTTAGGTTAGGTTAGGTTAGGTTAGGTTAGGTTAGGTTAGGTTAGGTTAGGTTAGGTTAGGTTAGGTTAGGTTAGGTTAGGTTAGGTTAGGTTAGGTTAGGTTAGGTTAGGTTAGGTTAGGTTAGGTTAGGTTAGGTTAGGTTAGGTTAGGTTAGGTTAGGTTAGGTTAGGTTAGGTTAGGTTAGGTTAGGTTAGGTTAGGTTAGGTTAGGTTAGGTTAGGTTAGGTTAGGTTAGGTTAGGTTAGGTTAGGTTAGGTTAGGTTAGGTTAGGTTAGGTTAGGTTAGGTTAGGTTAGGTTAGGTTAGGTTAGGTTAGGTTAGGTTAGGTTAGGTTAGGTTAGGTTAGGTTAGGTTAGGTTAGGTTAGGTTAGGTTAGGTTAGGTTAGGTTAGGTTAGGTTAGGTTAGGTTAGGTTAGGTTAGGTTAGGTTAGGTTAGGTTAGGTTAGGTTAGGTTAGGTTAGGTTAGGTTAGGTTAGGTTAGGTTAGGTTAGGTTAGGTTAGGTTAGGTTAGGTTAGGTTAGGTTAGGTTAGGTTAGGTTAGGTTAGGTTAGGTTAGGTTAGGTTAGGTTAGGTTAGGTTAGGTTAGGTTAGGTTAGGTTAGGTTAGGTTAGGTTAGGTTAGGTTAGGTTAGGTTAGGTTAGGTTAGGTTAGGTTAGGTTAGGTTAGGTTAGGTTAGGTTAGGTTAGGTTAGGTTAGGTTAGGTTAGGTTAGGTTAGGTTAGGTTAGGTTAGGTTAGGTTAGGTTAGGTTAGGTTAGGTTAGGTTAGGTTAGGTTAGGTTAGGTTAGGTTAGGTTAGGTTAGGTTAGGTTAGGTTAGGTTAGGTTAGGTTAGGTTAGGTTAGGTTAGGTTAGGTTAGGTTAGGTTAGGTTAGGTTAGGTTAGGTTAGGTTAGGTTAGGTTAGGTTAGGTTAGGTTAGGTTAGGTTAGGTTAGGTTAGGTTAGGTTAGGTTAGGTTAGGTTAGGTTAGGTTAGGTTAGGTTAGGTTAGGTTAGGTTAGGTTAGGTTAGGTTAGGTTAGGTTAGGTTAGGTTAGGTTAGGTTAGGTTAGGTTAGGTTAGGTTAGGTTAGGTTAGGTTAGGTTAGGTTAGGTTAGGTTAGGTTAGGTTAGGTTAGGTTAGGTTAGGTTAGGTTAGGTTAGGTTAGGTTAGGTTAGGTTAGGTTAGGTTAGGTTAGGTTAGGTTAGGTTAGGTTAGGTTAGGTTAGGTTAGGTTAGGTTAGGTTAGGTTAGGTTAGGTTAGGTTAGGTTAGGTTAGGTTAGGTTAGGTTAGGTTAGGTTAGGTTAGGTTAGGTTAGGTTAGGTTAGGTTAGGTTAGGTTAGGTTAGGTTAGGTTAGGTTAGGTTAGGTTAGGTTAGGTTAGGTTAGGTTAGGTTAGGTTAGGTTAGGTTAGGTTAGGTTAGGTTAGGTTAGGTTAGGTTAGGTTAGGTTAGGTTAGGTTAGGTTAGGTTAGGTTAGGTTAGGTTAGGTTAGGTTAGGTTAGGTTAGGTTAGGTTAGGTTAGGTTAGGTTAGGTTAGGTTAGGTTAGGTTAGGTTAGGTTAGGTTAGGTTAGGTTAGGTTAGGTTAGGTTAGGTTAGGTTAGGTTAGGTTAGGTTAGGTTAGGTTAGGTTAGGTTAGGTTAGGTTAGGTTAGGTTAGGTTAGGTTAGGTTAGGTTAGGTTAGGTTAGGTTAGGTTAGGTTAGGTTAGGTTAGGTTAGGTTAGGTTAGGTTAGGTTAGGTTAGGTTAGGTTAGGTTAGGTTAGGTTAGGTTAGGTTAGGTTAGGTTAGGTTAGGTTAGGTTAGGTTAGGTTAGGTTAGGTTAGGTTAGGTTAGGTTAGGTTAGGTTAGGTTAGGTTAGGTTAGGTTAGGTTAGGTTAGGTTAGGTTAGGTTAGGTTAGGTTAGGTTAGGTTAGGTTAGGTTAGGTTAGGTTAGGTTAGGTTAGGTTAGGTTAGGTTAGGTTAGGTTAGGTTAGGTTAGGTTAGGTTAGGTTAGGTTAGGTTAGGTTAGGTTAGGTTAGGTTAGGTTAGGTTAGGTTAGGTTAGGTTAGGTTAGGTTAGGTTAGGTTAGGTTAGGTTAGGTTAGGTTAGGTTAGGTTAGGTTAGGTTAGGTTAGGTTAGGTTAGGTTAGGTTAGGTTAGGTTAGGTTAGGTTAGGTTAGGTTAGGTTAGGTTAGGTTAGGTTAGGTTAGGTTAGGTTAGGTTAGGTTAGGTTAGGTTAGGTTAGGTTAGGTTAGGTTAGGTTAGGTTAGGTTAGGTTAGGTTAGGTTAGGTTAGGTTAGGTTAGGTTAGGTTAGGTTAGGTTAGGTTAGGTTAGGTTAGGTTAGGTTAGGTTAGGTTAGGTTAGGTTAGGTTAGGTTAGGTTAGGTTAGGTTAGGTTAGGTTAGGTTAGGTTAGGTTAGGTTAGGTTAGGTTAGGTTAGGTTAGGTTAGGTTAGGTTAGGTTAGGTTAGGTTAGGTTAGGTTAGGTTAGGTTAGGTTAGGTTAGGTTAGGTTAGGTTAGGTTAGGTTAGGTTAGGTTAGGTTAGGTTAGGTTAGGTTAGGTTAGGTTAGGTTAGGTTAGGTTAGGTTAGGTTAGGTTAGGTTAGGTTAGGTTAGGTTAGGTTAGGTTAGGTTAGGTTAGGTTAGGTTAGGTTAGGTTAGGTTAGGTTAGGTTAGGTTAGGTTAGGTTAGGTTAGGTTAGGTTAGGTTAGGTTAGGTTAGGTTAGGTTAGGTTAGGTTAGGTTAGGTTAGGTTAGGTTAGGTTAGGTTAGGTTAGGTTAGGTTAGGTTAGGTTAGGTTAGGTTAGGTTAGGTTAGGTTAGGTTAGGTTAGGTTAGGTTAGGTTAGGTTAGGTTAGGTTAGGTTAGGTTAGGTTAGGTTAGGTTAGGTTAGGTTAGGTTAGGTTAGGTTAGGTTAGGTTAGGTTAGGTTAGGTTAGGTTAGGTTAGGTTAGGTTAGGTTAGGTTAGGTTAGGTTAGGTTAGGTTAGGTTAGGTTAGGTTAGGTTAGGTTAGGTTAGGTTAGGTTAGGTTAGGTTAGGTTAGGTTAGGTTAGGTTAGGTTAGGTTAGGTTAGGTTAGGTTAGGTTAGGTTAGGTTAGGTTAGGTTAGGTTAGGTTAGGTTAGGTTAGGTTAGGTTAGGTTAGGTTAGGTTAGGTTAGGTTAGGTTAGGTTAGGTTAGGTTAGG
>OW443297.2:2500-5000 GCA_937001585.2 Brachylomia viminalis
CCTAACCTAACCTAACCTAACCTAACCTAACCTAACCTAACCTAACCTAACCTAACCTAACCTAACCTAACCTAACCTAACCTAACCTAACCTAACCTAACCTAACCTAACCTAACCTAACCTAACCTAACCTAACCTAACCTAACCTAACCTAACCTAACCTAACCTAACCTAACCTAACCTAACCTAACCTAACCTAACCTAACCTAACCTAACCTAACCTAACCTAACCTAACCTAACCTAACCTAACCTAACCTAACCTAACCTAACCTAACCTAACCTAACCTAACCTAACCTAACCTAACCTAACCTAACCTAACCTAACCTAACCTAACCTAACCTAACCTAACCTAACCTAACCTAACCTAACCTAACCTAACCTAACCTAACCTAACCTAACCTAACCTAACCTAACCTAACCTAACCTAACCTAACCTAACCTAACCTAACCTAACCTAACCTAACCTAACCTAACCTAACCTAACCTAACCTAACCTAACCTAACCTAACCTAACCTAACCTAACCTAACCTAACCTAACCTAACCTAACCTAACCTAACCTAACCTAACCTAACCTAACCTAACCTAACCTAACCTAACCTAACCTAACCTAACCTAACCTAACCTAACCTAACCTAACCTAACCTAACCTAACCTAACCTAACCTAACCTAACCTAACCTAACCTAACCTAACCTAACCTAACCTAACCTAACCTAACCTAACCTAACCTAACCTAACCTAACCTAACCTAACCTAACCTAACCTAACCTAACCTAACCTAACCTAACCTAACCTAACCTAACCTAACCTAACCTAACCTAACCTAACCTAACCTAACCTAACCTAACCTAACCTAACCTAACCTAACCTAACCTAACCTAACCTAACCTAACCTAACCTAACCTAACCTAACCTAACCTAACCTAACCTAACCTAACCTAACCTAACCTAACCTAACCTAACCTAACCTAACCTAACCTAACCTAACCTAACCTAACCTAACCTAACCTAACCTAACCTAACCTAACCTAACCTAACCTAACCTAACCTAACCTAACCTAACCTAACCTAACCTAACCTAACCTAACCTAACCTAACCTAACCTAACCTAACCTAACCTAACCTAACCTAACCGAGCTACACAACTCCCAAGTCATTTAGACCAATAGGATTGTTGCCAGTGATGGGGAAAGTACTCGAGAAAATGCTAATAAACAGACTGAAATGGCACATCCTACCGGGACTCAGTACACGCCAATACGGGTTTATGCCACAAAGGAGCACCGAAGACTCCCTCTATGACCTGTTAGAACTCATTCGCAGAAAACTAAAAGAAAAGAAACTCATAGTTATGATATCGCTGGACATAGAGGGAGCCTTTGATAGTGCATGGTGGCCGGCCATAAAAACCAGGTTGGCGGAAACAAAGTGCCCGGTAAATCTGAGAAGAGTGCTGGATAGTTACCTGGAACACCGGAAGGTTAGGTTAAGGTACGCGGGACAGGAGGTAACTAGGGAGACGAGCAAGGGTTGTGTGCAGGGATCGATAGGGGGTCCGATTCTTTGGAATCTTTTACTCGACCCGCTACTTAAAGGCCTGGTACAAAGGGGAGACTACTGCCAAGCCTTCGCCGACGACGTAGTATTGATTTTCGACGGGGACTCCGCGATGGAGGTCCAGCGACGTGCCAATGACGCCCTCGAGTATGTTCATCGGTGGGGGATCATGAATAAGTTGAAATTCGCACCGCATAAGACCAATGCGATGGTAATCACGCGGAAACTGAAGCATGACACCCCGCTGCTGAGCATGGGCGGGGTCGATATTGGCATGTCGCAGGACATCAAAATCCTTGGATTGACCATAGACAGCAAGCTGACTTTTAATGCCCATGCATCTAGTGTATGCAAAAAGGCATTAAATTTGTTCAAGCAGCTGTCTAGGGCAGCCAGGATCAGCTGGGGACTTCATCCGGAGGTAATTCGTACCATCTACACGGCAGTAGTCGAACCGACCATTATGTATGCGGCAAGCGCATGGGCACCGGCAACCGCAAAATTGAATGTGCGCAAACAATTAAACGCGGTCCAAAGGGGATTTGCGCAGAAACTGTGCAAATCCTATCGCACGGTCTCTTTGAACTCGGCACTGGTGCTGGCTGGGATACTACCCCTTGACCTCCGAATCCAAGAGGCAGCTGCCCTATATGGGGCAAGGAAGGGGGTGCCTCAGCCAGCGCTAGGAGATAAGGAGATCGAGCGGCGCACCGCGTTTGATAAAACTCCCCACCCGGCCAAACATATAAGCCTGCAGTTCATATGCCTGGCAGACCAGGAGCACGTAAACACCCACTGCACTCAAGCAGTGCGGATCTTCACGGACGGCAGCAAAATTGATGGCAAGGTTGGGGCATCATTGTCTCATTGGAGCAATGATGCAGAAACAAAATGTCAAAAATTAAAGCTGTCGGCCCACTGTACCGTCTACCAGGCGGAA
>OW443297.2:10000-25000 GCA_937001585.2 Brachylomia viminalis
AACCTAACCTAACCTAACCTAACCTAACCTAACCTAACCTAACCTAACCTAACCTAACCTAACCTAACCTAACCTAACCTAACCTAACCTAACCTAACCTAACCTAACCTAACCTAACCTAACCTAACCTAACCTAACCTAACCTAACCTAACCTAACCTAACCTAACCTAACCTAACCTAACCTAACCTAACCTAACCTAACCTAACCTAACCTAACCTAACCTAACCTAACCTAACCTAACCTAACCTAACCTAACCTAACCTAACCTAACCTAACCTAACCTAACCTAACCTAACCTAACCTAACCTAACCTAACCTAACCTAACCTAACCTAACCTAACCTAACCTAACCTAACCTAACCTAACCTAACCTAACCTAACCTAACCTAACCTAACCTAACCTAACCTAACCTAACCTAACCTAACCTAACCTAACCTAACCTAACCTAACCTAACCTAACCTAACCTAACCTAACCTAACCTAACCTAACCTAACCTAACCTAACCTAACCTAACCTAACCTAACCTAACCTAACCTAACCTAACCTAACCTAACCTAACCTAACCTAACCTAACCTAACCTAACCTAACCTAACCTAACCTAACCTAACCTAACCTAACCTAACCTAACCTAACCTAACCTAACCTAACCTAACCTAACCTAACCTAACCTAACCTAACCTAACCTAACCTAACCTAACCTAACCTAACCTAACCTAACCTAACCTAACCTAACCTAACCTAACCTAACCTAACCTAACCTAACCTAACCTAACCTAACCTAACCTAACCTAACCTAACCTAACCTAACCTAACCTAACCTAACCTAACCTAACCTAACCTAACCTAACCTAACCTAACCTAACCTAACCTAACCTAACCTAACCTAACCTAACCTAACCTAACCTAACCTAACCTAACCTAACCTAACCTAACCTAACCTAACCTAACCTAACCTAACCTAACCTAACCTAACCTAACCTAACCTAACCTAACCTAACCTAACCTAACCTAACCTAACCTAACCTAACCTAACCTAACCTAACCTAACCTAACCTAACCTAACCTAACCTAACCTAACCTAACCTAACCTAACCTAACCTAACCTAACCTAACCTAACCTAACCTAACCTAACCTAACCTAACCTAACCTAACCTAACCTAACCTAACCTAACCTAACCTAACCTAACCTAACCTAACCTAACCTAACCTAACCTAACCTAACCTAACCTAACCTAACCTAACCTAACCTAACCTAACCTAACCTAACCTAACCTAACCTAACCTAACCTAACCTAACCTAACCTAACCTAACCTAACCTAACCTAACCTAACCTAACCTAACCTAACCTAACCTAACCTAACCTAACCTAACCTAACCTAACCTAACCTAACCTAACCTAACCTAACCTAACCTAACCTAACCTAACCTAACCTAACCTAACCTAACCTAACCTAACCTAACCTAACCTAACCTAACCTAACCTAACCTAACCTAACCTAACCTAACCTAACCTAACCTAACCTAACCTAACCTAACCTAACCTAACCTAACCTAACCTAACCTAACCTAACCTAACCTAACCTAACCTAACCTAACCTAACCTAACCTAACCTAACCTAACCTAACCTAACCTAACCTAACCTAACCTAACCTAACCTAACCTAACCTAACCTAACCTAACCTAACCTAACCTAACCTAACCTAACCTAACCTAACCTAACCTAACCTAACCTAACCTAACCTAACCTAACCTAACCTAACCTAACCTAACCTAACCTAACCTAACCTAACCTAACCTAACCTAACCTAACCTAACCTAACCTAACCTAACCTAACCTAACCTAACCTAACCTAACCTAACCTAACCTAACCTAACCTAACCTAACCTAACCTAACCTAACCTAACCTAACCTAACCTAACCTAACCTAACCTAACCTAACCTAACCTAACCTAACCTAACCTAACCTAACCTAACCTAACCTAACCTAACCTAACCTAACCTAACCTAACCTAACCTAACCTAACCTAACCTAACCTAACCTAACCTAACCTAACCTAACCTAACCTAACCTAACCTAACCTAACCTAACCTTTTTTTTTTTTTTTTTTTTTTGTCGCTGAGAAATGACATTACGCATCTCCGCTCGTCGGGGGACGAGACGGAGTATGTGGGACTCCCTGCCAGAGTGGCAGTATACCCACTAAAACTCAGCGGTGTTCCCGCGACGCCGTGATGGGAGGGCTATGGGAAATTGGCTCAGCCTCTGCTTCCACAGCCCTCCCGGCGTATGCCCGCCTAGCTGGCGGGCCCCGCATGCCCCCCATTTGACTGAGGGGCTACGGGAATGGCCGGGAACACCTGGCCATTCCCGTCCGACACTGGTGGAGGCCTGTGCAATACAGGCAAGGGTGCCCCCGCACCCGTTGCCTGCTGGTCTCCACCTGGGAGGAGTCGGAGATGACCGTCATACTGACGTCTTCTCCGACCCCTCCTCCGTCTTCGGAGCGCCGCCGCATGAGGGTCATCCTCCCGCGTGCGCTCCGCCGCCTCCTTCTGGGACATGACGTGTTCGCAGAAGGAGGCCACTGCCGCCCAGGACCTCTCATCGCCCAGCATGGCCGTAACCAAACCGGGGAGTGAGAGGTCCGGTCCGATCACCGCAGTGAGACCGTGGCGCGGCTCGGACCACGACGGGCACACCGCGAGGGTGTGCTGCGCCGCGTCCTCCGCCGCGCCACAGTCGTGGCACGACGGTGTCTCCTCCCGTCCGATTCGGTGCAGGTACGATCCGAAACAACCGTGTCCGGACAGCACCTGCACCAGACGGAACGAGAGGAACCCGTGCGACCGATCGAGCCAGTCTCGCAGGACCGGCCCGATCGCGTCGAGGGTTCGGCGGCCGAAGGCTGCGGTGGCGAGGTCCCTCGTCCAATGGACGACGATGGCGTCCCTCGCCTCTCGCCGGACGGCCTCCCGCTCTTCCGGGGCGGGGCGTTCTCCTCTCGCCCTCCGCCCCGCCGTCCATTCGTATACTCTGGCGAGCACCCACGCCTCGAGTTCCCAAGGAGGGGTGCCAGCCAGAGCACACGCTGCCGCGAAGCCCACCGTGCGGTAGGCCCGCGACACCCGCTGGGCTATGGCCCTTTGGGGGGCCCGCAAGGCGGCGGCGTTCTCCCGCCTTTGGAGGGAGTCCTCCCAGATAGGGGCCCCGTAAAGGGCCATGCTCCTCAAGATGCCGGCGTAGAGTTGCCGGCATCGCGCGCTGGGCCCCCCCAAATTGGGGAGCAGCCACGAGAGGGCGCCCGCAGTCTTCAGCAGGCGCGTCGACAGCCCGCTAAAATGCGGGCCGAATCGCCACCTGCTGTCGAGTACAAGGCCCAGATATTTCATCTGGGCCTTCACCTCGATTCGGACGCCCTCCACAAATATGTGGGCGTCTGGTGGTTGGCGCTGCCGAGGCCCGTGGAAGAACACAGCCTCGGTCTTGTGCAGCGCCACCGTCAATCCTAGGCGGCGGATCCTCCCTGCGACCAAGGATCCGCCCGCCGAGGCCAAGTTGGCCGCCTCCCTGAAACTCTCCCCCCGGGAGGTGAGGAGAGTGTCATCCGCGTAGCAGACGACACTCGTACCTCGGAGGAGAGTTCCCCGCAAGAGCCAGTCGTAGCCGACGTTCCAGAGGAGAGGTCCCAGGACTGACCCCTGTGGAACGCCGGCCTCGACTGCGTACCGCCGGACTTGGCCAGCCCTGTTCACGAGGACGATCGCCCGATCCTCCAGGTAGCTGGCCAGTAGACGCCGCATATATCGAGGCACCCCGTGGAATCGGAGTGCCTCTAGGATGGTGCTGTGGGGAACAGAGTTGAAGGCGTTGGCTATGTCGAATGACACCGCCAACAATCCGTCCCCCACATCCATCGCCTCCTTCACCTGCCTCTTAAGGCAGGCCAGCGCGTCCACCGTCGAACGCTCAGCCCGAAAACCGAACTGAGCGTCCGACAAGTCCGGCCCGATACGCCGCATATGGCCCTTTAGGCGGGCAGCGATTATCCCCTCGAACATTTTTCCGACCTCATCGAGCAGAACGATGGGCCGGTATGCCGAGGGGGAGTCTGCAGGGCGGCCCTCCTTGCGAAGGAGGCACAACTGCCCCTCCTTCCATGGTTTCGGGAACCTTCCAGACGCAAGGCATGCGCTGAAGAGGTCCCGAAACCGCTCCTCCATTTGGGTGGCGGCAATTGCCACCACCCTCGCCGGGACACCGTCGGGGCCCGGAGCCGTCTTCTTGGCGCGGATATGCACAATCGCCGCGCCAAGTTCCGACTCCGTGACAGGAGAGGGAGCCTCCTCTTCCTCCTCCTCCTCCTCCAGCGGGGCTCCACACATCACTGGCGGGGTGAAGTTGTCCCTGCACGGAAACAGGGACTGAACCACCCCATCCAGAAATGTGGGCTCCAGGGTCTCGACAACCGGGGGACCAAAGGGGCGCAATTTGTTGCGCGCCGCCTTATACGGTCTCCCGTAAGGGTCGTTGTCGAGACCCTCCAGCAGCTCGGCTCTCGCCGAGTCTTTAGCGGCGGCGATGGCCCGATCGAGGCCCATTTTTGCCTCCACGTACACCTCGTAGAGGCGGTCCTCGTCGGGCCGGTTGCGTCGACGCCGCCGCCGACTCCGCGTGTAGGCCCTCTTGGCCGCCACGCAGGCGGTTCTGAGCCCCGCCAGCTCCTCCGACCACCAATAGACGGCGCGGCGGGGAGCCGGGCGGCGTGACCGGGGCATGCTGGAGTTGCACACCTCGGTCAGAGACTCCCTCAGCTGGCCCGCTATGGTGTCCACATCCAGGCCGGTGGTAGGCGGCGACAGCCAGTCCTGGATGAACGCCGCCTCCGCCGCTGCCTCCCTGTCCAGGCGGGTGAAAGCCCACCGCGGAAACGGTGATCGCCCCGAGAGGGGCTGCACCGCTCCGGGGCCACTGGCGGAGATGTCGAACCGCACGTAGCGGTGGTCCGACATAGTCTCCACCAGGTCCACCCGCCAGTTCAGCACGCGCGCGGCTAACCCAGGGGTGGCGAAAGTGACGTCCACTACTGAGCCACCCTGACGCCGCACGCATGTCTGGACGCTTCCTCTGTTCAAGAGGGAGAGTCCAGAGGAGGCTGCCCACAGCTCCACCGCCCGCCCGCGAGCGTCGGTGGCCCGGTTGCCCCAGGTCACCGACTTGGCATTCAGGTCTCCCAGCACGGAGACCTGACGCGGCGCCGCCCTGCCGACCACGGCGGCCAGGACCGACCACGGCGGCCAGGACTCCGAGATAATTCTCAAAGTCCTGGAGAGGGCGGTTTGGGGAGAAATATACCCCCACGAGGGCTACCTCTCCCCACGCGGCGGCCACGTATCCCGGTCCCCTCTCTAATAGCGAGAGGGGAGGGGAGTCTGTGGAAGACCGCGCCGCTAGTGCCACCGAGTCGTCCTCGTCACCCAGCCAGCTGCTGGGGATCGAGTAGGGCTCGGCGACCACCGCTACGTTCACCAACCACTCGGCCATGACCTGCACTACCAGGTCCTGGGCCGCTCTGCAGTGGTTGGTGTTCGCCTGGAGGATGCGGTAGTCGGAATCCTGCATTATTCCGACATGGCACCCTCCTCCTCAGCTACCGCCGCTGGAGCTGCAGCGGCGGCGACGACGGCGGCGGCGGTGGTGGCGACAGGTCGAACCTGCGCCGGCACTATGCCTTTCTTGACGGGGGGCTTACAGCTCCTGCCCGTCATCCTGTGGCCCGCGGGGCGGCCACTGGCGGCACACGCCGTGCAGTGTGGCGTGGTGGCGCGGCAAGTGGCACTCTTGTGCCCCTCTTGCCCGCACTGGTAGCACGTGTCTCCCCAGTCGGCCTTGGAGGGACACGTGGCTCGGGTGTGGCCGAAGGAGAAGCACTTGAAGCAGCGCAAGGGCTGGTCTTCAAGTGCCCGGACCACAGCCGAGCTGAGCCCCACAAGCAGCCGTCCCTTGGTCGCAGCAAGGGCGGCCCCAGCCGCGGCGACTGGGCACTCGACGCGGACGATGCCCATGCCGCGGCGGCCGAGCCTGATGGCTCCAGCCTTCACCGCGCCAGCGTCGCAGCCTCCAGCCGCCGCGACGGCCGCCACCACATCCTCCTTGGTGGCCGAATCGTCCAGATCGGCCACCTCCAAGGCTGCGGTCTTGACGGGCCTGACGACCGTTGCCGCGTCGGCGATGACCTCTTGCAACTTCGTTGCGAAGAGGTCCGCGTTTGTGCCGCGCTGTTCCCCCGAGAACTCGAAAATTCGAGCTCCGGTTAGGGTTCGGCGGCACGTTATTTTGCTGATCCCCAGCTGGGAGGGATCAGCATTGGTACGAGCCCGTCTTAGGACGGACTCGTACGTCTCGCCCCGCTCCGCGGCCTCCGGGGTGATGGTCACCACGACGGCCGCGGTCTTGGGAGGAACTAACTTCCTCCCGCCAGCTGGAGCCCTTTTGACTGCCGGTGCAGTCGCGGCGGGCTTGGGGGCCGACTTTTGCCCTCCCTTCCCTTTTCCCCTCCTGACCACTTCCGTCCACGACTGGTTGGACGGGGTGGTGGAGGGAAGAAGGGCGTCTTCCCCCTGCGAGTTCTGGGGGGCTGCCGCTGGAGTGGCAGCTGACCCAGACGCTCCCTCCGAGCTGATGGTGAGGGTTTGAGGAGCCGCCTTGGTCCTCTTGCCCTCGCCTTTGCCCTTGGAGGGCTTCGGGGCCTGGGGCTGCGCACCCGATGCCGGGCCTGCTAAAGGCGCAGGTTCCGGCACCCTGCGTGGTGGCTTATCCGCCGCTAGCGGCGGGCGGAGCCGCTTCTCCGGCAGGAGCCGGTCCTCGATGCCTGCGAAGCAGGCCCTGGTGAAGGCCCTCTCCTCCATGACAACCTTTCGGAGTATCTCCTCAAGGTTGTGAGGGGAGGAGGTGGAGCCTCCTACCACCGGTCCAGGGGCTGATTGCGCAGGCCGAGCGGTGACCTCAGCCAGCTTCTGGTGCAGCTGGCTGACCTCCGCCTGCAGGCGATCCACCTTCGCCTGCAGTTGCCGCGTCTCATCCGTGGCCGTCCGCTGCACCAGCTCCTGCACAATGCCATGCAGACTGGCAGCCCGGCATTTAAGGGCCTTCTGGAAGGTCCCCTTCAGGTTGGAGGACTTTGAGGCGACCTCCAGGACCTCCTCCCTGTCCTCCCGCGCCATGCGCTCAAGTTCCGCCAAGGAGTGGCCAGCATACAGGACACTGGATGCCCCATAGCCGGCCCTCGACCGGGCGGCCTGCGCCTGGCGCTCTCTGGCAGCGACCCTCTCCTCCAGGTCCTGCTGGAGTTGCGCCCGTTTTAGCAGGTTTAGCTGGCGCTCGGCGTCCACCAAACCCACAACGTGGGTATCACCTGCTTTCGAAGAAGTCGAAGCCCTTTTGGACTTTGACTTCTTCTGCGCCCCGCCTCCAGCCGACGAGGATCCCTCGGACCCGTGCCGCAGGTAGGCCCTCTTTCGCTCGAGGCGGTCGCTCTCTGCTGCCGACGTGTCGATATTCGAGTCGTCCGAGTCCGACTCATCTGCTCTGGCCGCACACGGTGCGCGGTCAGCGTCCGACGCTAATGCGTCACCGGCGTGGCCCTGAAAAGGGCCTTTGGATTGGCCCTGAGAAGGGCCGTTGGGTTGGCCCTGAGAAGGGCCGTTGGGTTGGCCCTGTGAAGGGCCGTTAGGTTGGCCCTGAGAAGGGCCGTTTGAATCGCCCTGAGAAGGGCGATCCGGGTTAAAACTGAAACGCCCGGAGGCGTCCCGCACGGGTTTCTTCGTCATTTTAATACACACAGTCTTCCGCATTGATAACTGTGAGTCACAGCGCACTTTAGCCACCGGTCTGCCACTCCGTTACGGTGGTCAGACACGGCGTTGCCCAGGGGATACTACGTGGAAGTATGCGCTGTGGGGGATCCCCCAACCTAACCTAACCTAACCTAACCTAACCTAACCTAACCTAACCTAACCTAACCTAACCTAACCTAACCTAACCTAACCTAACCTAACCTAACCTAACCTAACCTAACCTAACCTAACCTAACCTAACCTAACCTAACCTAACCTAACCTAACCTAACCTAACCTAACCTAACCTAACCTAACCTAACCTAACCTAACCTAACCTAACCTAACCTAACCTAACCTAACCTAACCTAACCTAACCTAACCTAACCTAACCTAACCTAACCTAACCTAACCTAACCTAACCTAACCTAACCTAACCTAACCTAACCTAACCTAACCTAACCTAACCTAACCTAACCTAACCTAACCTAACCTAACCTAACCTAACCTAACCTAACCTAACCTAACCTAACCTAACCTAACCTAACCTAACCTAACCAGTACCCCCCCAGCTCTCGAGGCGGTCGGATCGTTTTTAGAGTCACTCCACGTTTGAAAAATCAATTAAATGGTATTTTTTAACGCTACAAGGTCGTGAAGTACACCAAAAGAACCGGCTCAGTGCCGCGCAAGTGATTGTGAAAACCCTGTGAGTCGCAAAAGTCAGGGAAAAAAGTGACAAGTGAAAAAGTCAAAAAGTGTGAACTTGGGAAATCTTTGGACTGCTATAACTCCGAAGAACGATCTTTTACCCCAAGTTTTTATAACACTATATTGTGAGGCACAAGAAGAGGCATCGAGAAACTTCAAGCCCAGAAGAATCCGACTGCGCATTCCCGAGAAAACGGCTGAAAACTGCGATCCTAACCTCCAAATTGGAACACGTGGTTTCCGAACGGGGCTTTGCTGGTTGCTGATTTTTTGGGAGAGAAGAGGAGGTACACGAGCGAGACCAACAATTTCTTGTTTGGATTTTTACAAGCAACAGGTACCGAGTTATTCAATTTCGAAAGTCCAAACTTCGGTCCCCTGTCCTGACGAATTTTCAGGCAGGACCCCTATTTTTTCTGGCGGATCCTGCTGCGCGCTCGTTGGGAGAAGAGACCAAGATTAATTTTAAATTTTTAGATTGCTTATTTTATTAAATAATATAGTTTTTGTTAAATTTTATGTTTTTTCAAAAATTTGGTCCCTAAAATTATTAATATTTTATTTTTTATAACATTATCTTTAAGAACGGTATTTACCAATAATTATTATATTTTTTCCAAAATTTTATGTAAAAGGACTCCAAAGATATTGAATTTTTTGTAATTTTCTCTAATTAAATGTAAACTATTAGTCCTAAAAATATTTTGACCACAGAATCGTGCTCTGAACACCTGCCTCGACTTGTTTAAGCCCAAAGTTGCCCCCTATAGCTCCAGGAACGGAGAAATTAGACTTTTTCAGCCATATTGGTTTTTATGGTTGACCGCTTCAATAGTGATTATCTCTGGAGCTATTGGGCGCAGAACTTTCGGATTTTCATAGTTATTAGGAGTGTATGAACGGGAACAATCGTTGTAAATTTCAGGCGTTTTTCAGGCCTGAAACTTTTTGGTCCTGAAATTTATTTTGCCGAATAG
This sequence comes from Brachylomia viminalis, assembly GCA_937001585.2. Lineage (NCBI taxonomy): Eukaryota > Metazoa > Arthropoda > Insecta > Lepidoptera > Noctuidae > Brachylomia > Brachylomia viminalis. The sequence goes on from OW443297.2 coordinate 19,530, forward strand.
GGGAGGTTAAGTCGAACACCGCATCCAAAACCGCGTCTCTCTCCGACAAACGGGCACGGAGCTGCAGCTGCCCAAAGTCAACCTTTGACATTAGGGCGGCCATCTTGAAATTTTTCAATCCATCGTAGCTCCGGGCTCGGTGGTCGTAGAGGTTCGCCGTTTCGACACTCTGGATTGTGGGGACAAAGCCTATCGTGCGGAGTAGGTTTCGAGAGTATTCGGGCCTGAAATTTTCAGGATCCTGGAGTTCGCCACGCGCGAAAGAACGGGTCGGGGCAGGTCTGGGGAGCCCAAACTCGGGTGTTCTGCGACCACCCGAAGCGGAGATATTACCTGTCAAACATTGACACTGACAGCTGATCCGCCATTTTTGGAAAATTTAAAACATTCATATCTTCGCAACGGAGGGTCGCAGAACGACGGGGTTTTGGACGTGTGGGGTAGATAACTGTGTTCTGTCGGGTGGGACATTTTTCAGGCGCTTTTCGGGTGTCAAGACTTTTCGGCCTGAAAACTATTTCAGTGGATAGGTCTCACCGAGCCAAGTGCGGAGAGCCCGAGCACGGGGTTTTTCGGACCGGCGGAACCGGAGATAACCGCCAGTAACCATTTTTCGACCTCCATCTTAGGAAAAAACCCAAATCTTTGAGCCGGGATAGCTCCGGAACCGCTTGGGGGAATTGCCTCAAGTTTGGGGTCATCTGAATGGGCTCGGGGAGATCTATCTATTGACGATAAAAAATCAGCTCTACATAGAGTTTACTTTTATTTTCGCTCTACATCGGCAGTTTGACGCCTGAAAGCAGAAATTTCCTTAGTGTATGTTTTTTATGTACGTTGAAACCCGTAGACGCAGACATTTATAGACATGAGAATTTTCTTAAACATAAATTAATTAATTATTTTTGACCTAATTTATCCCACTGACATTTATTCACCCCATTTTTATACAATTTTATTTTATTTCTTTACTTCTCTGACTTTATACAATTATACAATTAATTTTGCTACTTTACAAAGTAAAAATTCATAGTTTTCATAAGGGCGCCCCTCGGACATTATAAAAATGCTCAGAACTCCATCTAAAGAGAAAATGGACAACAGAGACACTAACAAATCACCGACGGTAGATAATAACAACACTTTCACAAAAAACACACCCCCTATGGAAGCACCAAAAAAGACAACAACCAAGAACATTGGAGAACTGGAGACTGGGAAGCCAAAGGCTCCAGCTCAGAATAAGCCTCAGACAACTCCAAAAGAGGCCTCATCCTCTTCCTTGCCGGATGACAAAACATCGACGGAGCCGGACGGAGGTCCCCCTGTGGAGGTAGGCAAACCAACACCTAAATATGCTAACAGGATCTCCGAAGCACGAGCCTGCCTCCTAAAGGCAAAAGTGCACTTGGGGAACTCCCGAAATATTAAGACCGAAATTAAGACGGAGGTCATCCAGGCGCTGGAAAGACTTTTCCAGCTGGTCAAAGAGGCAGAGGCTGAAAAGGGGAAAAGTAAGGACCCACAAACAGACACACGCACAGACACACACACACACACACAAACACACACACAGACGGAACAAAAAGCAGTGCAGAGTGCGGGAACCGAGGGCAACAAAGAGATCGTAGCTCTCATCGGGAAGCTGAAAGAGCACGCTGAACTCATAAAAGAGAACACCGAAAGCATGGGGCAGCTAAATGACCAGATAAGGAGCATGGAAAAGCGGTCCTATGCTGGTGTAGCTGCAACTTCCACCAGTAAGCGACCCCCGGTGCAGACGGCTCTGCACTCCTTTATTGTGACCGCGAAAGACGACCAAGAGACCGGAGATGAGGTAATGAGCAAAATCAGACGGGCGGTTAATGCAAAAGAAGGAGGATTTGCGGTAGAGAGAGTAAGAAAAGCCAAAGACCGCAAAGTAATACTGGGCTGCAAAACCGACGAGGAAAGAGAGCGAGTAAAAAACAGGATCAGGGAGGCTGGCGGAAGCCTTATAGTAGAAAACATCCAAAACAGAGATCCCCTCGTTATCCTGAAGGACGTGCTCACTTGCAACAGTGACGAGGACATAGTAAACGCACTAAGGAACCAAAATAAAAGATTGTTCACCAACCTGGAAGAAAACGACAATAGGATGGAAATAGCATACAAAAAACGCACCAGAAACCCACACACCAGTCACATCGTGATGAGGGTATCCCCCAAAATGTGGCAGAGACTGACAGAGGCTGAGTCGGTCCTCATTGACCTACAAAGGATAAAAGTAACCGACCAGTCTCCGATTGTACAGTGCTCGCTTTGCTTGGGCTATGGGCATGGTAGGCGTTTTTGCCAGGAAACCCGGGCAAGGTGCAGTCATTGCGGGGGCCCTCACATGAAGGCAGAATGCCCTGACTGGATTGAGGGTGCGACCCCGTCGTGTTGCAACTGTGTGCGTTCAAAGATTGAAAAGACAGCTCATAACGCATTTAGCCAGGACTGCCCCATCAGGGCAAAATGGGATGCAATAGCCAGATCAAGGGTGGCGTATTGCTAAGGTGGTCCCAGGAGAAAACTCGGTCTCTCAAAATAAGCCATACCTCGTGGCACAAGCAAACCTGCGAAAAAAGGCTCTGGCTACAAACGAGTTCATGCTTGAGTCTCACAAGAAGGGGGTGGCTTTTGCACTGCTCCAGGAGCCGTACATCGGAGGTCTGGGTAGAATGAAAGACTACCGCGGTGCTCGAATATACCAGCATACCGGCAATGAAGACGGAGTCATCAAGACCGCAATCGCAGTCTTTGATGGCGATATAGACGTCATCCAGTGTCCAAATCTCACCACGCCCAACATCACAGTGGTGAAAATGAAGACAAGCGCCTGGGAGATTGCGGTGGTCTCATTCTACCTAGAACCGAAACCAACACCGATAGGGCCATACCTGGAGCAGCTCATCAAGATAGAGAGGAGCTTCGGTCGGAGGATCATCTTGGGCGGAGACGCAAACGCCAAAAACTCTTGGTGGGGTAGCCGCAAAATTGACCGAAGAGGGACCGAAATGGCGGGCGCCCTAGAAGAGATGGGAATGCAGGTGCTCAACATAGGCGACACACCAACGTTCCACACAGTGAGGGGAACCACACTATACACCAGCTTCGTGGATATCACGGCATGTACGGCGGATCTGCTTGACCTGGTCGACGACTGGAGAGTGGACGAAGGCATGACGAGCTCTGACCACAATACCATTCTATTTAAAATAAAACTGGAAAGGGCAAAGGGCTTTGATATAAACAGAACCACAAGAATTTTCAATACTAAAAAAGCGAACTGGGAGCAATTTCGTGAGAAACTGGCCCGGTCGCTTGAAGTAAATCATCTTAATAAAATTGAAATAGACAAAATTAATATTAAAACTGAATTAGAAATTAAAATAGATAAATATATTAACGTAATAGTAGAAGCATGCAACAATAGTATTCCAAAATTAAAGCCCAATAGTAAAATCAACATACCTTGGTGGTCCAATGAGCTAGCAATGCTGAAAAAGGAGGTCGCTACTAGGAAGCGCAGAGTCCGCTGTGCAGCGCCGATCAGGAGGGAGAAAGTCGTGGGGGAGTACCTGCAAATGAAGGAGAAATACGAGCAAGCAGAAAGAGCTGCCCAAACAGAAAGCTGGAAAAGCTTCTGTGGAAAACAGGATAGAGAGGGACTCTGGGAAGGAATATACAGGGTCATAGGCAGGACAACAAAAAGACAGGAGGATCTGCCCCTAATTAAGGACGGAAAGGTGCTAAACCGCCTCGAGTCTGCCACGTTGCTGGCAGAAACATTCTACCCCGAGGACAGGAAGGAGGAAGATAGGGAGGAGCACAGGAGTATCAGGACGGTGGCTGAAAAAGTAAACGAGATGGGCCAAGATGAAGAACATGACCCACCGTTTACTCAGGAAGAGCTGAACTCCGCTATGTGCAGCTTCAATCCCAAGAAAGCCCCGGGGGCGGACGGCCTTACGGCGGACATCTGCCAGCAATCAATTGGTCAGGATTCAGAGCTCTTCCTATCACTGGCAAACAAATGCCTAGAGCTGGGCTACTTCCCGAGGATCTGGAAGGAAGCCACAGTGGTTATCCTGAGGAAACCCGGGAAGGAGAGCTATACAACTCCCAAATCATATAGGCCAATAGGACTGTTGCCAGTGATGGGAAAAGTCTTTGAAAAAATGCTGATAGGCAGAATAAAGTGGCACATCATACCTGGACTCAGCTCACGTCAATATGGGTTTATGCCACAAAGAAGCACTGAAGACTCCCTCTATGACCTGCTAGAACATATACGCAAAAAACTAAAGGATAAGAAACTTATAGTCATGATATCGCTGGACATAGAGGGAGCCTTCGACAGTGCATGGTGGCCGGCTATAAAAACCGGTTTGGCGGAGGCAAAGTGCCCGAAAAATCTGAGAAGAGTGGTGGATAGCTACCTGGAACACCGGTCGGTCAAAGTAAGGTACGTCGGACAGGAGGTCAAAAGAGAGACGAGTAAGGGATGTGTGCAGGGATCGATAGGGGGCCCGATATTTTGGAACATCTTACTCGACCCCCTACTAAAAGGGCTTGTTCAAAGGGGAGACTACTGCCAAGCTTTCGCCGATGACGTAGTCATGTTATTTGACGGGGACTCCGCGATGGATGTCCAGCGACGTGCCAATGACGCCCTCGAGTATGTTCACCAGTGGGGAGTCAGTAATAAGTTAAGATTCGCACCGCATAAAACCAACGCAATGGTCATCACGCGGAAACTCAAGCACGATACCCCACTGCTGAGCATGGGCGGGGTCGATATTGGCATGTCGCAGGACATCAAAGTCCTGGGGCTGACCATAGACAGCAAGCTGACGTTTAATGTCCATGCATCTAACGTATGCAAAAAGGCATTAAACCTGTATAAGCAGCTGTCTAGGGCAGCCAGGGTCAGTTGGGGACTAAATCCGGAGGTAATACACACCATCTACACGGCAGTAGTCGAACCAATTATTCTCTATGCGGCAAGTGCGTGGGCATCAGCGTCCGAAAAACTGAATGTGCGCAAACAATTTAACGCGGTCCAAAGGGGGTTCGCGCAGAAAATGTGCAAATCCTACCGCACGGTCTCCTTAAACTCGGCACTAGTGTTGGCTGGGATACTACCCCTTGACCTCCGAATACAAGAGGCAGCTGCCCTATATAGGGCAAGGAGGGGGGTACCCCAGCCAGCGCTGGGAGACAAGGAGATCGAGCGACGTACCGCGTTCGATAAAACCCCTCACCCGGCCAAACATATAAGCCTGCAGTTCATATGCCTGGCAGACCAGGAGCAACTGAAAAACCACTGCACTCCAGCAGTGCAGATATACACGGACGGCAGCAAAATCGAAGGCAAGGTTGGGGCGTCACTGTCTCACTGGAGCAATGACACTGAACTTAAAAGTCAGAAATTAAAGCTGTCG